>OX155951.1:6778652-7164814 GCA_944548615.1 Micropterix aruncella
AAACTCGGACTGTGGTTCATACGGATGTATTAACGTGACCCGTAACAATGAAAGTTACCATGCCGTAATGTTAAAACATAATGTTATTTAATTACGTCGCGACCTTGTTATCTCGCTTCTAACATGACAGCATATATTAGTATACGTTCGGCTATAGTCGGCCATATGAATCATGTGGAAACTATTTCCGTATTAACCGTAAGGAAAATATAGTTACATATAATCTAGTAATAACTAGGCAAAAGCCATAATGGAGCAACCACTACAAAACCACTACAAAAACCACTACAAAAACCACTACAAACCAAGGCCCTACTTGACATGAGCAAGAAGAACCTTAGAGCCACTATCGGTCTCCTCACCGGACACACGACCCTTAGAGTACATCTATTTAACCTTGGCTTGACCGAGAGCAAGGACTGCCGAATATGTGGCGAAGAACCTGAACACAGCATACAAATCGTTGGTCGCTGCCCAGCCCCCCCCCCCCCCCTCAAAAAGACACAGTTTACTGGGACGAGCCTTTCTCGAACCCAGTGATCTGCCCAACTTGAAGGTCAGTGATCTACTTGGACTGGTAAGAAGTACTAGGCTACTAGCTGACCACTGACCTAACCACATAGTGGGTAGTTACAAAAGATCTTATAGATCTAAGTGACATCAAGGGCTGGATCTAGGTGACATCAAGCCCCCCGCTCCGTTTTCTACTAATAATAATCAAGTAATGGAATTTCATCGTTACATCGAGCAAACATCGTTATCTATACTAATATTATAAAGAGGTAAAGTTTGTGACGTTGTAAGAAGTAATATCTGGATCTACTGAACCGATTTTAAAATTTCTTTTACCAATAGAAAGTCACGTTATTTGTGAGTGTTATAGGCTATATATAAATCCGAAAAATGTAAAGACTTTTTCGTGGTAGTCAGATTTGCAAGTAACTCGGAGAAAAAACGGTCGAACGAAAACGTTTGGAGCTTGATTATGCCTACAAAAAAGTTAGCGACAGCATATGTCTAAATTTTATATTTAAGTCACAAAAAGTAGTTTTTTATATTAAAAAAATAATTTAAATCGTTTGGTCATGTTTATTGGTCATATTATCAACAATTATGAATTTATATCAAATAATTAAATTTATCGTCTCAAGTATTTAAAACAAAAGGCTTTTCCCTTTTACTGCATATAATTTAACTTTTAGTGCATACATGGTTCAAGCGATAAGACAGTCACAAATAAGACACTCACAAGAAGACACACAAATAACGGTAATATAGGCAAATTGGCATGCAAATAAATACATACATATGCAGTAAAAATATAACCCTTCTTTTGGCAGTCAGTAAATAAATTATAGCACTCAGTACTAACCAAAACACACTCTTAATTTCATTACAAGTAAAAAGTTTTACCGCCCAACGAAGTGGGCACGGGTCAGCTAGTTCTGTATAAAACCGTAATAACAAAATGGCAATGTAAAAATCAATCCAACATTTTCCTCAGTGTAACTTCGGTTTGGTAGCCAGGTCAATATTTATAATAGCTAGCTAGTTTTATAATAGCCAGGTGTGAATTATTATACGTTTCACGATACATAACTAACAAAAATGTGTACGTTCATATTTGACATAATAATATTATCTATTACTATTTGAGACTTAACTATATTATCAGCATTTGGCACCGTGGTTTGGAATCCACGTTATGAACAATATGTTTCAGATATTGAAAACTTCAGAAAACGGTTCTAAAGGCACCCAGCGTTTCAATTTCTTTTACGAAATAGAATTCGCCGATTACAACGCCCAAACTCACTTTTTTGAATGTCAATCTCTGAAGACGAGACGTACTGTTATAGATCTTCTCGTCTTTAACTCGCTCTTTTCCGATAAGCTCGACTGCCCTGATCTGCTTAGTTGTTTTCCGCTGAACGTTCCGTCGACCTACAGAGCTCGTCGTTGTGATGTGTCACGCCCGCTGCATTGCCCCGTATAATGCGCTCATATGTGAAAATTGTAAATTGCTTTTATGGTATGCTCCTAAGTAAATCACATTTCAAGCATCTCGCCTCTGCAAAAATAACGGAAAACTAAACTGAAATTAAAATAAAATATTTAAGATGTAAAAATTGTATTGCAATGTAGATAAATATTAATAAGTAGAAAATGTTTTTAGATTTACATCAAATAACTCAGTGTAATATAATCTCTAGTACGTAAGACAAGACTGATGTAAAACTGTTGTTTTTTTTAAATAAGGAGAAAAAAATATCTATGATAGATTGATTTACCGTAAGTAGATATTCTCTGTTTCACCTCTTTAAATATCTTGGTATTTACAGAAAAATAATCAACTCATTTCTAGAAAAAATATCTAAAACCGCGATTTGCGCATCTCAATTCTATGGCTTCGAATGGGGAGTGAATGGGTGGTAATGTGAACGCTCACATGTGGCAAGACAGCTGTCTTTAACCTACCACAGCCGGTCGTTAGTCCGGAATCCACTGCTCACCCCCCAGAAATGTAAAAAATATAGTATTATGATGGGCCAACGAGTAGAGGGGGTATTATACGTAAGAAACAATTTAAAAACAAACTTCTTCCTTGCATTACTCTCTTAGCGTGTTTGCTGTTGAATTGAATAGTGTCACAAATAATATTAGGATACCTACCTACCCAATGTTTTTTTTTATATTTAATTTTAAATCAGATTATTCCTTTAATATTTAGTGAAGTTTGAACTGCCATGGAATTCACCGATCGGAGTCGGGCCCATCATAATACTATATTTTTTACACTTCTGGGGGGTGAACAGTGAATTCCGGACTAACGACCGGCTGTGGTAGCCCACATTAGGACAGCGTTAGGACACTTCTCCTTCGAAGCCATAGAATTTGAGATGCGCAAATCGCGGTTTTAGATATTTATTCTAGGAAAGAGTTGATTATTTTTCTGGAAAGACTAAGATCTTTAAAAAGGTAAAAACGAGAATATAACGTAAATCAAGCTATAATAGATAGTTTAGATCTATAAAAAGGCACAATAAAACTAATATTAAAATCTTTAGCAATTGTATTCAACAATATACCATAGAATATTACACTTTTATCAAAATGATATTGTGGTAGATAACAAAATAGTTATACATTTAAGGATACTCAGCATTCCGCATGCTTGTTTTGACGTATCAGTGCTTGTGTTGCCAGCTGTCTAGCTCGCTAAAATGCTGTTTTTATTGCGTTCGCTAATCGAAGTTATTTTTAAAGCGACTTAAGTTTAATCAGCCAGTGAAGTAATTTTAAGTTAAAATGTATCTACAAAGAACACATTACGATTTAATTTAATTCATAACTTTTTCAACTTAATTATAAGTAAAAACATTGAAAAAAATATCACCAGATTACATAATCAACAAAAATACATCGGAATAAAATGAAATATAAAAAAAATTGAAACTGGTACCTACTTAGGATGACAAAACTGAATTTAAAGTAGGACCCATTTGTCCGAGATACTAACGAATATTGACTTATTTAACATGAAAGAAAATAAAAAGAGTATATACAAATAATTAATCAAAAATGCGACACAGACATTTGGAATTGGATACTTAAGTTTTAGGGATTATTGGATTTTAATTTTTAATGTTTTTTTTTGACATTTTAATTCAAAATAAATATTTTTAATTTTTAAACATATTTATTTTATTGATATTTAATTGATTACTATTGTTCTATTACTTAAAAACCTTGTTTTTATCTAGTTTTTCTTTTTTCTTCGACTTACAGGTAATTTAAATTGAAAAGGTTTTTTTTTTTGGTAAATCTTTTGTTACATTATTATTCATTTGTATTCTACACAGGTCTTTTTATATAGTTTAGTATATTTTACTTATTTTTATGAACTCCATATTAATATATAAAATCTATCAACACCCATTCCTTCCTTTTTCCTCTCCCAACCCATACAGTAAGCACTGTGCATATTGAAGACTTAATTTAATAAACTATTGTTGAAAACATATAATTACCCAGAAGTAATGTATTTAATGTAATTGTATTATTTTATGTAGCGCTGTAGGTTTTCCTTATTAAATAAATAAATATTTACGAAAACACTTAATTATTACTATTATATACAGGCATACCTAATTTTATAGACCAATCTGTCTAGCAGATTTACATTGCAGGTTTGGTAGGAAAAGGCTTTAAAAAACACATTTTAAAAATCTTAAATTTGATATCTTATAATCCGAAACAATTCAAACGAGCAAACTAATTTGTATCAGCTTTTTTAAAACTTACTAATACGAATTTTGCAATGTGAGGCGTCCTTAAGGGATGCCTTGGCAAAATGTATACAAAATGTATATAAATTTATATAAATATAAATATAAATGTAAATGTGCGCCGCTTTATAGTAATCCGCTCTATAGTAATGCTATAGCTCTATAGTAAACCCCGCTCTATGTAAATGTAAATGTAAATGTAAATATAAATTTATATACATTTTACCGTAGGCAACCCGAGCTAATCGCCATTCATTTGAGGGGTTAAATTTGATATAAAGCTATGAAAATCGCCATCTTTATCTAGCTATTTATTTCCATGATACCCATATCTGAGAGAAGCCAGGAATACTTGCACACAACAAAAGACCCAAAAATCTACCTGATGTCATGAGACTCTTTACCAAAAGAATCCGGTATTATATCGTTAGCAGAAATCAGTCGATAATATTAAATCGCATATCCGCACTTGTCGCACCCCTAGCCTTTCGCGCCGGTACAGCCTCCGTCCCTCTAAATCCCCCTCGGTCGCCCTCTTGCCTCTTCCGTCCCTCTCCCTGCCGTTCCCCTGCCAGCCACTTGTTTATTGCTTATTAGGCGGCGCGGTCGCCTTTGAAGCGCTGCCGGCGCGCGGGCGGCGTTTTTGTTTCGCCGCGCTGATTGCCGATCATTTAACCGCATCTCGCGCTCCCTCCCTTCCCCTCTCCCCTCTTATTTTCTCCGAGTCCCTCTCACTCGCTCGTCTGGGGATGTGCAATCGATTATCGAGATTTTATTTAGATATCGCAGGACATTGGAGTTGCCTCGGCAGAAATCTACGAATTAGTGACGGGCACGAGACGAGACGAGTCTCAAATTTTCAAGACGAGACTACACGAGACTCGAGACTAGGCTGAATCTCGCCTCGAAACTTACGAGGCGAGACGAGATTCTGATGATCGAGACTCGAGACCGGACTGGGCTTTGAATATCGAGACGAGACGAGAGTTTTGTCGACATGGTCGAAAAACGATTTCCGCCAATCATTTGGCCAAAATACATTTGGTTTCCAAACTGAATACTAAACCAAAACCAGACTGAATAAGTCATAAGAACCCATTTTTATACTTCTATCATGCGTTTGGAATATATTACAGTTATAGAAAACAGTTGTTCACTTTAATACCATAAATAATCTTTAAGCGAAACGAATTTTATGGTTTTGCGATGATTAGAAATCGTTTATTTTTATTTTTATAAGACCCACCCGTGTGCTGGAATAACTTGATTCGACTAAAAGTGTGCGATCACCAATGATAGGTTGAAAACCACTGATGTTAATAACTACTTATATTATGCCCCCCCTCCCCCCCCCCCCCCCCCCTGGGCATGCCTATGGGTGTTTGGCATATTGGGACTCTTTCATCTGCGTTATTTATTTATAATCCTACAATAAATTTAAATCGATAACAGTGCCAGAAAATTTTATTCACCTTACTACAGTGTAGTCCATCTCTTTCCACTTTTGTTCCTCTTTCTCGCGCTATCCATAACGCACTTCATAATAGCATGTGCCGATACTCGATAGGTTTCTTCTGGTGAAGCCGCTCGGCCATTGAAGACTGGCGGAGAAACGGTGGGAACTGTGCACAAGACGACGCGCGTAACGAGGTATTCGTTGCGCGTAAAAACATATGCGGCGAGAAAATGGCCCGACGGACAAGTGGCCGTGTCCCAAGCGAGCGTGTACCTACGTAATACAAGTCGTCTGGGCGCCATTAACGATCGTCTGAAGGTGCTGATGGGCCTTTGCTACAAGCAGACAAATCCTTCCTTCCCCCCTCTATAACCTCCTACCGTTCATTCCCGATCATATTATAACGACGTCTTCTGTGGGAAAATATACGCTATGCTTCATCCCATAAAGCCATATAATGTAGTAGGTTTCGCAAGCAATATCCTTAATTTTACAGCAGGCAATACAACTGACGATTACCTACTGGAATCACACTCATAATTTTCCAAGCGAAATTTATAAATCAATAACTGATTATGAATTATTGAATTGTATCACACCACCACTGGGCTACCGTCCTAGTTCCTCGCCGAAAGGCGTTGGCCTCTGGTGGGTTCGTGGCTTTCCTTGAATGGTAGATTTGTATCGTATCAAAGTCTTCTACGCTCACCTCACCGGAGACGGAACTATCGTTATCGTCAAAACTTTCCTGAGGTGACGGGTTTGCTCATTGTAGTCGACATTTCCAAATGTATCACACCAGTCTGTGCATTCTAGATCGGCTTTACTCACGGTCCAGCTTCCATCCAGTGTCTCCTCGAAGAGGGACTTAACCTGGAAGAGCATCTGTGAACGTTGTCAGTGGCTGCGACCTACAATCAAAGACAGTTGGTATCGGAAGTACAGTTGGTATCCGGGGGAACACCTCAGGCGTTGAGCGGTTTAAGCACCGGGATGTGTCAACCTAGCTCGCGCAATCCGGCGACTAACCAGGAAACCCTGGAGACATACTTTTTCTAAGAAGCGGGGAAAGCTAGTGATAACCTGGCGCCACCCATCCTTAGAATCGATCCGTTATCCACCCAATCCCGAGTCTGCTTGTCGGGTAAAGGACGCCATGGATCCGGGACAAATTTGAAACGGCTGTTGGTGTTCGACCGTGAATTGTTTGTCCGCAAAGTCTTTACGTTGACTCCACGGGAGATAAAATGGCCTGATGTCGTTATACCTCCCCGGAATGGCGGGTTTGCCCGCAGTATATGACAACACTCGATGTATGACACCAGCCAGAAGCTGTGAGACAGTAAATCAGCTATAATAGGGAGCACATTTTTAAAGTCGAGGAGCCATGTTTCGATACTTCGGCCATGTTTGCCGATTGAACGAGTATAGCTTGCCACGTAATAGTAGATTGTATCACAAGGGAGCAAAATAATATTTTTACGGCGAGGGCGCTTTTTTGAATCCAGAGCGAATTGAGGAATTCTAGAATCCTGAACGTAGCGAGGGATTCATAAAAGCGCCCGAGCCAAAAATATTTTGCGCCCGAGTGATACACTCTACTTTTCATCACCCTCTATGAGAAAATAAAAGGCGCCTCATATTTTATTGTAATATTATTATTACAACTAACTGTTGATTTTAACATTGAGTAGATACCCCAAAGAGTGGATGGTTGTTTAGTTGTGGCTAAGTACTGGAAGTAGGCCAAAAACACAGATTCTGAAAAATTCTTGGCGCCTCTTGCATTTCCCCATTCAATATAATTTCCATAGGCTTCATAGGTAATAGACAATCAATCACATTTCTTGCCTCAGTTTTAATGCTTTCAGGAGTTAAATCTATACTTTCACTGTCAATTGAAGAACTCATTTTTCAAAACAAAACGATGAATTTCTTACAATCCGTGGAAATTGTCGAAAACGCGGGCGACAAAAACAATTGACGTTCGCTCGTTTTTAATTTTTTTTTTTATTATTTTCAGCCGGCGGCGCGACTAGGGGCCGTCGTAACAGCCAGTCTTTATTCAAACAATATTTGCCTTCGATTTCTTCGGTTCTGAAGACTAAGATGTTCCAAATTCAAGAAGTGCACCGCAAAGATAAATTGCGGCGCAATTATTCAAAAAGTGAGCCGCAAAGATAATTGCGGCGCACTTATAAAGTTTCTTAAAGAAAACACCTTTTTTGGGCGCACTTAAAGGCGAACCAAGTCGTCCTTTTCGAATAGATGGGATGAAAACTTCTTTGGCGAGACTGTGCGATAGAATAAAGAATTCAGCGTTCGGCGCCGAAGAAAACCTGGCTAAAGAATATAGACAACGATTATCGGCTATCGAAGCTCGAGAAGTCGCCATAAATTGTCAAGAATGGAAACGAATCGTGAATGTAGTACGAGATCCAGTGGCACCATCAACAGCGTATTGGCTGCGAGGGCTACCCTATCCCCAATCGCCGGCTTCGGAATGACGAAAAAAAAAGTCGAGGAGCACCTACATTTAAGAAAGGAAGGGAAAGGTAAATCAATCCGCGAGTATACAACGATTGTTTACTTACTTTTTGAATAATAACCTAAAGGTAGGCGGTAGAAAGCTGAAGGAATGTGATGGATTCCATGCTCGAAACCTTAAATAGGGCATTGCAGCAAATTGGGAAAATAGTCGTTAAATAAATAGTCATTTTACTTCATGTACAGGTGAGTTTTAATTAGCAGGCATCCTTCAAGGGAGTGAATCGGTACGAGCAAGTAAACAACTTTTAATAAATAAAAAGTGAGAAAAACCAAAAAAATATATATATTTTTTTTAAATTTGAAGTTTGTATTTTTTTTAAATAGTATAAAAAGCGCTGAGCACGATACGGTAGGCGAAATGCCATTAATATTGTTTATAAGCGATATTTTACCTACCGCTAAATGGCGCAGAGCGTTCAAACGCTTGTGAAACTTTTATTTATCAGTCATATTCTTCAAAAGTTCAAGTAAAAAAAAATTTTTTTTTATATTTTTTTGTATTAAAAGTTGCCTACCTGCTCTTACTGATTAACCCCGTTAAAGGATGTCGGTTAATTAAAACTTAAACAAGATTTATTGGCCAATAATATATATTTTTTTAAATTATTACATTTGTCCAAATTAATTCGCATACTATTATATTTTGATAAAAGTTATAAATAAGTCTGAAATAGAAGCTTTTAACGTTACTAAATATCGCTATCAACGCTATTTAAAATTCACAATTTCCTTAAACATTAATTAAATTTTAATTAACGACAATCTGCTAATGCCTCGTATATCAAAGAATGGTATTGAGCATTTTCACTCCGCAATTAAGCCATAAAATAGCTTAAATTACGCCTGTGTATGTTTGAGAAAATAAAAATTTAAGCACAGGCGCCTCAATTCAACCAGAAGGTAAATTTTAATTACCTGTCTGATGTCTTCGCGTCGAGATTGTATCTAGAAAAAACTATCAACAGATGTCGCCGCTGGAGTATTAGCATATTAATATCGCTGTAAGGATTTCCAAATTTAGTGAAGGTGCATAGAAATGGAGACAACTTACTTAATCGTCATACCAACCGCTGAGTTGGGTATGGACATGTTAAGAATCTGACGGAATTGCTGTCGTTAAATTGGGTAATATCAGCTGGTGACATATCGGGTGTCCCAAAATTCACGTAACAAGTAATTTTGATATTATTTTATTTATTAAGTAATTCAAAAATAATTTAAAGCAATTTTATCTTAGGAACTATGCACAGAAATATTTTAAACATTGAATAAATATCAGAAAATTAATACATTGCAAAGTCCAGTGACAACGCCACCTAACTAGGCCGGGACCTGCTCTAAGGTGAACGTACAGTATAGCAACGTGCTGTATGGCTACAGTCTATCTATAAGTGTATAGCTGTGACGCTGTCTTTTTCCCATTGGCAACACTTTACCGCAAAAATGGCCAAAAATTAAAATCTTTCGTAATTTTTTGGACATATCTAATTAAATTAAGTAAATTTTACTTTAGTGAATTTGAACAACAAAGTGAATTTGAGTAACGTCCGTAGCCGCGTTGAAACATTGGTTTCGGTCAGATCACCTAAGTTAAGCAGCATCGGTCGTGGTCAGTACTTAGATGTTATAAAAACTGGCCACCTGTAAGATAATTATCATTGGACATTAAGGTGGGCCTTTAACGCAGGGGTATAAGGGTTTGAAAAAATGTTTAGTAAGTGTACATTATAAGGTCCCGATCTTACATTGATCTACATTGTAAGGTCACGGGTTCGATTCCCGGCTGGGTCACCATTTTCCGTTGGGATCAAATTAACGGAATTTCATTTTCAAATCTGTCGATCAAATGCAATAACGACACACACACCCATGTTACACGCACACATACATGTAACACGTCATAGTAGGGTTGGTTGTAAGAGATTGTCATATGACAATAAACCCGCCCATTGTGCCATTTCACAATAAAGAGTATAAACAAACAAACATTTAAATATGAAAAATATCCCAGCAAGTCCCTCATGTTTTACGGATTCTCTTTAGTTTAATTGCTACTGAAAACGTTTGACTGAATTTTTTTAATTGTTGTATACCTAGGTTATAATTGTAATTGAATTGAACTAATTATGATTGATTCTGTCGTTATAATCAGCAATATAGTCGATTATATATTAATTGGGTATAACTCCCAGAAAATTTACACATTGATTATTATTTATCAGTTAGGTTAGATTAGACTACATAGAACCACCCCACAGATCTATGGGTACCCGCAAGGAGAGTCAAAAATAAGGATAACAAATAAGGACAAGATTTGTTCAAACTTCCTGGCCTTTTCTCTATTGTGTTAATTAATGCGACTTCTTTTATTGAGCTTTATAAAAATAGTTAAAGCCAAAACTTCTAAACAAATGCCAGTCAAGCTTTGGAAAATTGTCTGTCCCTTGCAGCGATGTCAATAGCCATCCCTTATTAGAAGTTAATGAATTGAAGAGATAATAAAAATTAAAGGAATTGAAAATCATCAAGTTATTCAAGACGATTTATTAACATTGTTATCAACAAGTATAAAAAAAAAGAACACAAATCTGAGATACATGCCTATGTTTCCAAATATGCAAAAGTCAGTAGCGTATTTCAATAAAAAAAAACTTTATTTTTATTTTTAGGTAATTTGTATATAAGGCAAATGAAAAATAGTACCCTACACCTAATAATAAAGCTATACGTAGGTAATCTTTGACTGGATAGATAAATTAAAAAGATAACTGGTAAGTTGTGCGTTTTCGCCTCACTTTGGGCACAGTGTTGGTATACTGTGCTTTGGGTATGCTGGCATAATTATATAGATAGAGCTATATTTTCAGCTTACCTACCATTAATGTTTGTTTATGACGATTCTATATCTAGGTATTTTCTTTGTAAATTACTTAGTAAAATATAAAAAATATTTTAAAGAAATTAAACTACAATAGTCAGTTCTTTCTCCGTTCCAGAACACCTCAATTCCAATGGCCATTTCATAATTATAGTTTGAAAACTGACAATATGATCCATAGCCATCGACACAGACGCATAAATTCGCCGACGCTTAAACATATAGATTGTGTTTACTGTTTATATAACCGTCGTAAATAACGTCATTTTGATGAGAGAGAAAAAAACGGTCAGATTCCGTCCCGGCTTCCGGTTACGCCGTACGATTTTAACGCCCGCACCCGTGACGCGATAACTACGCCGGGATTTATGACCAAATATATCATTTTTTGAGGAAAAAATAACCAAAACAACGGCCGCGCATGGGTTGGAACAAAACGCGACGACTTTTCCATGCTTTCCACTTTGATCGCTATGCGGATTACGGTTGTTGTTATTATAATTGCTCAGAAATGTGGGGAGTTACTGGGCCCTTGCTGAGTTGGCCACGAAGACCCATTCTGTTCAGGGTTTGTCACACTCACGGGTCAACACCTATCCGACGAGCCTGGGTAGGACTCTGGCCTTATGGTTAGTTTCCCCTGGGAATCAACCTTCTGGCGCTCCTGGACGGTCTGCGCACCGTGCGGCGTAAGCCAATCGACTGTGCACTCTGACTAACAGTCGGGGGAGTCTGGAAGCAGCATTGTTTCCTATAGAGCGGGGGTGGTTGCGGACCTTACGGCGACTGCTCTTGAAACGACCATCGGCTACCCGATTCTGGGCGAACAGCCGGGCAAAGGACGCTGTGGTCCGCGATAGATTCGGTAAACACCGTTTCAGCGCTTCGTAAGGGAGAGGACCGCGCAAGCGACCTCGAACTCGTAACCAACCGAGAGACCGGAGTAATCTGGTCACAACTGGAAGTAAGGGCGTAAGTGTAGGCCCGCCGGGTAACACTCTTGGCTATCTCGCGGTTAAGGCGTTAGCCTCTTACGGGCTTGTGGCGTAGCTAGACGGTGGACTGTTTTGTCCTCAAGTCTTCTGCGCTCACTCCAGGGAGATAGAACGACTAATCGTTAAAACTTCCTGACGTGACGGGCTCGCCCGCTGTAGTCGACAACTCTAGTTGCTCCGAAATGTATACGTAGAATGCGTAAATCACTGTTTTAAACACGTATCATTGCCAGGTTTTATTAGGTTCTTACCGTAAGTAATTGTCTTTTCCGCGGTTTTTTTAAGGTTGGATAACTTCGGTTTTAATTTAAAGCCATGTCCTATTTTATATTCAATCATTAATATGTGTTTCTATCGTTTGTTATTGCTGGGGTACTATGGTACGTGCAATCCATGGAAAAGATGAAAATTTTCTTTATTTTCGAATTATTTATAGCTTTTCGCAGTCTGGCAAAACAGTTGACGGAAATGTATACTGTTTCGGACTGTAGGTAAAGAATGGTGGAAAGCCTCGTGATTAAAAAAATCCAGCTTGGTCAATCGCCCTTTGCCACTGGTTTACTACACAATTCATAGCAAATAGTTGCATAATTACGGAAAATGCGTTCGAAGACATTTCCCACATCGTACTAGCTTGCTCCATCAGACATGCTCTTTTCGGAATTTGGGTAAAAAAAATTTGGGTAAAAATCAATAATAATAATAATAATAAACTCTTTATTTGCACTTAAAAAGTATACAAAAAGGGCGAGCTTATTGCCACATGGCAATGTCTTACAGCTAACCTAAACATAGTGGTACATGCGCGCATTGTGAAAATAAAGATTATTACATAACATACAGACAAGTGGAAGAATTTAAGACTAATAGTGCCCGAGGAGAGGAAATTGGGGGAGGAACAGGAGAGAAAGGGAAGAACTGGTTACTTCTTAGAAAGGTAGTAATCCTTAAGGTGAGTCTTAAACGATGGTAAAGAAGGCGAGTTTCGTATATTTGCTGGGAGATCGTTCCAGAGTCTTGCACCATGGACACAGAAAGAATAGGAATAGAAATCACTATTATGACTCGGAATTTTTAATAAACTGTCAGAGGCTGACCGAAGTACGAGACCGTGGGAACTTGTGGTTCAAAAAGCTCCTGGAGATAGGATGGTGTTAGTTGGGTGAGTACACGATATAGGAGAGCCAGTATATGAACATTTCTTCTTTGGCGTATTGGCAACCACTTTAACTGTGCCCTATAGTCGGACACGTGATCATACTTACGTAGACCGAAGATGAATCGTATGCATACATTTTGCAAACGTTCAAGTTTGTTGAGCAGTTCCTCTGATAAATCGAGATAAGCCACATCTGCATAGTCAAGGAGAGGCAAGAGGAGAGACTGTGCAAGAGATTTTTTTGTGTCCATAGGAAGAAATCTTCTGAGTGTTTGCAGAGGGTGAAAACTAGCAAATATTTTACGACTGACCTCGTCCACGTGTGGTTGCCAGGATAAATGCTCATCGATAATTAGACCAAGATCTTTCACTTTTTGCGACAATGGTATGGTGATATCGTATAGTTTTAAAAGCGGAAGGGATTTTACATTTACCCTGGAGAGCAATTTACGACCTCCAATGAGTATAGCCTGGGATTTCAAAGGGTTGATTAGTAGACCCATCAGCGCACACCATTCACAAATGGCCTGAAGGTCAGAGTTCATGATGGCGATCGAGGCATTGATGTTTTCGGGAGAGAAATGATTATATATTTGGACATCATCTGCATACAGATGAGTATATCCACGAACTTGGTTGGAGATAGGATTTATAAAAATTGAGAAAAGAAGCGGGGACAGAACCGCACCTTGTGGAACTCCAGCTGTTAGATTAACCCATTCGGATGATCGATCGCCTACTTTTATACGCTGTTGTCTGGCTCTGAGATAGGAGCTGAACCAATTAATAACGGTTTGCGAACAGTTGAGAGTTTGTAGCCGTGCAACGAGCAAGTCGAAGTCGACAGAGTTGAAGGCGCTGCTAAAGTCTAAGAGAACAAGCAAAGTAAGTTGTCTCTGGTCCATAGCTTTACGTGCGTCGTCGGTTACTTTGACAAGGGCAGAGGTAGTGCTATGACCGGGACGGAAACCGGACTGATAGGGATTAAACATATTGAATTCAGAAAGGTAATCTGACAGCTGAGAGAACACTATATGCTCCAACACTTTTGAGAGAGCAAGGAGAATAGATATTGGCCTGAAATCATTTGGTCGCACAGGATTTGATGTTTTAGGAAGGGGTATAACGTAGGCATTTTTCCAAGGAGCTGGGTACGACCGAAATTCTAATGAGGAGTTTATTATGTGGGTAACGACTGGAAGAATACATTGGATGATACGTTTGAGCATATCTACACTGAGATCATCCGTTCCCACGGCCTTAGATTTAATCCGGTTTAATGTTAGTAAAACCGTTTCAACAGTAGCTGGAACAAAGTGAAATTTACACGGATTGACTGGCACTCTAGAATTGGCAATATGGGTGGTAGCACGGGACTTTGCTATATTATCTAGTAGAACCGGTGACTTTGAGAAGTGGTTATTAAGAACGTCTATATCTACATTGGGATCTACGGGCCCTTTACATTTACCAATTCCAAGTTGGTTCAGCACTTTCCACATTTCTTTGGGAGTACAGTTTGCAAGCGAGTCGTAGATGTAACATTTTTTTGCGTTACGACATAGTTGGTTACGACGATTTCTTAAAGTACGGTAAAATTCCCAGTTGTCAGCTGAAGGATTACGCTTAAACTTAGACTTGGCTCTATCGCGCTTCAACATATATTGCCGGATGGAATCGTTGAACCAGGGAGCTGATTGATGTCGAACTTTAGCAATTTTCACAGGGGCATGCTTGTCGTAAAGCCTGATGATCTTCGTATTAAAGATACCAAGTTTCTCGTCGATAGTAGGGCTCTGGAAAACATCCTGCCAAAAAATCAACTCCGAAGAGAATATTTATCAGATTTAAAAAGATGCAGCTCGAAATAAAGATACGTTTGTCAGATTACCATGAAGTATGGCATTTTTGAGCTCCTGTGCATAATTGGTATGCATTCTGTCCTGGGCTGCTCTAAGCAGGCAGCGAATTGGCACGCGCCGAGACTAACTCTTTACTTCCTGGTCGAGAACTCACAGATGAAGCCACTGTAACCTACATCCGCTAGCAATAGCAATATTTTCGACTTCTTTACGTACGCTTGGCATCATTGGAGCGAATGTCCCTCCATAATGCATGTGAACAGAGTGCTGTTGATAATTTAGAAGTAAAAAAGAGCGAGAAAGGTCCAGTCGTAAAGATCGTCCCTTCCAGCTTTTCTCTTTCCACATCCCCCCCTCCCCCCCTTCCCCTCTTGAAAGCCTCTCTCAACTCAACCGACTTCGCCCCCGCACACGATTTGAATTAGTTATAACAAACCGTGAAATTTAAGTTCAACTCGTAAATCACGTGTCCCCTCGCCTTCCGCCGGCGCTCAGGGTGCGGCGGCAGCGACCTGAATCCTAAGGTTATGTCCACAGACCTTCAGTTTATGGTCGGACCTTCTTGGGTTTAGGTATTTGAAATATATGCTGAAATAAAGGCCAGCTGGATGCTCTCAAGGCTTATCGCGTATT
Source organism: Micropterix aruncella (assembly GCA_944548615.1). NCBI lineage: Eukaryota > Metazoa > Arthropoda > Insecta > Lepidoptera > Micropterigidae > Micropterix > Micropterix aruncella. The sequence continues at coordinate 6,794,475 of OX155951.1, forward strand.
AAGTAATTGAGGAACAGATTATGTCTCTAAGGAAATCAAATCTATGATCACCCATCGTGATACCAACTTGGGTTGTCGACTACAACGGGCGAGCCCGCCACCTCAGGAAGTTTTAACGATTACTCGTTATATCTCCCTGGAGTGAACGTAGAAGACTTGGGACAAAAATAGTCCACCATCTAGCTACGTCACAAGCCCGTAAGAGGCCAACGTCTTAACCGCGAGATAGCCAGGGATGTTACCTGGCGGGCCGACACTCGCGCTCTTACTTCCAATTATGACCAGATTAATCCGATCTCTCGAATGGTTCCGAGTTCGAGGTCGCTTGCGCGGTCCTCTCCCTTACGAAGCGGTGAAACGGTGTATACCGAATCTATCGCGGATTACAGCGTCTTTGCCCGGCTGTTCACCCAGGATCGGGTAGCCGATGGTCGTTTCAAGAGCGGTCGCCGTAAGGTCCGCAACCACCTCCGCTCTATAGGAAACAGTACTGCTTCCAGACTCCCCCGACTGTTAGTCAGAGTCGGGAGCTAACGGGCCCATGCTGGGTTGGCCACGATGACCCATGTGTTCAGGGTTGGTCACACTCACGGGTCAACACCTATCCGACGGCCTCCACGCATGAGGTGCGAACCTGGGTAGGACGTTCGGGCGAAGGACCTCCCCTGGGAATCAAACCTCTGGCGCTCCTGGACGGTCTGCGCTCCGTGCGGCGCAAGCCAATCGATTGTGCACTTTGACTAGCAGTCGGGGGAGTCTGGAAGCTGTATTGTTTCCTATAGAGCGGGGGTGGTTGCGTACCTTACGGGGCGACTGCTCTTGAATTGACCATTGGCCATCCGATCCCGGGTAAGAGGCGGGCAAAGGACGCCATGGTCCGCGATAGATTCGGTATACACCGTTTCACCGCTTCGTAAGGGAGAGGATTGCGCAAGCGACCTCGAACTCGGAACTAATCGAGAGACCGGAGAAATCTGGTCACAATTGGTAGTTAGGGCGCGAGTGTCGGGCCTGCCAGGTAACATAGCTGGCTATCTCGCGGTAAGGCGTTGGTCTCTAACGGGTTGTGGCGTAGCTAGACGCTGGATTGTTTCGTCCAAAGTCTTCTACGCTCACTCCAGGGAGATAGAACGACTAATCGTTAAAACTTCCTGTGGTGACGGGCTCGCCCGTTGTAGTCGATAACTCAAGTTGTTAGTTAGAGTGCACAGTCGATTAGCTTATGCCACACGGTGCGCAGACCGTCCAGGAGCGCCAGAAGTTTGATTCCCAGGGGAAACTGACCAAGGCCAGAGTCCTACCCAGGCTCGCACTTCATGCGTGGAGGCCGTCGGATGGGTGTTGACCCGTGAGTGTGACCAACCCTGAACAGAACGGGTCTTCGTGGCCAACCCAGCAAGGGCCCATTAACTCCCTACCAGTAAGTTGGCGGGAAAACAATGTCCTTAGTATAATATAAGCATCCCTAGATACGGCCGTTTTTGCTAAGTTAGGTATGCTGTGAGCCAACAGCTGTGGGTTTAATTTGTTTCTCCTGCACGTTTTATAATAATACTTACTGAACATCATAGCCCGTCTGCTGTAAATTTTAATGTTCATAATAAATAAAAAAAAAATATATAGAATTATCACCTTTCCGACTACTCAATGGAGAACTTGTATTATAACCTCACAATTATTTAAAATAGGTATATAAATATAATTGAGAATAGATTGTATCTTACGATAATCAAGTAGGTATAAGCCAAAATCATGCAAGTCATAAAAGCCCGCGTTAGCTATGCTGTTGTTTTGACTGCGAAGTCAAAGCGTAAAATTGGCCGGTTCGCTGGGGGGCCTCGGGCGCACGCCTCAGCAAATTGAGATTTTTCAAAGGCGTGAAAGAGTTCCATAGATATTCATCGAGAGGGGATGTATCGATTGTAAAAAAGGGAGGTTATTCAACTTTAATACACTGTGTATAAAAGGAAGTGTAGAATGTTATTTATAAAAATCAGATGATACACAGGGTATTGGCTATATTAATAACAATAAGCGCGATTATATAAATATGGCACTTTTTATTGTACATGTAATACTTATAAAGATTTACTTTTCAAAATCATGAAATGCACTTTCTTAAATTTCGTTTTGATGAAGCTACAAACAAAACCTCACCGTTCTAGTTGTCGGCTGATATAGACAACCCTTTCTGACCGAATTCGAGAAACATGACTTTCTTAACTTTGTACTTATTTAAAAGATAGTATTATATATGTACTAGCTGACCCGGCGAACTTCGTACCGCCTAACAGTCAATGAATGTCGTGTTACAGATTACCTGAACTTAATTTATGATTTTATGAAAGTAATACAACGAATACAAAATAAATATTAAGTTCACTACTTTATTAAGATAACAACACAAAAATAAATATAAAAGTACAAAAATTAATTATATCAGTCGCGTGTCAGTAAGACATGATTGAATTAAACTATTTACATATTGTGCAGCATGGGATGCACTCGGTTTAATTCTCTTTATTGAAGCACCTTGTAATAAACGACATTTTTTGTTTTTTTATCAGTCGCAAGATCAAATAAAGCGGGTGATTTGACGACACGTGAACATGCTACGTACAACTGACCATGAGAAAAACACTGATTTACATTTTGTATGAAAAAATGTTTTTTCTTTTATTTTAATTTTTCGTCAATTTTACAATTTTGGTTTTTAATTTTTATTCTGCTATTCGGGTCGGAGACAAATACTACAAAACAAAAACCATAAAAATCGGTCCAGCCGTTCTCGAGTTATAAGAGTTCAAACAAACCCGACTTTGTTTTATATATAGAGATTACTGGATTTATTTTCTGACTATATTGCTTTCATTTTATATAAAGCAACAATCATTGAAAAACAACATCTATAAAAGTAGTTATTAATTATATTGTTTGTTTGACCATTTTTGTCATTTATAGATACTATTATTTGGATCTGTTTGTTTAGTTTCAGCTGATTTTTAAAATATGTTGACTCTTTATTTCACCTGATTCTAACAATTGAGACTACTTTATATTATTTTACTCAAGTAATTAGAATTTTGATTTCTCTTTAAAATAAGTAATACACTCAAACCAGTAGGTACTATGCAAAAAGCATATAACAACTACCTGTTACTTACCAGTAACTTCTATATTACTTCTATATTTACCAGTAACTTCTATATTACCATCTATAGTATATTTTTACACGTCCAAGTGCGGTATATTTGCCGATTGGATGAATGTAATACTTTTTTTTTTTATTATTTTAAACTGTAAATTTTATACTTTTATACCGCTGAATATATTAAGAAAGGACTTACAACAAAGTTAGAAGCAACAATCTCATGATTCTAAGACACTTTAATAATTCTAACATTAATAATAGCGGAGTTATGAATTCTTCAGCGTTCAGTTTGATTTTTGTACGTAATTTGGTCGCAGTTGGTCGTGTAGTTTCTGAGATACGATGGATACACACACACACACACACACACACACACACACACACACGACACACACACACACACACACATATATGTTCAAGAGATTACTTTTTTAGATTCCCAGGAACTCAAAATGTGGAGAACCGGTGCAAACTCGAATTTTAGAAAGAATTTCCCTGTTTACATACTTCGTGTAACACTATCGATATATTATAACGATGTGGAACACGATGTATTTCTTTAGGAAAGTAAAGAAACAATTGCAATGGAGTCTTACGAAATCAAGAGAACAATCTGAGACAGGGTTTTAGCTAAAACGTGAAAATTTTCCCTTTTATCATGCTCAAGGTTTCCTTAAAAGCAAAAAATACATTTTTAAAAACAAGCTTTTATTGAAATGCTCTGAAAAATTAAAATAACCTTTGAAGTAAGTCAAACCCATTATTTTACTAAATTTTACAATTTTGCGTGAAAAAGCTTGTCGCGAGATTTTCTTGCATTAATTCCTGTTCTGAATAATAAATACTACATATGTAGGTACGTTTTTTTACTATTAATTTAATAATAATTAAAATATGTAATATGGATTATGTGATAATATGATATTTATGATTTCTATAACCTTTAGAGTAAGTCGGTATTTTATTTTCATTTTTGTAAAGTAATTTTGTTTTTGTTGTTTTCTTACTATTAATTCTGGTGTTTCTTGGAGAACTCATCGATTATTCTCGGAGAACTATTTTTGATATTATTGACTTCAGTTTTGTATTTGTATCAGTACTTGCTATTTTATATAAAATATAAATGCATCTAAGGAAGTAATGAATAATTTCGCACCAATTTATAATGACATTGTAACTTTTTGGAATTAATATACTATGTCTATGACAATGACTACGACTAAAATTTCAAAGAATGTGAAAAACTGACTTTCTTTTTTCCGTCAAATGAATCGCACGCTTAATATTAAATGATTATGTATTTTTTATCAAGCTTGTAATTAAATATTTAATCATTAAAAACCCATCCTATTAAAAAATAATAAACTCGTTAAGCGTCCATAATGAGTCCATAGGAATCCATAAACAAACTATATTACCATAAACAAACAACAACATTCATATTTCCACTAATATTGCATCAAATTACCACACTAATTAAGCAGAGTGGGTAAAATCGCCTGTTTACAGTCCGCAAGAACAATAAAAATGGGAATAGTAACAGGCCGTCGCACACCTAATGATCTCAAAGCGCGTGCACGCAACAGGTCCAGAGAAATTGATTAAATTTGACAAGCGGTATTTAGCAAACGAGTGCGAAATAACACGCCAAAACTCCATTAGCGTCGAACTATGAGGGTGGTCGCGCTTATTTCGGAAGCGGAAGCAAACAGGTTTGTACTTTCAGTATTGCGGGACACGATCCTATATTTTCCATACGTAGTTGACTTGCTGTCTAAAGATTTGAGAATCGCATCTATCTACATGATTTATATGCCATAAATAACAAACCATTAATAATGAATGTTTGATTTTAAGGACTAATTGATTATAAAACACAATGATAACAATAATAACATTCAATTATTTTTATCGTCTGTCGCATTTTAATAAAGGCTGGTTATATCACATACCTAATCTAGAGAGACAGAATGCCATCTATGTCTATATAAACTTATTTTTGTGAAGTTATCCAATAATTCTGTGTGATTTTTAATAGGCACTATTGTCCATATGAAAAAAAAAAATAAATTATGTAGGAATGTTGATAGAAAATATTGTAAATTTTTGTTCCCTCTATATAACTTCTGCGCTTGGGTATTCAATGTTCATACCTTGTAATACCAACATTCATACGCTATACCTTTATAATTTTGATGTATATTTACATATTATGTTGTATTTTTTGTTAATTTTGATATAACGAAGTGTAGTAATGCCTATTAACTGGTTTAAAGAAAAAAGTAATTTAAAAAAATGTATGCAATTATTAAGTATTTAAACTTGTATACAAAATTATATTTATGTAAATAATATTGTCCTCTACATCCTAGAACGGGCTAGTCCCAGTTGGGTGACCGAATCAAATAAGAAGGTTAAGGTTTTGCCATTCGGTTTCTGTTACTTTTGTAAGCCAAATCAATGTTTTATAGTATTTAATTTTTAAATTTTTAAATATATTAAAATAACAAGACCATGATTTCAGAATTATTTTGTTTTTCTATTTTATTTCGAGACGAGTCCCGGCCTAGTTAGGTGACATTGCCACTGGATTGTGCGATGGAATTCAATTTTCTGATATTGGCTTAACGTTAAAAATATTTTGGGCATAATCCGTAACTTTTTTAATGAATAAAAATAAAATAAATAAATTTGTAAATAAGTGTGCAGCAATTACCTTTACTGTGGGCATAAAATTGTCGCGAACAATATGTGTTGCACCAAATGAAGTCATTTGGAAGCAATTATTGTAATATTGTATGTTCGACAGAAAATGCTTAGAATCTGGTGCATTTCCAGACAACAACGATCCTAATGGTTCTGGTGGTGGAAACAATGGTGTCAATCTCATATTACCCCCTGCGCAACACAAACCAAGTGGTTCGTGGCGGTACTTCAAGGCACTGCAATATTGGCACAAATGGTCCATTTCTCCAATTTGCACGCATTCATAATCGCTGTATTGTATCGCCAGATCATAATAGAAAGCCTCTCTGTATGTGTTTTGTCTCAAATTCAATCGTCTTCGCACTGCAACATTACATATACGTGTCGCTTCATTCATTTCTTGGCGATCCTCATCGTTTTCAGTTGCTCGAACCTCTCTTTGTCATCTCGCTCGAGCGGTCACCTTGCTGAGATTGGAGCGTCTGGGCAATGGCATAACTGTGAAAAATGATTGCAAAACCTGGAAAAACATTCACGAATTACACAAATTCACTTAATTCAGTTGATTTACCTTCAGAATCACGAAAACACGAAAACGCTATGAAAAATTCGTAAAATTCAACCTAACTATCAAATGTCAGTTTTCACGCCGTGCCGCCATCTTGATTTTCGAATTTTCGTATTTTTATTCTTGTCAAACCGCGCCATCTATTGGCCGAAATCGGTACTAAAAAACTCGGTACTAAAATAATTTTTGGTTTTTCTCATTTTTCTCACTTTTCCGAGAGATTTTCCAATTTTTTTATATCCTATAGCAACACCGAAATGATTACGAACAAAACAAAAAAGAATCGTTCAAATCGGGCCAGGCGCTCGTGAGTTATTAGGTAACATACATAAAACCCGACTCATTTTTATTATATAGATAAGGATACCGTATAGGCGTATTCAGAGCGACATATAAATTGCGTCGACATGCTGTTAAACCATGAACGCCACCATATTGAACATAAGAGAATATTAGTCAACTTTTCAAAATATGAGTATACATACGTTGTATACTTGCGTTTCGTGGTAAAATCCTAGTCGCCAAATCGTGGGAGCTAATGGGCCCTTGCTGAGTTGGCCACGAAGACCCATTCTGTTCAGGGTTGGTCACACTCACGGGTCAACACCCATCCGATGGTCTCCGCGCATGAAGTGCGAGCCTGGGTAGGACTCTGGCCTCAGGGATAGTTTCCCCGAGGAATCAACCTTCTGGCGCTCCTGGACGGTCTGCGCACCGTGCGGCATTAACCAATCGATTGCGCACTCTGACTAACAGTCGGGGGAGTCTGGAAGCAGTACTGTTTCCTATAGAGCGGGGTGGTTGCGGACCTTACGGCGACTGCTCTTGAAACGACCATCGGCTACCCGATCCTGGGTGAACAGCCGGGCAAAGGATGCCGTGTTCCGCGATAGATTCGGTATACATCGTTTCACCGCTTCGTAAGGGAGAGGACCGCGCAAGCGACCTCGAACTCGTAAACAATCGAGAGACTGAAGTAATCTGGTCGCAATTGGAAGTAAGGGCGTGAGTGTAAGCCCGCTGGAAACACTCCTGGCTATCTCGCGGTTAAGGCGTTGGCCTCTTACGGGCATGTGGCGGAGCTTGACGGTGGACTGTTTTGTCCAAGTCTTCTGCGCTCACTCCAGGGAGATAGAACGACTAATCGTTAAAACTTCCTGAGGTGACGGGCTCACCCGTTGTAGTCGACAACTGTAGTCGCCAAATCGTATTACGGAGTTGAGCAATCTAAAACGCTTTATAATCAATGATATGGATATAGTTTCGGTCTATGTGCACTCATGGTGGTCTCATTGGGCTGCCTCGCTAAATTGTAACTTTGTGCTTCGACGGCTGGTAAGCATGGCCGGTTTTATCGTTAAAAATATAATTACTGGCAATGAAATGGCAATAAAAGCCGTTTCGATCTACCTACAGACAACGTTAACATGAAAATTACAAGCCGTGTGTGAACCGATGACGATCAGCGATTAGAACCCGTTTATTTCGACTGCATTACTAGATGGCATGTTATGATATACCTATGTAGGTTTCCTAGGTAGGAATTCCTTTAGCTCCATATCGAGGTTTTACGAGGTTGGCGAGTTATCTTTAATGAATTAAATTATTATAAGTACGAGTATCTCAATAATATTTATCGATAATTTCGCTATATTATTGTTTACTTTTAATCGTTATAATATATATTTTTAAATATGATGATGTGGTGAGAGCCTCTGTGGCAATAGCCTAAGAGACTAAGTTCTCCAACCATTCTTGAAAGACCAGGCTTTGAGGAATGAAATACGAAAGAACACTCCTTCATCACTCCAGTTAATTTTAATAGAGTTACTTTACAACGAGGACAACAGCAAATATAGAACTGTCAACTACAACGGGCGAACCCGTCACCTCAGGAAGTATGAACGATTGGTCGTTCTATCTCCCGTGAAGTCAACGCAGAAGATTTGGACTAAACAGTCCACCATCAAGCTCCCCCATATGCCCGTAAGAGGCCAACGCCTTATCCGCCAGATAACCAGGTATGTTACCCAGCGGGCTTACACTCACGTCCTTTTTTTTATTTTTATTTGTTGAGTGGGGCTTTTCTAAGGTCTTTATGCGCCTTGTAACACTGCGACCATTGCTGATCTATTGTGCTCGCCACCTTTGCTCCCGTCCTAGCAAGTTCGTCGGCTTTTTCATTTCCCTCGATTCCTGCATGGCCGGGAACCCATCTTAGTAATTACCCTGTTCTTTTCGCCCAGGGAATTCAGTAGTGATATGCAGTTTTGCTCTAGCTTTGAATTAATGGTATTCGAGGCTAGTGCCATAAGAGCTGCTTTGCTATCCGAGTGGATATAGATACGGTGGTTGGCGTAGTCCTTTTGGAGGTTGATATCCGCACATTCAATAATGGCGTAAACCTCCGCTTGGAATATGGAGGCGTATTTTCCCAAGTTTACACTTCTTTCGAAGTTTGGTCGCTCTCCATATATACCACAGCCTACGTCAAGTCCCGATTTGGACCCATCAGTATACCATTTAAGGCTACCGGCCTCCCATTGCAGTTGGCTTTTTAGCCAGTCGTCTCTGGGCGGCAGTTCCACTGTAAAAAGTTTTCCAAAGTTTAGGAGTGGAAGCATGGTGTCTGATACCATGTTGAGGGTTGGATTTTCACTGACTGAGTCAAGAACTGATCTTAGTGCTTGTGAGATCCAGTTTACCTTCTCTCGGGCAGATAGCCTGTACATGCTGGCTTTCGCCACCTGTTGCAAATGAATGTGTAGGGGCGGTAAGTTCAGCAGTGCATCTAGAGCTGCTCCAGGAGTGGAGGACATTGCGCCAGTTGTCATGAGGCACGCCGTCCTTTGGATATTGTTTAGTTTGGTAATCTCAACATTGGTCTCTAAGTTGTCAAACTGATGGCGTACTATAATTACCAGTGACGAAAATGTGCATAAATTGAAGTATTTCAGACGTTATTTTGACGCTATTAGTTCGAAGCTCTAGTGGCTATTTTATAGACCAGTGGTGCCAAACCTTTTTTAACAAATGGACAATAAGCCTATTTTGTTTGGTGCGGGGACCTTAAGTGAATTTGAAAATCAATTTTAATCATTTGCTTTTAGTTAAATATTACGATAATATTTGAAGATATTGTCAAGTATAAAAAAAAATGTAAATCAATGCGTTTTTAGAGATTGCATCCGTTTTACAAGTTGAGCAATTCTGAAGCGGATACTGTTGTTCTGAGCTATACGAATATCATCACAACGTTTGAATATCTGCGACGCTCGACGAAAATTGAACGTGCCTGCGCTTTTTTTATTTTACTTCGATTTTTTCTCATGATCATGAACTTTATTTCGCTCACCTAGATTTAGTTTTCGCAGACCCCTGGGTTCTGCGGACCACCGGACGGGAACTACTGGTTTAGATAGACGGAAGAAATTGTAAATGCGTTTATATTAGCCAGATGCAGACTGGGCGATGATAGACTCATCCGATCGATGGTACTCGTTACTAACAATGCGCTATCAAAAGTTGTCCATTGGCTTAATGTAAATAACCTACTATTAAATGAAAAAAAACCAAAGTGACTAAATTTTCTACACCTAATGTTAAGCAGGTACAAACCAATGTAGAAATAAATGGAACTAGACTGGAGCCTGTTGCTTCAAATGTGTTTCTAGGGTTAACAATTGACTCCAAATTACAATGGGACCCACATATTGAGAAAATGTCAGGAAAACTTAGCTCTGCGGCATACGCAGTTAAAACAATAAGGCGGCTGACTAATGTAGGTACAGCCAGAATAGTATACTTTAGTTACTTTCATAGCATTATGACCTATGGGATTCTTCTCTGGGGAAGCTGTGCGGACATCAATAACATCTTTATACTACAGAAACGTGCTGTAAGAGCTATATATAAACTTGGTCGTCGAGTTTCACTTAGAGAAAAATTCAAAGAGATAAATATTCTTACTGTTGCATCACAATATATATATATATATATACGAAAATCTGTTGTAGGGTAGAGTGCTCTAAGAGTGCGCGGACGATAAGAGTGCGCACCATTCTTATTACGCGCTGTAGATGTCATTCGTGGCTAAGTTCAGTTCCTAGATGTCATTTGCGAAGAGAGAACACGCTTCTGCGCCGTGCGTCGTAAATAAATCGAACAGACGGATTTCAGGTCAGTTTTCACATAAATCTGTTGTTTGTTAAATTATTTCCACATCTTGAAATCTGTACGATGTGTTCGTTCATGGTGATATGGGGTATTTTTTCGAAATCAATAATGTGAAATCAATGTAGCAACCGTGGACCGGCAACATAAGTCGCCTACTCTAACAGAGATGGCACCACTTTCATCAAATGTGAACAATGCGGGTGGATTGTAAAAGTGCGCATCCCTATAATTTGTAAGAGTGCGCGCGCACTCTTACAATATGTGCAGACCGATTCCTGATTCTGATTATTCGTAACAAGAATTGATTTTACTTGAGTATTTTAATTATAACTAAATGTAATACATACGTTTTTTTAGAATGTCTTCACGAGAAAGAAAGTCGACACGTCAGCTGTGTTCCCAAACCGTCTTGGATGAAGCTAAAAAGAGGATCAGCGAGGGCGAAAGTCAGAGAAAAGTCGCACTTTCCTTTGGAATGGCAGAAAGTACGCTAAGAAAACGCCTTAAGAGAGGTACCGTATCCACAAAGCTTGGCAGATATGACATAACTTTATGTAAAGAGATGGAGGCCGAACTCTCCAATCATATTAAAACGTTAGATAATATGTTTTATGGCCTGACAACAAAATCCATAAGAGCTTTGGCTTTTGAATGGCCAGTAGCATCACCGAAAGAGAAGACCCTGCACTAGCGAATTCTCACACGATATCAACCCAAGAGTTAGGAACATCCACTACTACTACCATCCCTAAAAGAGCTACTGCGACTGTTGAAACCGTAGAACCAGTTACAATACTAGGATCATCAACTGTAAATACTGAAATACCAGCCACAACCTCTGAATTACCAACTACTGAAAACCCCGAAACGACCGCGGTTGGCCTGGAAACACCTGCTGCAATCTCAGGATCAACATCGACTACTCTAAATACAGAATTAACTCATCCAACTCCCAGTAAATCTGTACTAACCTTCATAGACCTTTCACCGCTACCAAAATCAGTTGCACCTCGATCCAATCGCAAAGGTAAGAAATCAGAAATACTTACAAGCTCACCTTATAAGCTTCAACTGCTCGAAGAAGCCAATCGAAAAAGAAAGGTAGAGTGGAACCTTAAGAAAACTAACAAAAAGCCGAAGTCAAATCCCAAGAAACCCAAATCAACACCTAAGAAAAAGATGTGGAATTGCCCAGGATGCAAAGAAGTCTTTAAGGAACCGATATCCGAAGATTGGATAGAGTGCATAATGTGTACTCAGTGGTGGCACGAAAAATGTACCGGTTATTCCGGATTTGGTCAGTACAGATGTGATATCTGTGCCTAGGTGTCCCATGCGCACTCTTAGATTTCCAAGTGCGCACTCTTAAATACCCGTATATGTAAGAGTGCGCGAATTACTTTTTTTTAACTTTAATAATTTTAGTCCTTAATTGTTTGAATTTTATTTTATTTTGTATGCAGTAATGCTAATAAAAGACGGTTTAATATGAATAAAGAAAGTTCATTTTTATAACAATATTTGTTAAATTATTATCATAAATTATACCATAAGTGCGCACACTTAGAGCACTCTACCCTATGTCCACAAGAATATTGACAAGTTTAAAAAAAAAGCGACACTTATAATGTTAATACTAGACATAAGCATAACCTTGTTGTACGTACTACTCGTCTCCACAGAATAAGCAATTCTTTTTTGGGACAATGTATACGCTTATTTAACAAACTTCCTCATACTATTAGAGAACTATCTGTAAATAAGTTTAAATTCACCATCAAAGCAAAATTGTATAAAAAAGCATACTATACAATATCTTATTATGTAAATGACAAAATGGCTTGGGAGTAAGGCTTGGACGCATCATAAGAACCTAAATTAAAAATAATATTTAATTGTGTCTATATGAATAAAGAACATTTTGATTTTGAATGTTTGCGATTATAAAGATTATGTTTAAAAAGGCCTTTTTCTTAAAAGAGTTTATGTCTTTTTGTTTTGTCTAAAGTTTACTAGTATAAAATAAATTGTACGACTCTGTGGGTAATTAACCCAGCTACCCAGAGCTCTCACATTAATATAATAAACGAGTGCTGGTATGGAGTGTGTTGCATTTAGGTAGTAATGCGTTCCCTGGGCAGCCATATGAGTGATTACGTCTACAAACGAGGCGCATAACAATCACTTTGCATGTTCGGGAATGGCCGCTTTGCCGCGAATAGCAAATTGCAGACGTACAAATATTGCAACACATTACTGCCACAGCTAAGTGAATTCAGTGAGGCGTTATTTTTCATGCCGCTTGCTGCCTTTAAACTGTATAAACTGTATACTGCGTTTCATCAAAGATACATAGGAAAACACTAGTTTCATCAGTTTTTCCAGTTTCTTTTGCTTTTGTTTTCTTTTTTATTTTTTTCTTTTGGCCCCTTCATTTCTTTTTATTTAAACTTTTGAGTTTTTTTCTATTTTGGTTCCAATTTTATATTTAAATATATTATTTATATTTAAATATTTTTCCTAACTTGCTAACTGACTACACGAAGACCCATTTTGTTCAAGGTTACTCACACTCACGGGTCAACACCCACTCGGCGGCCTCCACGTATGAAGTGCGAGGCCGGTCAGGACTCTGGCCTTAGGGCTAGGTTCCCCTAGGAGTCAACCTTCTGGCGCTCCTGGACGGTTTGCGCACCGTGCGGCGTAAGCCAAACGATTGTGCATTCTAACAGTCGGGGGAGTCTGGAAGCAGTACTGTTTCCTATAGAGCGGGGGTGGTTGCGGACCTTACAACGACTACTCTTGAAACGACCATCGGCTACCCGATCCTGGGTGGTGGTGGCCGTGGTTAAAACGGTGTAAACCGATAGATTCGGTTTACACCGTTTCACCGCTTTGTAAGGGATAGGACCGCCCAAGCGACCTCGACCTCGTAACCAGTCGAGAGACCGGAGTAATCTGGTCGCAATTGGAAGTAAGGGCGTGAGTGTAAGCCCGCTGGGTAACTTACCTGATTATCTCGCAGATAAGGCGTTGGCTTCTTACGGGCATGTGGCGGAGCTTGCAGGCGGTGGACTGTTTTGTCCAAGTCTTCTGCGTTTACTTCAGATAAAAAGACCAATCGTTTAAACATTCTGAGGTGCGGGTTCGCCCGTTGTAGTTGACAACTCTATTTGCTAACTGACTACAGAGACCCCCTTGACTGCGATGTATTCTGTCGTTCCTGAGGTCGATCGCTCAACGCTGCAACGTTCCTGCTTATCTTCGTCTTCTGCATAAAGAGCTCGGCGAATGGCTGATCTTACTGCCTTGGGTATCGGGTGACCAGCGAGTATCGTTAAAGGTCTACCCAGTGGCGTAACTAAGCCGGTGCAGCCGGTGCGGCGCACCGGGGCCCACGGTAGTTCGGGGGCCCAAAATGGACGAAACCACAAACGACCTTTCGCAGTACACGCATTACAATTATTACTTTGTGTTAAATCCTAAACAAGCAAAATTGCAAATATCTTTGAAATTGCTGAATCAGTTATTATAAAAGACAATGCTATGACAGCCAGTATTGCTTAAGTTTATTTGTTACTAATATTATTTCTACCTATTCCTGTCACGTGACAACAGCTGAAAGTTCGTTTTCGATTCCGCAATATGTTCGAGGCAATGCCCCCAAATGAATACGACAATTTATAATGTTGCTGCAATATAAATATGTAATGTAGCTAGATATAGGTACATCAATTACTTCTTATATGTCATAATAAAAGTACCTAAGTAGGCGGAGGGGCCTTTTGGTAAATTTTGCACCGTAGCCCATTTTTTGTAGTTACACCACTGGATCTACCCTTGGGGTAAACCTTCAGATTAAGGGCGGTTCCAGCATCGCCGAAACGTCTGTTGCTGTACTAACAATTAAAACTGTTAAAAAGTAAAGTTGTTTGCGAGAAATTACTACTAAGCACGTAAGAGATATCACCGGATACAATTATCAACTCATACCTACTAGATGCCACTGCAATGAGAAGAATTAAAAGAAAATTAAGCAATTTTTGTCTTCGTGACATGGACAGAACAACCGGAGCGTGATTTAATACCAATAGGCTCTTATGAGGTCCCACGTATATATATATATATATATATATATATATATATATATATATATATATATATATATATATATATATATATATATATATATATATATATATATATATATATATATATATATATATATATATATATATATATATATATATATATATATATATATATATATATATATATATATATATATATATATATATATATATATATATATATATATATATATATATATATAGATATATATATATATATATATATATATATATATATATATATATATATATATATATATATATATATATATATATATATATATATATATATATATATATATATATATATATATATATATATATATATATATATATATATATATATATTTATATATATATATATATATATATATATATATATATATATATATATATATATATATATATTCAATAATATATAAAATTAGATTCATGAAAAGTTACTTATCTGGGGTCCTGGTGGACCAGAAACATTTTACCGATAGTTAATGTCCTCTTTAAATACTTAGGGCAGCAGCACCTGTTTCCGCAATTGATAATTTATGATGTTCTTAGTTATTGCAGCCGAATTACTGTATGCCCTTGGATGTAATAAGTATAGGAGGATGGTTTCTGTAACAGAAATGGATGTTAGTAACTTATTTTAGAAGAAATTATATGATTGAGAATATTTCGACACAAGTCGTATTCATCTCCATGACATTTCTGATAGAACAATTTTTTCAAAATTTAAATTTAAAAAAACTGAACATAGAGAAATGGGTTAATAATATTTTGCAATATCGTTATAATACACTATAACCGACCTTGAAAAACATTATTGATAATGATTTTTAAATGAAAAATATTAATAAGCTTTTAATGAATATGTCTGAACAAATATAATTACTGTATTAATTTTGCCTATTCAGACCGGGACCCTTGCAAGCGCCTAAAATATTTATAAAAGCCAACTCCCAAGATTTAACGTCTCTTTCTTTAGCGTTATCGCCAAGGCACTTAATAATTTTTACTTTAAAACAATTATCAAAAGTTAAATTGTGTGCCTTAGCATGCAATGCTATTGGAAGTTGACTATCATTGCCTACGCTGGCCCTGTGATTATTTAACCTAATGCTAAGAGGTGTAGTTAAATTTGTAAAACCTACAAACAAAGAGCAATACCTACATTTCGATAGCTGTCATCCGTTTCATACCAAAAAGTCAATTCCATATTCAATGTCAATTCGCGGACACCGTTTAATTAATAATAAAGAAAATTTAGATAAGTACCTTTCCAATCTTAAAAAATCACTAATAGAAAGAAATTATCCTGCCTCTTTGTTAGATAAAAATATAATAAATTCCGAAACAAAATTTTCACCTAAACCTAAATTGGTTTCAAATTTAAATCAAAATAAAATCTTTCTGAGTACTACTTATTTTCCTGGCACTGAGAAACTGCGACCTATTTTAGCAGATTTATTCCCTATTATAGCTAACGACCCATCAACCAAAGGTTTATTAGATATACCACCAATTTTATCATTTCGAAAACCTCCTAATTTAAAATCAATACTTAATAAAAATAATCGAAATTATCTTAGTAATAACAAAAATTTTGGCCTACAGCCTTGTGGTCGATCACGTTGTAAAACATGTCCTTTATTAGATCGAAGCATTTATTTTACTAGTCCTAACACTCCTAATAGTTACAGAGTTCCTTTTAATAGTAGTTGCATTTCAAAAAATATTGTATATCAATTACTTTGCCAGACCTGCAATGCATTTTATATTGGGGAAACAACTACACCTCTTAGCATTAGGTTAAATAATCACAGGGCCAGCGTAGGCAATGATAGTCAACTTCCAATAGCATTGCATGCTAAGGCACACAATTTAACTTTTGATAATTGTTTTAAAGTAAAAATTATTAAGTGCCTTGGCGATAACGCTAAAGAAAGAGACGTTAAATCTTGGGAGTTGGCTTTTATAAATATTTTAGGCGCTTGCAAGGGTCCCGGTCTGAATAGGCAAAATTAATACAGTAATTATATTTGTTCAGACATATTCATTAAAAGCTTATTAATATTTTTCATTTAAAAATCATTATCAATAATGTTTTTCAAGGTCGGTTATAGTGTATTATAACGATATTGCAAAATATTATTAACCCATTTCTCTATGTTCAGTTTTTTTAAATTTAAATTTTGAAAAAATTGTTCTATCAGAAATGTCATGGAGATGAATACGACTTGTGTCGAAATATTCTCAATCATATAATTTCTTCTAAAATAAGTTACTAACATCCATTTCTGTTACAGAAACCATCCTCCTATACTTATTACATCCAAGGGCATACAGTAATTCGGCTGCAATAACTAAGAACATCATAAATTATCAATTGCGGAAACAGGTGCTGCTGCCCTAAGTATTTAAAGAGGACATTAACTATCGGTAAAATGTTTCTGGTCCACCAGGACCCCAGATAAGTAACTTTTCATGAATCTAATTTTATATATTATTGAAAATAATTTAAAAAAATTTACACCCTTAAAATATCAAAATATATATATATATATATATATATATATATATATATATATATATATATATATATATACATATATATATATATATATATATATACATATATATATATATATATATATATATATATATATATATATATATATATATATATATATATATATATATATATATATATATATATATATATATATATATATATATATATATATCGCTGATACAACACTTTTATAAATAATACAAAAACGGATTTACCGCGTAAAGCTCAAAGGAACCGACTTTTTAGCGACGTCGCAACTACCGTTAGGCTGATCTAATCTAACATACCCTGGGCAACAGCAGTTGCAACATCGCAGAAGCGTCAACTGACACAAACTTCACGCGGCAAATGCTTATTTATCTTGTTTATATATTCAATTTTACTTTGATTGTAATAGAACGACGTCGTTCCCAAACATCGGGAAGGTCAGTTACGCCGATTACTCCCAGTGAATTTGCAAGGATAAATCTGGTTATACTACAAGCAAGGTTGCGTTGTCGCTGGGCATCTGCTGCGGGGTCCGCGGCGCGCAGAACAAAGAGTGCAGAGAGGAGAAGGCGACGGCTGATCGCGTCAAGAGAGCAGGAAGCGGACGCGCTTCGCGGAGCCCGTGAGGCAGGTCGGGACTGTCTCGCCGCGCCGGACGGACGGACGACCATTATCTCGTCAACGACTTGGCGGCCCTTGAGGAACCAGCGCAAAGTTGGAGCACCTCCAACGGTAATTCTTTGAAGTGAATCTGGAAAAAAGGGGATAGTTGACGATAGATATCATATCTTCTAACATCGTCAGGATTGATGAGATAAAAAAAATACTTACAAGAAGATATTTAAGAAACAACAAAATAAAATCAATTATAGGAATGAAAAATATATAGAATAGAAAGTACAATCTATTAAATTACCTAGAGAAAAAAAAACTAGTGTAAAAAAACAATATCAAATCAATCCTAAATCATGTCACAATCATTAAATATATTGTCTATAAAATGAAATATTGAACATAAAGTTAACATTATTTAAAAAATAAAATAATTTCAAGTAGTCGATTGTGTATATAGAAATATAAAATTTAAAATGTATGTGCCATATAATCAATTCAGTAATAAATACATATACTTTGATTTCATTCCTATTATTGCCTAATAATTATTGGCTAAACTTCTCCTAACTGATTTCTAAATACGTTAAATCGAGGCGTGCACTTAATGGCAGGAAATAGCATCAAACTATTTCATCCGAATTTAGCACGAGCTTGTTGTAGGCAGAGTAGCTTGTTGCAACATTAGATGCGAAGAAATAGGCGGGGTCAATTTCGTAATTTGACCAGTAAAAATCCAGCGTTTACGAAGCCTCAGATACAGATTGCATGTGCGCTCGCGCTGACGACGGGGCGCATACTAAACCTTCGATCGCAGCGCTCTCACAGAATAATTGTATTTGGTGGTGGTGATATAAGTGGTGATATAAGGGTGTTAATGGTAAAGCATATTTGGCGTAACTCTCAGAGCGCTCTCACGTTTTAATTAATTGTAATTCATTGTAATTCATTCCTACATAAAAAATATGGCTAAGCACGACGACATTTAACCAGTCAATAGAATTAAATTAAAATACAACAAGTATTAGGCTCCTGAAAGTTTTCGAAATCAGTTTAAAGCCCTAATTTCCAAGGCAATGAGGAAGTTTTTTGAGCCTAAATTATAAATTGGTTCCTTAACGAGGAATTCGCTTAGATTTTTTTTAAATTAATGCTTACATTTTTCAAAAAAATCATAAAACAAAGTTCTTCAGATATGGTCGTTCCCATGTATCAAGTCACATTAAGGTTTAACCTATAGATACAATCTAATTGGTTGTTTCTCTTTTGTCGTAAAGATCCATTTTATTACATACAGATGCTATGCTCTTCTTAACTTCTTAATCTTTATAGATTTGCATAGTAATAGGCAGGTATAATAGACTTTTGTATTGGCCAAATTTCAATATATTTTGGAATTCCTCGTATGGCACACTATCCTTAGCGCGCTTGATTACCGCCCACTGAATGATATCGCCGATTATCGAGGGCAGGAAAGCATCCCGGCCGACCGAGGAAATGCGAAAAGCGTCCGTCACCCGTCACCATAGCGCCTCTGTGATTGATTCGAAGATTCGCGTTGCGTGCGAACCGCACGATTTTGAACACGCTCTAGCTTATCGCAGTTACTACGGCGCATTAACTGCTCTAATAGCACCTATGTACATAAGTAGGTAATGCGTTAACCTTATTGTTATATTCTGTTAAAAAATTACAGGTGCTTAGTTATAAACTACCGATATCAATTTCAGCGAATAAAATTCGAAATACTCAATATTTTGTAGATCTGGATAGGTAATGCTACTATATAGTCCCTTGCCATATTATTAGACTCCCTATATATGTATATTAGTACTAATTTACAAAATTCAATAGCCTATAAATAATTTTGATCAGCTTTTACTTTCAAGTATCTCTCCTATTTATTTTAATGAATATCTCGAAAAATATTTATTTATTTTATTTATTTATTTTATTGAAGAATTAATTTTTATAAAACATTGATTTGCTTCCAAAAATAACAGAAACCGAATGGTAACCTTAACCTTTTGCTTATTTGATTTTATCACTCAACTAGGACTAGCCCGTTCTAGGGTAAACACAATCTTCACTAATTTATCATTGAATATCATTTCTAGAATTAGGGTGGGTGGCGCACTGGGAAAAATATAACGGTGTAGTACACAGAAATACACAAGTTTGAACAATGATTACGTATGTAACTCGGACTGTGGTCCATACGTAATAATTAACATGACATTACCATTTAATATGGTATACATGAGAAAAAATAAGGTCTTGGAATATTTAGTGGTAGCTTCAATACTGTAAGAAAACTGCTATTTGAATAGAAACTCATATTAAGTACATATATCGCCATTTGAATAGATACTCATATTAAGTACACATATCGTCCCTAGCATATGGAAATCCGCGTTTATAACGCCTATTCATAAGGACTCAGTGGACAACTATCGACCTATCTCGAAGTTGTGCGTATTTGCAAAAGTTCTGGAACGGTTAGTTTATAACCAGGTATATTCTGCTCTGAGGAAAACACTCTCTGAACATCAGCATGGTTTCCTTAAGGGTAAATCCACTACCTCAAATCTTCTTCTATGTAGTGAATATCTAACGGAAAACATGTCTCAACCTGGACAAATAGATGTCGTCTACACAGATTATAGCAAGGCGTTCGACAAAATAGACAACTCAATTTTATTGCGTAAGCTTCAGTGTGCTGGAATAAGGGGTAATCTATTTAGATGGTTCTCCTCCTACGTTCAGAATAGATCACAAACGGTAGTACTCAATGGCTACTCATCCTCGGCCTTGTTAATACCGTCAGGAGTACCTAAGGGTCCTTACAAGGACCACTACTTTTTATTATTTTTATTAATGACATCTCTACCAGTTTTCATCAACTCCAAAATCTTACTTTATGCAGGTGATATGAAGATCATATGCCCTATCAAGACGCCGGATGATTCTGTTAAACTGCAAGAAGATCTGGTTAGATTCCAAACTTATTGTCTCTTGAACAAATTAGACCTTGATGTATCTGTTATATTTGCTCCTTCACACATAAGCCTCTACCGTCTCTGTATAATTACAAACTTCAAAATAGCACCTTGGGTGCTATTTTGAGCTAGAGTTTCCTCCATTAAAGATTTAGGTGTGACTTTTAATTCTAAGCTGCTTTTTAATGAACATATTGACAACATTGTCAAGAGAGCGTCCAAAGCACTAGGTTTTGTTATTAGAATGTCAGCAGAATTTGAAATAGTTAAAACCTTCAAAATACTATGCTGTGCATTTGTTCGAAGTCATCTCGAATATGCGTTTCAGGTTTGGAACCCATCTTACGATACCTATATAACTCGCATAGATGACATTCAAAAACGGTTCCTCAGGTACCTACTTGGAATTCAGAATTAAATCATACATTCCTAGCTATTCAACGCGTTGTAAGAAATTCCATATTCTCCCACTATCTAAAAGAAGGAGCATAGCGGACCTGCCCTATCTTCTAAACATTGCAAATGGAAAGGTTGACTGTCCCGAGTTGCTTGGACGTTTGGGCTTACGTACCCCTGCTGCGCGTCTCAGGCATCCGAACCTGCTTTACATGTCCACTGCTAAAACGAATTATAAGAATAATTCTTATATCATACGAGCGAGTAGATGTTTTAATGTATTTTCGCGAGAAGTTGATATTCACCTATTCAACATCTCTTCTCGAAATTTGAAACTTATACTAAACAATATGTTCTTTTCTTCTTAGAAATATAAGCATCTATCTAGTTATATTTGTTTGTTTATTCACTTGTTGTATCTTTTTATTATGTGTGAAAACTTTTAATTGGCCTTCAGCACTTATTTCTCAATGTGTACCCATATATGTTTAACTAGCTGTAAGTTTTCCTAAAAAATTAAAATAAAATAAAATAAAACAAACAACATTTAGATATATTTTATAAGCAGTTTTTTGTTTGATTCATCCATCATTCCTTTGAATATTTTGATTCGTTTTGATTCGTCATAGATATTTTATACTCAGGTCGAGCTTTTTGATCGAGATGCCAGAAGTCATATACCATATCAACCATCTGAGCATAACCAGTAGGGAAACCGTGAAGAAAACAGATTAGGAATATTATACAGTACATATCAAAAGAATTTCAAGATTTTTCTATAACTTTTATCAAACTGACGACAGTTTGTCCCTAAAATGATTATATAAATTTCGACTGCAATGTATATACTGTAAATAACATTTCTTTTCTAAAATTATGTTGTTTATATAAATATGAACCCCCAACTGTAAGTGATTAATTAAACGCGCTTCCTCACTTGAACTTTTTATTTCCTTTACAAAATAAAGTAAGAGTGGTGGCCAGTACCTACGGCAAAGAAGAAATGTTTATATACCTGATTTCTTTTATCGTGTACACTCTTAATCAATATTCTATCTATATATACTAGAGTTTTTCGAACCATTAGGTGCCATAGTCTCGTACTTCAATCAGACTAACAGTTTACTCAAAATTCCTTACCACAATACTGTTTCGACCCCTAATCTCTGGGTCCATGGTGTAAGACTCTGGATCGATTCCCAACAAATAAACAAAACTCGTCTTATTTGGAATCATTCAAGACTCACCTCAAAAACACAACTTTTCTAAGAAGTAACCAGTTCTTTCCTTTCTGTCTTCTTTCTCGCTCAAATACCTATCCTCGGGCTTTCTTAGTTTTATATATAATCGTTTGTATTTTGAGCAACTTTATTTTTTAAATAAATTTTATTTCAACAACGTTTCAAGATATTGCCATTAAGCTAATAGGCTCTTGCTGAGTTGGCCACGAAGACCCATTTTGTTCAGGGTTGGTCACACTTACGGGTTAACACCCATCCGGCGGCCTCCATGTATGAAGTGCGAGCCCAGGCAGGACTCTGGCCTTAGGGCTAGTTTCTCCTAGGAGTCAACCTTCTGGCGCTCCTGGGCGGTCTGCGCGCCATCGATTGTGCACTCTGACTAACAGTCGGGGGAGTCTGGAAGCAGTACTGTTTCCTATAGAGCGGGAGTGGTTGCGGACCTTACGGCGACTGCTCTTGAAACGACCATCGGCTCCCCGATCCTGGGTGAACAGCCGGGCAAACGATGCCGTGGTCCGCGATCGATTCAGTTTACGCCGTTTCACCGCTTCGTAAGGGAGAGGACCGCGCAAGCGACCTCGAACTCGACTGGAGTAATCTGGTCGCAATTGGAAGTAAGGGCGTGAGTGTAAGCTCGCTGGGTAACATACGTGGTTATCTCGCGGATAAGGCGTTGGCATCTTACGGGCATGTGGCGGAGCTTCACGGTGTACTGTTTTGTCCAAGTCTTCTGCGTTCACTTCACGGGAGATAAAACGACCAATCTTTAAAACTTCCTGAGGTGACGGGTTCGCCCGTTGTAGTTGACAACTCTATTTGTTGTACCACGGTACAGGCTAATCACGAGCCTCACACGCAGTTGTAGGCAAAAGGGTTAAGTGAACGTCTCTTAATAGATGTTACAAGCTGTCTCAGTAGCAAAGGCATAGACTTCCATATTCGTCCATAGTTGTTCGACCACGGTTTAATTTTTTAATCGTAGATATTAATTCATGATACCGTTAACCTGTCGCTAGTCGCTAGAGGACGGCACACGTCAACAGCGCGAAATTCAAATTATGTCCCCGCCACTACTACCCAACGAAGCATAATTATTCATATATGTAACATTAGTTGCTAAAATAATATAATATTTAATGCGACCCAGCGACTTAAATAATATATCCTGCTACTATTATAAACGCGAAAGTTTGTAAGAATGTATGCGGCTGGCGGAAGACATCACAACGACGAGTTCTGTTGGTCGACGGAACGTTCAGCGGGAAACAACTGAGCAGATCAGGGCAGTCGAGCTTATGGGTAAAGAGTGAATTAATGAGGAGAAGATCTATAAGAGTACGTCTTGTCTTCAGAGATTGGCATTCAAAAAAGAATGTTGGAATAAAGAAACAGTAAACACACATATGTTAGAACAAACATATGTTGGAATAAAGAAACAGTAAACATACATAGATGAATCCTGAACACATTACACTCCTTTTTTCTTGGGCAGTTGTGTAAAAATAGTAATAATGCTAGTCTACCTAAGAGCAACTAATCTATGTAACCACTGCATGACCGGAAAATCCTCGAAAGGCAAGAACAATACAACGGGCTAGACAGCATCGCCGATAATCCGACGAGAAAATTGCCGCCAATTATGTATTGGGTCGCCAATTACTGGGCCAATTTGTGGGCGCAGTGAGACGGGCGACGCGCCCACGCTCTGCGGCAACGCATTCGCCGGGGCATTTTAGGTGTTTTTACGCAGAAAATGTAGGTCAGTCGTGGCACACCTGTTGCCCGGGGTAAGTTGACCCTGTTTACGAAAGAGAGATTTTTGCCCACTTTGAGGTCAAATGTGGAATTGGTTACTCTCTACCATATCGGGAATTTTTAAACCTGAAAACGGCCATCATAAAATACAAGAGTTTTATTTATTAAAAATATGAAGATTTTACCTCCCCGGCATACCAACCAACGAAGAAGGAAAGTAATGTGAACATGATTTGTTTTTGGGATGAAGACGGAGATAAGGCGCGCCTTTACCAGCTACCACTCTCCACAAGCAAGAAAGATGGAAACAAAGGCGTTTAAAAGATTTAATCACAAAAAGATTTAACAAAAGCTGCAATCCACACATGCTTTCTATAAGCTGGGTGATTTTTTTGAGCATGCCAATTCTTTCGAATGGGAATAACATTAATATGTAACTTTCAGGTACCTCATTTTAGTTTTTATTATTTAATAACAATATTATGAATGTAATATTTAATATGTAGTTTATAATGTGTAACGTAACATACCTGATTATATACACACGTTTTTTTCCAATTTTGTTTTGATAGTTTCTATTGTGTGATTATTTTTTGTATAATGTGCCTAAGATGACTATTAATATTATTATAATAATTACCCTTTTTATATGTATACTCATGTACATGGATTCAGGTCTATTTTTTTTTTCATTTTATTTGTCTGCCGTGTAAAGCCGACTTTAGTCAACGCTACTGTCGAATTAATGTTTATGCTTTAATAGTTTTATATCTACATATAATTATATATTACTAGCAACTGACGAATTCTAATATGCAATAATTAGCTTTAATTCATAAATTTATTGCTTTTATTGTATATTCTGAATGAATAAATTGAATACTGAATACTGAATATCTATTTTGAGCCCTCGCCCCTCCCCGAGACGATTACGACTATTTCCAGATGGAAGTCCCTCTGCCTGTGTGTCTATGTGTATTCCTCCACGATAGCGCTCAAACGCTTAATCCGATTTAGCTTAAATTTGGATGCAGGCATCATTTGGTCATGGTAAGAGTTGAAAGTGTTATGGTTGCAATCGGTCCACCAGGGGGCGCACTAGTCACATTTTAATCTCGAAATATTGGACTTACAGACTTGAAATTTGGTACACAGTTAGGCCGAAATCACGTTGATTTTTTTCCGGTCAGCATATATTGTCGTAAACAATTTTATCGTAAGTGTTTTATGCGTTGCATTCTCACTATCCGCGCTCGTCTCTGTCGAACTATTCGAGTCGTCAACTCTCGATATATTTTACTTTTCAACGCCGTTCGGTGTGAGAACCTCCTGTAAAATTGACTTCACGCTCAAATCCTTCCATAAGTTCTTGGCTGTTTGGGGGAATGTTTTTGGGTGACACAACCGTTTTTTTTTGTTTCTGGAGTTAAAGCCTGGTGAAAATATTAAACAAACAAACTAAATAAAATACAACTGAAATAAATAAGGACTGGAAGTCAGATAAATATTATAATTTCGTGTTGATTTTTAGCCTTAGATTTAGAATAGATTGACCGAGTTACATATTTAATCCATTCCTATAAATTTGCCTTTCTATAAAGGAAATTTAATATCGAAAATTATGTATCATAAATCTATATTTATATATCTGAAAAATATTTCATGCTAGTCTATCTAAGAGATACTAATCTATGTAACCGCCGCATGACCGGAAAATCCTCGATAGGCAAGAACAATACAACGGGCTAGACAGCATCGCCGATAATCCGACGAGAAAATTGCCGCCAATTATGTATTGGGTCGCCAAATAATAAAAAATACAATCTTTTAAAAATATATATTAGGAGTTAGAGGATATCCGCAAGGAGCAGAACATACATAGGAGAGGATATGACGGGACGTAGGACACTGAGAAAATTTAACGCTGTTTTACACGGAAATATGCATGTTTTAAAAGAGATTACGTAATTTGTATTTTTTCCTTGTAAATAGAGGCAGAGAAAAACGCTTTTTATACATTCATTGATTCCTGTGCACGAGATTTATATAGCAGAAAAGTTAACTAACTCCCTTTAAAATAGCAAAAACTCGCATTGATACGTATAAATGAAAGCCTTGTGCAAAGTTTCAATATTCTAACCCCACTGGTTTAGTCAGCTTAACTGCTGAGCTTATAAAAAATATTTTTGTTTTGGGCATTAGCACTCGTAGTTACCTATCTAATTAGCCAGTTATTACCGGCACTTCCCAGCTCCCACCTCCCCCTATGTGTGTTTATTCTTCAGAAAAAAATATGTAAAGTGTTTATATTATAAATATTTAGGTGAAAACTTCTAATTAGCTTTGTCTTTTGAAATTTAATTATTTTGTACCAAATGTATTGTGACAGCTGTATGTTTCCTAAACAATAATAAAATAAAATAAATATATATATAACTAATGAACTTTATAAGGAAGCTAAAGTTCTTGACTGTAGGCAACTTTTTCTAAAAACTTCCCTCTTAAGGCTATTTTTGGACAGTAACTCAAATTTAGGAATAATTCAGATCCGGCGACCAACGAGACAAGTTTTAGAAAATAGCTCAATAATACCCAGAAGGAAAACATCATTTGGACAAAGACATTACTCTTTCATTGCGCCGAGATTTTACAATCTGATCAATGTGGAAATAAAAATGAACTTGACATTTAGGGAATTCAAAAATAAACTAAAGAAATGGTTATCGAATCATGACAGACTAACCATACATTGTTAGGGCCTAGTTTTATTGTATACAAACTTTAAGTAAATCATTTAAATAATTTAACCAATTAACTTTGTCCATCGCGCAGTAGACGCGATACATCGAACATCTTACCATAACAACATCAAATGTTAGAAATAATAGTATAATAATACTTAGGTGCACAAATTATTAACATATTTTTAAACATATATGTTAAGTATATTTTAACGTTGAACTAACTACCAAAAATTATTTGACTTTGACAATGAAGTATACTTTTTAGACTAGGTAATTTTATATTAATAAATATTAATGACCGTTTCTTCCTTTGTCACATATAACTTTATTTATTTTATTTAATCGAATTTTATATGATATTTATTGCCGATTAAATAATGGAATTGCATTTTATTTATTATATTATCTTTTAATATTTTTTTATTATTATTATTTTTTTATTTTATTCTGAAGACCACATTTTAGGGCAATTTAGTGTCATTAGCGTTTTACTAAAACTTGTATATTTGTAAGCAACCAAGCAATCAAGCAAACTTGATTGTAATATTGGAGTCCTGTCCACCCTAGAACGGGCTAGTTCCAGTTGGGTGACAGAAACAAATAAGCAAAAGGTTAAGGTTTTGCCATTCGGTTCCTGTTATTTTTATAAGCTAATCAATGTTTAATAGTAATTAATTCTTAAATAAATAAATAAATAAAATAAATAAATATAAAATATATAACAACGTATTGGATGTGAGACAGTTATACGTGCGAAATATTATAAATAACCCATTTCCATAGGAGCACTGACCGTCATTCAAAAAAGCAAGCCCACCAACGACTGAATAAGAGGTTTTAACAGAGCCATTACGTGCTTTTGGCACCGCATCTACGATTCCTTCTACTCTTTCTTGGTGGAGGCTAAAGTGCAGAGTACAATCAGCAGGTTGACTCTGAAAAAATGTATTATTAAGTGGCTCATGACGAGAAGTAGAAGCAAGTGCAAAGAAATGATGACTCACATCCTGTGACGTAGGCCATATTTTCCATATATATTAATAAATATTTGACAATAAATACATTTAGTTGATTATGTTTAAAACAAATGTATAATATTACACTAAATTGTGGATAATAAGGAACCTTTCTAAACTACTCAATTTATCGGTCAATTTATTTGTTTATTTATTTATAGATTTGTTTATTTAAATATTTAATTATTTTGTTATGTATATCAGGGTTTTTGCGAATATCAGTATCAGAGTATTATCAGCATTGGTTTTAATATCAGCATGTGCATCAGCATCCGTATTAATCAATGCTGATTTTATTATTTGCCGATATTCTGCTCGTGACATGACCTTGAAGGGCGGAGCTTAGCTCTTATAAGCCTTCCCATAATCGACTTTAATCTGGAAAGGCAGCTCAGATATTGTACTTTTAATTAAATTTCAAATTAGGTGGTTAACCGGCAATTGTATTTTATTTCTGTATGTTAGGTAATGGTACCTACTTTACCTTTTCAAAATGTAAGAAGATTGTTTTTGATAAGTAATTAAAAGTCACAGAAATATTATAATTGACTTTTCATTTAAAATACCTAATAGTATTTTCCCTTTCAAATACAATTTCATAGTTGGATATATATAATAAAGTAATTCATTAAAATCAGCATCAGCTGATATTTATATCAAAATATTAGCATCAGCATCCTCTGATATTAAAAAAAACCTGCATCAGCAACAACCCTGATGTATATATTAAATATTAGTCACTTATTTATATATTTGTTGATTTAACTTTATTTTTTAAGAATGAATGAGCGATCGGAATAAATGAAAGAAAAAATAAAATAAAACTGAAGTCACAATGTCTTTAAATAGATATACAAATTGTACCGTAGATCCGATATACAAATTTAATGGGGTGATAAACACAAATATCATCTTGTCTGCTTCCCAAAAAAAAAGGTGTAAAATGCCTTAATATTTATACTTTTGTTTTTTTGGCAAAAACCTATTTCTGGTATTGGATAATTTTATAAAATAAAAATTAAAAAACTGAGTTTTTAAAAAATATTTTTGTTTTCCGCAGTAGTACTCGTAGTTACCTATCTAATTAGCCAGTTATTAACAGACATGAAATCGTTAATTTTACAAAACAAGGCACCGCCATAAATAAGCTGAGTTGTGTTGGGTCGATGGCTTGGTTTGTTGGGTTCGGCCCGCGCAGTGCAGTCGTGAGGTCATCCCGCTGCTCCTCCCCCTGCGGCCTGCCAAGATCTAATCTGTCGATCTCGCTATGAAGAGGCAGCGCCATCTAACGCGGATGCGAAACACGATCAGCTCTCCGCGCACCTTTTAAAAGGAAACTGGCAACGGGACGGCTTTTACCCTCAGAGGGATCTCCCTAAGACGAGATACTGATCTGGGCGATAAGCGCTTTGCTAAATTGCCGACTCCAAGATTTATCTGTCTAAACAACAATATTGCACCGCCCGTTTTGCGGAAACTGTTTATTATTTCCCATAACTTCGTTATGCTGCCACAAATCTCACGTGTTAGGATCGCGTTATATAAAATATGTTATTTTTAATAAATATGCTACTCAGCTAAATAAATTGTAAAGAAAATGAAAGCTAAGAATACTACAGCGTTTAAAAAATTGTCAATGGGCCCGATCGCGTTTCTTTGTGAACTAAAACTGAAATTAGTTTAAGTGAACGAGACAGAGCAATACGTTAGAGCGGAATATAAAACGAACGATCGTCGATAAAAAACTAACTGTTGAACTTATATTCGTGCGAATAAATTTGAACACATTTCCTGCGGTGTTAAATTCAGATGCTTTAACCGTATTGTTATTATCGTGTCTAGCGTATTGTCCCGTTCACACGGACTAATTTCCGATTTTAGTTCACGAAGAAACGCAATCGAGCCCAATGAGTAATGAGTTATGAGTAATGTTAGCTTTTATCGAATGTTCATTTATTTTTTAACATAGTCACATTCTAGGTTTATGAAAAGAAATGAAATTAAATGAAAAAAATCCTTTATTGCACAGTAAAATATTTAAGGCAAAATGGCAAATATTTAAGGCGAATGAACCAGTGTGCGTTATAAAGCCAACTCATCATTCATCATCATCAGCCGGTAGACGTCCACTGTTTGACATAGGCCCTCCCCATACAATGCCATGACGAGCGGTCTTGGGCCGCCTCCATCCACCTACTTCCTGCGACCGCGGCAATGTCGTCGGTCCATCTTGTGGCGGACTGTCCCTTACAGCGCCTGCCGGTTTCTGGTCGCCATTCGAGAACCTTTTTTCCCCAACCTTTGTCGGTTCTGCATGATATATGGCCTGCCCATTGCCATTTCAAGTTGATAATTCTACGAGCTATGTCAGTGACCTTGGTTCTTCTGCGGATTTTCTCATTTCAGATCTTATCACACAGCCAAACTCCAAGCATAGCTCTCTTGATCATGTCCCAGTGCCGTATGTCATGGGTTCAGTTTCAGTGCCGTATGAGTTGGTCACACTCACGGGTTAACACCCATCCGGCGGCCGTCAAGCATGAGTTTCCCCTTCTGGCGCTCCTGGACGGTCTGCGCACCGTGCGGCGTAAGCCAATCGATTGTGCATTCGACTAACAGTTGGGGGAGTCTGGAAGCAGTACTGTTTCTTATAGAGCGGGGGTGGTTGCTGACCTTACGGCGACTGCTCTTGAAACTACCATCGGCTACCCGATCCTGGGTGAACAGCCGGGCAAAGGATGCCGTGGTCCGCGATAGATTCAGTATACACCGTCTCACCGCTTCGTAAGGGAGAGGACCGCGCAAGACCGACCATTTCTATTTCTAATGTGGATGATATAGATAATTTGGCAGATTTTTCGCAAAATATATATTTTTTTTAAATAATTTAAATAAAAATACATCTTTATGAAATCGTTTTTAAGACTTAGTCAATCAATGCAATGTCCTTAAAATAACATTTGTGTCATTTTGCTAATTTGGGCCGCAAAGGGTTAAATAATATCTTCTAGTCAGCCGACATGTTTATGTGACAAGAAGAGTAGGTTAAGTGTACTATAATATATGAGATACGATAAAATTTTAAATGAAATTTTAAATATACTTAATATTAAAAAAAATATACGTATCTAAAGCAAAAAAAAATATATATAATAAATTATAATCTATATATACTTAATACATATAAATGGATGTTGGTATATCTTAATAGACCGAGCTTAATATACTCCGAAACCGTTTGACCAATCACCATGAAAGTTGGCAGATATACCTATGTATTTTTCCGTGGAGAAGGTTTTTATGACATCCTTTTTGTTGTAACTTATTACTAAATGGCGCTGCAGTACATCAACTTGTAAGTTATTACTAAATGGCGCTGCAGCACATCAACTTCTTTACAGCTTATCCGATCGTTATAAAAATTGGTATACATAGACATTTGATCCCGCATTATATTATTGCGCTATTAATTGTATTGTAACTCGCTATCAGATGGCGCTGCAGCCAACTTCTATACCGTTCAACCAATCGCCGTAAAATTCTTAGACATAGGTATTTGAGCACGAATAATATATCCACTTTGTTGTAACTTGCCACTAGATGGCGCTGCAGCAGGTCAACTTTTATACCGTTCAACCGATCGCCATGAAAATTTTATAAATTCGAAAGTGGAAGGAACGGCGATTAACATAGGCTACTTGGGGAGGGGGGGGGGAGGAGTGAGATGGGGAGGTTCCACTAGTATAATATATAATATAAATGATGATAATAAATTATTATTGGAATAGAATACAAACATACATATATTAATATGATATATAAATAAATAAACTGCCAAAATACGGGAAAGTGAAATGTAAACGTTAGAATTTGGGGTGCTTTATCAGGAAAGCGAGCTAGCGCCTCTAATAACTGGAGGAAGCTGATTCCATAGTCGAGCTGCATGTACGGAGAAGGAGTAGGATAAAAATGTGGCTTTGTGATTTGGGATACGTAGGGTATTATTCCGACTTCAACGAAATAGGAACCATGATTTCCTAACCCGGTAAAAGCCTCGTTGAGAAGGTAGATGTAGGATTGTATTGTCATTATATAGTAGTGAAAGGATATACAAATTTCAGCGGTCCCTTATCCGAAGCCATTGCAATGTTACCTCCAGGGTTATACATGGATATATCTTTCTTATAAACATATAATACCCTTCCTAAAAACTCTCCATCTCGACACGGTATACCGAGATCTCGATCACCTAAAAAATCCTACATTGCCTCTACTACCGCGTCATAATTTTCAAATTTTTGACGCCTCAGATGTTCCTTTAATATCGGAAATAGGTATAAATCACTAGGAGTATAGTCCGGTGTGGAGGTATGCAAGATTGCGATTCCGGTAGGGACATTGGCCGTATCGTCGGTGTATTAATAGCTTATAAACTATTTAATGATTTCCGGAAGATCGTTACAGTAAGCAATTAAATGCCGTTGGTCCAATTATTGAACCCGAGGCACCACAGATAATATTGGTTTACTGGTGTACAGCGTATCTTTAATTTTGACCCTTAAGATTCTTGCTGTAAAATAGTTTTGTAATAATAGCTGTAATTTTACTCGAATACCAAATCAGTAACACCCGAATCTATAGTCGAGTATTGATCATTACTCGAGTAGCGAGCAGTACTCGAGTAATACTTGAGTATCAGTTTTCATTTTATACCTATAGTAGGGCCAAAATTAACGTGCACCTGGAGTCATAAATCATTAGGCCGGACCTCTCGCTCACACTCACTGTCTTTCGTTCGCACTATGGGGATGCGTGTTTTAAAAATAATAATAGCAGTATCGATGGATTATCGACGTATCGATGGAATATCGATAAATTATGATGGATCGATGGTTCGATCGATATAGGTACCAAGAGATATCGATGGATATTATAGATTATGACGAAAATTTTCGATGAATTTATTTGTAATAATTGGTTTAGTAAGTTTTAAACTCATTAATTAAGAAAAATTTTCGTAAATACAAACTAACGTATACATGCAACAATAAAGTGAAATAAAAGTTTAAAGAATATTTAAAAAATATTTACATGAACCTACATAAATCTTATCTTAAAATGTAACATGAAACTAAGTACTAAATATTACAAATTTAATTTTAACAAAAAATACAATTGGTCAGGCTAAACAAATATATATTTAAAAAGCTATATTCTACTCGTCATCTGAACTGCTGTCGCTGCTATCTTGTAGAAAAAAAATCCCGATGTATTTTTGTACGACATTCCAAATAATAAATATTTTTCATTTTGTTCGGCAACATTATAGGGAATTCAATAATGTAAGAAATATAGATGTAAGCAATGTCTACGCAACTACATATAAGTTTTTAAGAGAATAAATTATTTGATTTGATTTGAGTAAATTATCGATAAGCAACGTCGACTTGTTGGACATCCTTACGCGCGTCGTCCGGCCTAATGATTTATGACTCCAGGTGCACGTTGATTTTGGCCCTACAATAGTCGAGTATTGAGAAGGCGAGTAATACTCGAGTATTACTCAGAGCTGAGTATCCGTCTGGCGATACTTGAGAGCGACTTGGCTTGGAGCTGTCAAAACTTTTTGTTTATATGCGTTGGTGCATGTGTGTATTATTGTATTTTTTACGTATTATTTCGTGAAATGGCGGAGTTTCTACAACGGCTGGAGGAGATTGAGAGAATATTCGTGGTCGGTATTGCGGCAGCACGCTCTCCAGGGCACACGTTATTTTCTCCATATCGAAGTCCAAATAAAACAAAGTCCCAAATAAAACGCAGAAGCCGACATGATAACGTTACGCGAAAAATCAGGATAGATGATTTTTACACGCGCTTTGAAAGAATTCATGAACTTAGAATCGAAATGACAAATCGTGGCGACAACATAGTGGCGTTTAAATAAATCACCGGCTATAAATTAAAATGAACATTTTAATTCATATTTTATAGAAAAACAACAATAACATGGGTTTAAATGCTCTCTGTAAATCTTCATCATAACTTTAGATGTAAAATAAAAGAGTAGTAATATGTTTTCGAATAAATAACGAAATATTTTATTTTACCCATGTTTTCCCCTCTACTCGAGTATTACGCAGCTGGGTCCATGAATGTTTTTCGTCTATAGAACGCATCCAATACTTAAGTACTACTTGGCACCTGCGTAATACTTGGTTGAGTAAAGACTCAAGTAGTGATCAATACTCGACTATAGATTCGAGTGTAAGAGACGTTGATATTTTATCGATTATAAGAATTTCGAATGTTTCTGTGTATCAGTAGCAGAAGCACGTACTGCTTTCTATCTTAGTGTGTATTTAGAGAAGAAGATGCGTAGTGCTTCTGCCCTTAATAAAACCATATGAGCGTTTGAGTATTTTTCATTTTTTTTAAAGCTTGACATTTGATTTATTATAAACAACAACTATATAATATATACAACAACTAATATACATAACAACTTTTGGGCAAAGAAAATTCTTATTCATTGGGCCAAAATTGTATAACATCCTCCCGACCCATCTAAAAGAGACACCCACTCAGCAAGTCTTCGAAAAAGATTTAAAGAAGTGGCTGCTAGAAGACGGTAATACCCTGCTTTTATTTTTTAATACCTTTTTTAATACATTTTATGACTATGTATTATTATTTTAATTACCATTATGTCGTTGCTTTTTTTTACCTATTCTTAGTTTTTATCATTCAACTTACATGAATTTCTGACATTGTTATTACATTATGACTATTTTTAAAACTATGACTATTTTCACCTCCTCTTATATTTATTAATTATTAAGGCTTTTTATTTCATATTTTGAATTTTTCAGGTCTGTACTGTAATATTTTATATTTTTCAGTTTTGGCAGCGTATTAAATAAAAATGACAGGTAGCCATTTAAATTTCTTTTTCATTAACTTAAAAATGTTTTTTTAACGTATTTACATATATTTTTCTCTACGTTTTTAACGACCCTATGTTTATGGAATGTCCGCCCAACCGCAAGCTTTGCTTAGTTGGGCGACATATGACAGAGGGCATTATTTATCAATTAAGTTTAATTTTTTGCTGTGGTATTTTATTTGATGTTTACTAATTGTAATTTGTAACATTTATGTGTAAATTGCTTAAATAAATAAATAAAATATAGCTGTTTTTATCAACACTCGATAAAATGGATATTATGAAAATATTGGCCTATAATTGATGAAAATATTGTTGCTTATCTTTATAAATAGGTCGGATTATTACTGTTTTCAGTGGGCGAGGTAAATACCTGATCAATAGACATATGGATTAAATAGAAAATGAAACAGCTAAATTCCCTCCTGTAATTTTTCATGTCCCTTGTACGTTACCTTCCTAATGGTTCTTATAGCTCCGCGCAACTTGGGTGGTGTTCGCCATGTGAGTGTTATCTGGTCTGCCCAACTCACGGTTCAAGTCCCATCTGGTACTGTCCTCAAAAAGAGACCTAACCTGTCAGGGCCGCTGTGAGCTTCTGCATGCAGCTGTTGCCTGAAACTGGGGGATCAAAAGTGCTGATTGGGGGAAAACCTCCGGTAAAACTAGGTGATTGGTGCACTGACCAGTTTGCTAGCCACACTGCCCATGCTGCGAATAACCGGGGGAGGGAGGGGGGGGGGTGAGGGGGAGGGGGGGTTGAAGACATATGTTTCCTAAAGTGCGGGATGGTTGTTGACCTGATGGTTAAATCATATTTTCTCGATCATCGTTTTATGTTAAGCAGGTTGTATTTATTTGTTTATTTATTTAAAGCAATTCGCAAATAATATTCCAATTTACCATTTAAAACATCAAATAAAACATTATGTAACTAAATTGTTTATTCAAAAGCAAAAATTAAACTTAATTGTTAAATAACGTATTCCTCTCTTATTGTATTTTCTCATATTAATATGTATTTTCTCACTTTTTAAGCGACTGTCCAACAAAAAAAGAGTGTACTGTGTTCAGGATTCATCTATGTTTGTTTCCGTTTCTTTATTCCACCATAACTTTTAAACGCTAAAACCGATTTAAAAGTGTTATCCCGAGTATCATAGGGTACTTAACTGTCCAAATATTAAATAAGTAGTTGTCTAAATGTCGAAATATCCAAATTTCAATAAATTAAAATAAATATATCGTGTTTAGTGTCAAATGAAAGGTCTGATTAAGTACATTCCGGAAATTGACATGTTTCTTTATGGATAATATATAAACCATAAATATTTTATAAAAACACAGTAATAAAAATAATTATAAATACAATAGTCAACTTTTTGTAACGACAGTCGTGTTTTCTATTATTTTTAATATATTTACTTGTTATATAAAATCGAAGACTATCGCGGTTCGCGGTTTTTTGACATTATAAATAGGATCGAAAACGAATTTACCGCGTGAATTTTGTAGCACCCGATGTTTCGGGTAGACTGCAACGGGGTAGACAACGGCGGCTGCAACGTCACCGAAACGTCGGGTGCTACAAATTTCAAGCAGTAAATTCGTTTTCTATCCTATTTACTTGTTTTCCAGATTGGAGATTTTTCCTAGACTTAATATGATAAACGCATAAATTAAATTCTACAAATTCACATTTTTACAAACCTCTTTTGATATCAAGTCTCGCTACTCAGC
The DNA here is from genome assembly GCA_944548615.1 of Micropterix aruncella. Taxonomy (NCBI): domain Eukaryota; kingdom Metazoa; phylum Arthropoda; class Insecta; order Lepidoptera; family Micropterigidae; genus Micropterix; species Micropterix aruncella. The sequence goes on from OX155951.1 coordinate 6,831,212, forward strand.
TCTCTTCGCATTACTCATCGAGACATTAACTTACCCAGGTTAATAATAACCTAGAAGCAGTATGGATGAGATAACGGACGGCACCTGCTTCCTGTAGATTTCATCCAGCAGCGGGTTCGCGTCGCATCGCACGTCGCTGCGGTGCGCGGCGCGGCCCATTGCCTTGCGATGGTAACAACACAGATTAGAGTGGGGCGTACCTATAATATTACATAGATACGACACAATTTCCTGGTCTACTTTGCTTTTTCCTAATAGCTATTATATGTTATGCATAATATCCTAGATTAAACGCTACAAATATGAACCACCAAAAATATAAAATCAATAATCATAATATTATTAAACTTTTCTTATTCAGTAGCCAAAAATATAACACAATAGTAACTAACGCTATATTTACGTAAAAAAAAACATAATCTAATTTATCAAAGATATATACAATAACCTAATTCGTCATTTGAGAATTAGTATGGTAATATGGAGATCGGTGTTAATATGGACCGGAGTGGTCGTTTAGCAAAAACAATAAACCTTAATACAATTTTGGAATTGATTATAACCGTTATAAACAGCATAAAACCAATTTACCGCATGAAGTTTATAGCACCTGACGTTTCGGAGATTGTAACCATTTGACAACGGCGGTTGTAACTACTATTTATGTTGTTTCCAATGCCAAACAACCGCGTTAGTCTTCGATTTCATATGATTATAACCGGGCCTACATACGAACAATTCTTGAATATTTTAAAACAGCATCGTAGCTACTTAGCAGTGTAATTTAATGTACCTACCGTTTTTTTATTATCAATTGTTATATGAGTCTTTTATATTATTTGGAATAATTTTGAAGTAATTTACTCTATATCATTCCTTGTTGAATTTAGTAACTAGTTATTTTTTTTAACTAGATTAATTTAAAGTTGTAATAGAAATAAATATTCTGTATTGTGTTTTCTGTAAACACTGACATCTATTGAAAGATGTACATAACCTTTTATGTAGAATTTAACGGCAGCTAGAATGTGCCCAACTATAGTAGATTTTGCATCAGTACAATTTTTAATCTCTGTTTTCCTAAATTTCTATTCAAACGGTGTCTTAATTCATAATCATTACATCAGAGTGGTCAGTAACCTCGCATATCCACTCGGATAGTAAGGCATCTCTTATGGCACTAGCCTCGAATAACATTAATTCAAAGCTAGTGCAACACTTCTGAATTCTCTGGGCGAAACGAACAGGGTAATTCTAAGATGGGTTCCCGGCCAAGCAGGAATCGAGGGAAATGAAATCGCCGACGAACTTGCTAAGACTGGAGCAAAGAAAAGGTTATACGGCCCAGACCCTTCTGTGGCGTAAAAAAAGCCTTGCAAACAAGGCGTTTAGAACAATCCGTCAACCACTGGAACAACACGCCAGGGTTGAATAATTCCAAAGCACTAATTAAGGCTTACGACCGTAAGACGGCCCGTGAGGCCTTATCGCTAAATAGTAACAATCTACGCATACTGGTGAAGGCGCTCACGGGGCATTGTGGCCTGAACAAACACATGTTCAACCTCAAGCTCCGAGACACAAAAATGTGCAGGTTCTGCCAAGGGGCCGAGGAAACTTCCCTGCACCTCATGCGCGAGTGTGGGCCGTTGATTCGTAAAAGATACACCCACTTGGGTAGTCATTACCTCCATCCTGAGGAGGTAAAACAATCTGGCGCCAAAAGCCTGTTGCGGTTCTTAAATGACACGAGGCTTAGCGCAGAACTATAGTAGGTGGCGAACATAATAGATCAGCAATGGTCGCAGTGTTACAAGGCTTATAAAGACCTTAGAAATGCCCCACACAACAAATAATAATAACCTCGCTTATCGTCAATGACAAAACTTTTCGGTGGACGTCCCTTTACAGCCGAAAAGATTTCAAAAATCCTATTTATTTTTTCTCAAACGACAAGTAACTATTGCGTCTGCCATTGCCTTCTGGTTACACTTATTTTTTGAGTAAGGGCTGAGGTTTCTGTATCGGTGTCAACGACAATAAAACGGATTAAATAAAGGCTGGTAATTTAATATCGACCACGGATCCATTAACGTAGTCTATTCTGATATGAAGGAAAAACTGAGTGTGGATAAATATAACTATTATAAATCAAAATATCTACTAACGATATTGCTAGTACCTATTAGTAATAATAATATTATTTATTTGATTACTGAGACGTGAACACCGAACACCCAAATTTTGTGTTCGGTGTTATAAGCTTAAGAAACTCAGACATCAAATTAATACTCAGTCAATATTTAGACTTTTCAGCTATTGGTATCATACCATTTTAACTTTATTCGCAGGTAATTATAAGTGTTATGTGGGCGTTATCAACTTCAAGTAGTTATTTTTACAATGTAAAAGGGTACTTACATCTTGATAATTTGTTTATATATTTACCTTCACAGTCTTGTTCTATGAACGTGTAATGCATAAACTGCAGATCTGATAAATCTTCAGGTTTAAAGTTTTTCGTGTCAGATCTGTGTATTCCCTTACATTTTGAACTAAACTGTGGCGTGGTGATCCGCCCCGCTGGCGAACCCTGGTGCAGATGAGACGATTCGGAGGCGGTCTGGCACTCCGCTGTTAATGAATAGTTAAGGCGAACGGCGTCCGAGGATCGTACTTCAGACGTCGTGACGTTTATCGCCATACTTAGGCCTATACACGAGCATCCGCCGGGTCTTGAGCGACGAGAAGGGTATCAGAAGAGAATGCATGCGCTAAATTGAACATATTCTACATGCCTTGTTTCGTATAAAAAAGTTATTGATTTACCTAATAAATCAGTACAGGTGCTGCATTAATTTATTAAATTAACGGATTTCCTTCCTAGGACTTCATATCATAAATTTCAATTGTATTTCATATTCATTTACCTCGTATTATTTTATGTTGTTCATCGATTCATATATTTTGGTATCTAATAAAAACTATTAATTAACATTTAAAAATCGTTACAGTCAAATGAATTAAATGAAAGTTGTTACAGAAAATCGTTACAGTCAATAGAATATAATGAAATAATATAACTTTTTTTATATTAAATATAGCTCTTTTGCTCATTAATCGCCTCCCGCTTCTCCCAAAAAATTTGAAAAACATAAGATTACGTGATCTTTGTATCTAAATCAGAGTTGTTAATAATGGAAGCAAAACTGGTTTACCCAATTAGAATTTTGTCTGAATTATGTGAAATGTGAAAGGTGAAACGTGAAATGTTAAAGGTGAAATGGAGCAATATGAAAAGGTAGAAAAAAATATGATTTTTTTTATTTTATTTTCGTTTGTAGGATATATACGAGCATATCAATATTATTATATTCATTCCAAATAACATAATGACATAATTCGTACGTTTATATATTAATACATACATATATACCATATAGATAAATACATATTTTTAATATTTTATGTATGCTTTAGAACGGATGGCAAATTATTTAGGCTAGGTTGTAACAAAATTTCTTTTAAATATTTTAAATTATAAAATAAATATTTTTGATTTGATTTGTTTTCAATGGCATTCTTGAGCTTCATCTATTCATAAAAGCATAAAATAAGATATGGCCCTCACTAACATATTTGGCCGAATTTCTCCGTCCTCCAGTTTGGTCACGGATTCGAGGTCGCTGGCGTGACCTCTACCTGACTTAAGCCGCAATTCAATTTGAATTTATCGTTATCCGAGGCGCCTTTTGCCCGACATGGTCACTCGAGATCGGTTGCCAACGTATAGTTTCTAGGATGGATTATGTCAAGTCGACATTTACCTCCGATGCTTATGAAACATACGTTTCCAGACCCCCCCCCCCCCACCCCTTTTACTGGATGGGCAGCGTGTCTAGCAAACCGGAGAGTGCATCAACCGCCCAGTTCCACCCCTGAAACCGCAATTTCTATCCCAACCGCCTCCGACTTCAAGTTAAATCCACAGCGGCCTTTACAGGTGAAGTCGCTTTTTGAGGAGGCTACCGGATTGGTGCTGAACTGTGTGTTGTGCAGGCCAAGTTGACACAAAAATTGGCCAACACCACCCAAGCTGCGCGGAACCATTATTAACCAAACATGTTATTAACATCAGTTAGAACGACATTTATTATTAATATAAGCGCAAGACTCTAAAAACGGAATGAAAAACTGTCATTTGACATCGGGGGCCTTACGGCCGCCGCCTCGAGAACACCTGAGCGTCTCGCATTATCGTATAATTTACCGCCCTGGTTGACAATAGCTTTCGCGTCGTTGTGCGACTTTGATCGTACCACTGACGCGTTTCTGTCGCGTAAATTATCGCATTGCAATACTTATGACAACGGTAATGACGCGGGCGCTCACTGTCTACGTCGAGAACGGCAAACTGCATGACAAAAGGCCTGCACGATCGAGATATATTGATTTGGAAGGTTAATACTTAGAAAGTTACATTTATGGTAGGTAAATTAGAAGAAAGTATTGTGTTGTATGCTGCCTATGCGGCAGATGTGGTTAGAACGCTGATAAATTATATATTCGCTTAAAATGTTGAACTAAGAAGCTTTTATTTTATAAAAGCATTTTAAGATTTAAAAAAAAACGGATGTGTCATTTTAAGACTTGCCCGGCAAGTAGCCAAGGACTGATTTCATCTGAACATAAATTTCATAAATTAAATTGATGAGCCCCGGTTGGGTCCCGTTGCAATTGCGTCGGGTGGCGCGGTTCATTTCGCGGATAACCTCGGGCGGCTCGGAGGCATATTAGATTAAAAAGTAAAGCGGAATTTAAATAATAATAGTGCAGCTTCTAGGCATATGAGACATTACAACCACAATTTTGCAATGTGATTCCGGCCTAACAAGGTATAGTGTACGAAATTTCAAGTCACTAAGTTCAATATTTCGACTCCATTATATGACTAGTGCGCCCCTGGTGGGCCGATTTCAACCACAATCTTTTCAGCCTAATCAGATGAAGCGTTTGGAAGCTATCGTGGAGGCATAAGACACAGACACAGACATTTCCAGACTTCAGTCTGGAAATAGTCCTATTTGTCTCGGGGTTGTCAAAATGTATTATGTAATAAAAGTATTCATCTCAAAAAAATATTTTTGCCAGTTCACAAACTTTTTCCTCTGCTGGTAGGCCGGTAAATTAAAATCAGCGTCAGATAATTCAAGCCTCCCAAAAGAACCAAGGAGCGTCACTGCTTCGTTCTGAATGTTCAAATGACAACGAAGTAGGCCTTCCCAGAAATTTCCCATATATACGAGTATGAGGGTTTCTTTCGTAGCTTTTTTTGGCAATTGTACCTACTTGAAAATATTACCGATGTACTTACCAAGTTATTGTAAAGTTTACAATTTTGTATGCAATAAGATGGAGACTTCTTGAATTGTCTTATTGTTTGAATAAATCGATTATTCAAACAATCGGATGGATAGAGTAACACCATTTGGAATGATGAATTTACTTAAGAATACTAAATGAATAGTAATTAATAGTATAGTACTAGTAACTCTAGTAGTAGTATTTCTAGTATAGAATACTACCACTAGAGTTACTAGTACTATACAAATTTCTATACTAGAGTTACTGAAAATGACGAACATATTAGATTAGACATAAAACTCGATAGGTAGTTACAATATAGGTTGTTGCTCCTTGAGCCTGGCCTTGAACGAGGAGATGCTGGGGCTGTTCTAATATCAATCGGAAAAGCATTCCACAGTCATGCAGCTTCCACGGAGGGATGGTTATGGAAGTTGCATGACTCTGCTCAATACTACATATATACATACTACAATTCATGCAGATAAATCAAGAAATAAATACGTTCATAATAGTTCAAACCAAGTTATTTACCAAGTTAGGGCTGATGCACATTTCGGACACATTCAGACACTATTGATTATCTGCTATCGTGCAGATAGATCAATAGATCAATAGGTTTATCATAGATTAAACCAAGTTATTTACTAAGATGTGGTTGATGCACATTCAGGGGAAAAAATTGCATTAACTGACATATTTTACTATATTATTATTATTAAGTTCACCTTATTATTGTAGTATGAAAAAAAATGACAGTCCTCCAATTGGCCATGTTAGCGTTCTCTTTTGCTCGCTTACTACCTTGTTTGTTGAATTTTCAATTTTTGATTATGCGTAAACTAACGATTATCTATGCGTAAACACATGTATGACAGATGAAAGTTTACATATATTTTACTTCTTAAACTTTTCATTCATTTATCTGTGTTTTGCTTGCGAGCTCGTTTACAAATAACCACTTGTTCAAAGTATCGCAAAACGCTTACTTTTCGCACTATTATTAACGGGATTAACTTTAAATGTGTAACTGCGCTAATCGCAGAATCATAATCAGCAATCGACTTCGACTCAGTTTTATCATATCGGCTATCAAAGAGCCTCTTTAAGAGGATATTATTAGCAAAAAATAGTTAAGGCCACATGATACATGGGAACGACCATATCGTTTTTAATTTTAATGAGTTTTTTGAAAAATATAAGCATTAATTTAAAAATGTTTCTAAGCGAATCCCTCGATAAGCAACCAATTTACAATCTGGACTCAAAAAGAAATGCTCATTGCCTTGGACATTAAGGCTTTAAACTGATTTCGAAAACTTTCAGGCGCGATTACTCCTACAATGTAAGGGGTGAGTGTATTTTATTATAATTTCATTATATTGACTGGTTAATTCTCTAAGGCAGCACTTAGCCACATTTTTTTTATTTAGGCCCAAATTATTTAAAATTCATTAAAACGTGAGAGCGCTCTGAGAGTTACGCTTAATATGCACCACTACTGCGTAAAGATAGTTATTATGTGCTAGCGCTGCGACAGAGCGGACGTGGAATCTGCGCTTGACGCTTCGTCAACGCTGGATTTTTATTGGCCAAACCCTACAAAATTGACCCCGCCTATTTTTTAGCGTGTCCGCCCATTTCGGATATTTTTCTTAGGTCTCATGTCGCCTTAATTGAGACTTGACTTGTGTCCGGGTCGTATACAGAAGAAGGGACTCTCTCAGATAGCAGTTAACGTATTGATCATATCGATATTGGACTATTGCGACTGTGTCTGTGAACCGTGCCTGTATAAGAAAACTGAGCGGAGACTACAACAGGTGATTGGTTCTATTTGCTATACCTCCTCGGTATCATGTCTCCCCATTTCTCAAGCCAGACTTTTAACTATATATGAACCAGTTAACTATATATTTAACTATATAAATAACCACGCTACCTTTCCTCTACGATAATACGAAATCATATCTTATATAAGAGCAAGTAACCCAAACAGACAAATTGTATTCCAGGGATGGTTCTCTTTCCTATTCACTATTCAGCAATGGTGTGAAATTAACTGGAAGCGGGTTTAAGGACACTATCTTTATCTGCTTTAAAACCCCTGAGGTAAGCTTTTACAAATGATTATACCAATTATTATTGAAAATGTTAGTTGCTGTTTAACTGATCGATGTATTATCCTGCGTTTCTCTAAGTAGCAATTTATTTGTGTATTTTGTATTTTTTTTTTGTTATTTTTTCATCTTACCGAGGAGGTGACTACTTGGTGGGCCTTTTTCTAAGTATTGACCTTATTTCCAGTGTTTGTAATGAGCTCTTGCGGCTTTTGTTTCTTTTGTTAATACTAAGATTTTTTAACGATTGTTGATTCGTAACTAACGTGTTATTCATATTTAATTATCCATAACAAAACAAACAATCGAGTCGTTGACAAACAACAAGTCATTGAAATTAAAATGGAAGCTGATTATATATGAACGGCCGAATTAAAAGGGATTTGTCAGATACTTCGTCGATATTGTTTCTCGAAGATTGCTCCCCGTGCGATAGATATTGTTTCGTCGATTCAGATGTGGTGTTGGCAGAGATTTTGTAAATCTACCATTAAAACCTCTCTGGTATTGTTTTCCTAGATTATTTTTTATGTTACCTTCTCCTTGCCCTTATCTCCTAGTATGATGGGCGGTCGTATCGTCGCACTATCGTCGCTATGTAAAAGTCGAAATAGTTTGATATTGAGTATGTGGGATATACATACCCATAATGGACAATCCTAAGAAAATAGTAATTTTCGTCAAGAGAAATGAGAAATTCACCTTTAAATATTTTATTTGGCAAGTATGTGCAGCATAATCAGCATATTCAGCAGCACTACAACGTCCAGCAGCCCACATATCCAAATAAGCAACATTTACCAGAATGTGTCGCGTTTTTGATAAATCGTGTAAAGGATTAGATATATTTTATGATTCCATTAATTTAATAAAAGACTTGATCATACGTAGCCTATCTCCTACTTCTTAAGATTTCACTAACTGCCATCCTAATGTTACTGTATTATATGATTACTATATTATAACATACTATTGTATTATATCATATTATGTATAACAAATATTATTATCCAATTACTCATACTTCCATTTTGCTCTATCCAAATACCCTTATTAACAACTTATTTCATTATTACTTTTCTTACCCTTATTTTATTATTAGCTTTATTAAATATAATTGTTTCTACTATCAACGTGTTCATGTTATTTCTGTTATTCTATTGTAATGCAAGCATTGCCAACTGTTCATATGATAGTAAATTTGTTTGGTTTGTATATGTTTCTAAAATACTAGTACTATATATTTACTATCTGTAAGTTTGCTATAAAATAAAATAAAATTTGCCCGGTTGTCGCACAAAACAAGCTGATCCCTTTTCAATAATCTAAGAAATACCTATTATACTCATGTATTACAACTAGCGGACTCGTCGCTCTATAGTTCCCGATCCCAGGATTAGATTAGACTATTTCAAAAATATCTTAAATACTTTCAAAAATATGCTATCGTACTTTCTCGGAAATATCGTCAAAAAAAAGTTATCTTATCACAAAATATGGTATTATTAGAAAATAATTTACTTTTTAAAACTTGTACTTTTAGGAAATATAAGTCTTTCAAAACATGTCCTACTTTCACAAAAGAAGAACTTAAAAAAATATTATACCTTCAGTAAATGTCCTATATTTTTAAAATATTGTGCCTACTTTCAGAAAATATCGTACTTTTAAAAAATATGTAATCGTCTTTATAAACCATGCTTTTAAAAAGATATAGTCATTTTTGAAATATCCTACTACCCAAAAATATCCTATATGCAGAAAATATCGTACCTACTTTCAGTAAATATGATACTTTTAAAAAATATCGCACTATTCAAAAAAATTTCGTATATTCTTCTGAATATACGATATTTTTAAATATATTGTTTCTAATTCCAGAAAAAATGTCACATTTTAAAAATAGCATACTTTCATACAATAAATTATTTAAAAAAAAACAGAAAATTTCGGATTTAAAATTTCGTATTTTTCAAAATTAATACGAAAACTTATGAAAGGATTTTTTGTAATCGGACTGTGCGTTCTTGAGTTAAAGCATTTAAAGCTTATTGATTTTATGGGTCATAATATTCAAACGAATTGTAGGTAGGTACGTTATATTGTTTCGCTAAATAGTTTTTTTCGTAGAGCTGATTAGAGATGCCATATACAAACATATCCGAGCCCAGCACTATCGTTTTGAAATGTACTTTTGATATGTAGGTAGTACATTAGATCATACACCAGTAGTCCGGTTATATTTTCTTCTACATTATACGTCTTCTATTATCTCATATTACTATAGATTTCCATTTATATTATTTTAGGTACATTATGCTTCACATAATACCTATGGAATATATGAAATTTAACTAATCGTTTCTGAAAAATTAACTCCACTCCTTCCCATACTCTCCCAAATCAACTTCTCAATTAAAATAAAAAACATAAATAAATTAAAATCGTTTTATTAAGTACATTCAGTTTCGAAATTTACAATTATGAGCCATACACTAAAAACAAAACAAAAATACAACATTTTTCTACACTGCTAAAAGCATACAAAATTATTTGAAAAATCACTGGTAGTATTTACATAAATCTGAGCCCATATCTACAAAACACTCTTACAAACTACAAAGTGTACCTTTTGTCTTTTCATAAATTGGTTTCACATAGTTAGCGAAGCATAAAAAATATTTAGGAACGTCATTCATATATTGTATTTAGGATGAATAAAATAAATAATGAATCGGCTTAAATATTTACAATGTTATGATCCAAATTTAGCCGCCGTAATACTGTTTCTGCTATTCACATTCACATTTAACACATACAAAACATACACCCTAGCTACAGTCCTTTACCTTAATTATTACAGTTTAGTTTATAACCAATCTTTGGCTTATTTAATCACCTAATATTCTATATCCCGTTTATTTACACAAATTCCTTCAAGAATGAATATTGATAAAAAGTGCTGGAATGTTGACAATGTAAGGAAATGGAATGTTGGAAATGATTATATTTTATTGTGGGTTGATTTGATTTATTACATTGCGCATGGGCGTAGGAATAATTGACGAAATATGAAATGATGTGATCGGAATTAAAAAGCAACAAACATACCCAGAAAATCCTAAACTTCCCGATCCTTTAAGTTTCTTAGGAATAAAGCTACAACTGCCGCAGTTTATTCATCATTGAAATGGTTTATAAGCACTAAATTGGACCGAATTAAATCAAGTCGGTTAATATATTCGGGAGCAATGAGTCCGGGTCACCAACAACAACGACTAAGAATTCTGGTATATTATTCGGGTGTAAGTAACATAATTACTACTTTAGTTATGAATATTGAATACCAGGAACGTATGTTACAATTTGTGACAAAACAAAAACAAAAGCAAAAAGAAATGATTTTCCAAAAATCATTTTATTTAGCCTTTTTGATGGCGTAGCTTTACAGCAACCAAGAAGTTTTATTAATATACAAATATTAGTAGTATTAAAAGTCTATAAAATACTTTTTAACTGAATTAGCTAGCATTATTAGTTTCCGAGATATTAGGTTTACATTGGTGACCCGGATTCATAGTTCCCGAGTGCAGAACAAAAAAAAATGTATAGTTTGATGAAATACGCCATTTTTGGTAATTTCGCGGACTCTGTAAGAGCAATTGCCATTTTTGTTGTTGTTGTGGTACACTTTTCACTGTCGCATAATGGTATTAGTGACCACATTGAATGTTTAGTTCATTACTAGCTCTTGTCAATGTCACACGTGTGAAAGAATAGAAAAAAAATGCATGAATTATTTTTAAGAATGAAATAAAGTGCAGCACTGCACTGGGAACGTTAAATGTTTCTTTTGGCGAGTTTTCTAGGAGTAAAACAAACGTTTCCAAAAGGAACGTTAAGACTTTGAAAATGACGAGCGCCCAGAACCCCATAGCATGTTAACAAATGATGACAACGTCGATGCTCACCGTTTTTTTTTCATTTACTTCAACAGCATTAGTGTACCATGAGTTCTTGCCGTAAGATCGTACGGCCAATTTGGAGTTGTGGAAGTTATACGTTGAGAGCTGGAAGTTCTACGTCGTTTGAGTGGAGATATTAAAAAAAACCGCCCGGATTTTTGGTCACAATTGTGTGCTAAAGTAACAACTTGTGATTCTTCAGCATCCGTCTGTATTCGCCTGATATTACCCTGAGACTTCGTCGTATTTCAGAAGTTAAAAAGAGCAATATCTTGCAAACATTAAGAAAATTAAAGATTTTTTGAGACAAACAAAAAAACGCGAATCTTTGATCAAATCTTGTATGACCAACTACGAATCTCATTATCGACGGCCACTAATAATAACAGGTTCGAGCCTAATCCCTATCACGCCAGTTCATATTTCTTATTAGGTATCATTGTATCTTTTGAAGTTTATGGAATGTTTTCTTTAAATGTTACACCCTCTCTGCCCTTCATAACAATATGACTGTATTCTATAGGTTTTGGTGTTGGCGTGTGCGTTCAGAGCGGCGGTCGAGGAGACAGTTGCCGCATCTGCGGCGGGGGGTACGGAACGAAACGCTGAAGCTGGGCGGCTTTCTGCAGCCAGAGGTCGGGCGGGGGCGGCGGCGGCGGGAGGAGCGGCGGCCAGGTCGGCGGCCAGGCGGGCACGCCGCGCGCGCCCAGCGCGATCAGCTGCAGCGTGCGCGCGTCGTGCTGCGGCGCGCCGCGTGCCCAGGGCGGCTTCGGACTGCCGTCGGCCTCTGCCGGGCCGCAGTCGCCGCCTGCGTACAGACGCAACGGCGCGCGCAGCAACTGCTGTTCCATTAGCATCAGCTCCATCGGATCTCTGCGAAGAAGAGAAAAAATACGTTAACAAGGCATAGTCTCGTTTAGCCAAGTCATTATAACAACTGCCTTCTTAGTGTCACTGTCACTGTCAGTGCTAGACTGCGAAACGTGCTACAAATATTAAAGTATTTCTGAATTATCCCGGATGTGGTTTCGGTTGGGGGTATGGTATTCTTCTATAAAATCCTAAAAAATAGCATCGACAGCCCATACCAAGTGGAAAACCTGTCATTGTTTGTTCCACCTCAAATGTTTAGAGCTCCTCGCACATTGGAAATGCAATGCGTAAATATGAACTATGCACAAAATGCTTTTATAATAATAATAATAATAATAACACTCTTTATTCTTAAGAAAAGGCGAGCTTATTGCCTGCAGGCAATATTTTAGAGCCTACCTATAGTCTCCTTTAGCCATCGATCTTAACCAATAGTCATAACCTATAGACTCGTTTGTCATCATAACCTATAGTCTCGTTTATATATGCTCTTATATGAATCTTTATAGTACTAGGTTTCAACATATAGATATTAATTAATTCAATCAATTTGTTTACATAACCGATTTATATAAAATCATAGGAAATGCACACAAAGTTTTTTTTTATTATTTTCAATTATTTTACAATTTCTTTTGTTATTTATATTTATTTATTTTACTACACATTATATCCTATAACATATTTTTATTCATTATTTTCTTCTGGTGGTTCATGATGCAGCATTCTCCTAACAACTAATACCGTTCAGTATTTCTAAAATAGACGCAGTATCATTTATATTACGCCTATCCACCAGACGGTCAATATTAAATAGTAAAGATGTCTCATTTGTAACATATTAAGTATTATTAAAGATATTTGACTTGAAATTAGATAGATAGATAGGCAGAGCACATCCAATCGTTAGTCTGTCTACTTAGTCTAAAAATTCCCACGATCACCCTTAGCGCTCTGTGTTGTTGCTGTACGTTACGCCTCGCCCTGCTCATTAGCGATTATTTTTATATCCATTTTCAATAGACTGGGCTCACGAAAATAAGCGACTGTGCCAGCATCAAAGAGAGCAATAAAACGTACCAAAATTAACATTTGCTTTGACAGAAGTGATGACAGGCGGGGTCTACATTGTTTCGAAGAAGAGTATCCAAATTGAAACTTGCTGAACGTCGATAAATGGAGAATTAAGAATCTGATAAATTCTAAAATTCTGATAATGAAGTTTGGAAATACTTCAGAACTACACTGAGATTTTTTATATACCACCTAATTTTTATTTTATTATATTTATAAAACAAGCCAGTTGGTTTTAATCCTAACTATTGATATAATCAAATTGTCTATGGTAATGTGTATAATTAATTTTGTATATTTTTTAAATAAAAATATAAAATCATTTAAATATAATTTCAGGTGCTAAAATATCTAAGTAGGTACCTTATGACAAAAACGAATAGTAAGTTATAAAATATTCAAATTAGAACAATCAAAATGAAGCAATACAAATACTCAAGACAAATATTAATATAATGATCTATCTCCAATTATCAAAACAAATGAATTTAGTCAATTTGAAAAAAAAATATCATGAAAGAATACAAAATTTAGTCCCTAATTGGTTTCCTAACAAGAATATCGTGGGCCTTTTTCTTAAGGCGACATGATACCTGAGAACGACCATATCTGAAGAATTTCATAGTTTTATGAGTTTTTTGAAACATATAAGCATTTATTTTTTAAAAGTTTCAAAGTGAATCCCTCGATAAGGAATTAATTTAAAATTTGGACCCAAAAAAGTTGCTCATTGCCTTGGACATTAAGGTTGCCTTGGACATTAAACTGATTTCGAAAACTTTCAGGCGAGATTACTCCTACAATGTAAGCGGTGAGGGTGTTTATTATAATTTCATTATATTGACTGGATAATTCTCCAGGGCAGCACTTAGCCACATTTTTTATTTAAGTTAATTACAATTAATTGAAACGTGAGAGCGCTCTGAGAGTTACGCTAAATATGTTTTGCCATTAACACCCTTATTTATACCACCACTGCATAAAGATAGTTTTTCTGTGCTAGCGCTGCGATAGAACATTTTGTATGCGCCTGGTCGCCGGCGCGAGCGGACGTGGAATCAGGCTTGACGCTTCGTCAACGCTGGATTTTTATTGGTCAAACCCTATAAAATTGACCCCGCCTATTTTTTCGCGTGTCCGCCCATTTAGAATATTTTTCTGAGGTCTCATGTCGCCTTACATTGCACCTTGCGAAAACTCCTGACGCACAATGGAATGTTATTGTAAAAAAGGTTGGACTGATACAGAAAACTGTATCTAACTTAACTTATTTAACTTACTAAACTATATCTAATACTAGACGATTATCATTTATGGCGCGATATTTATATACGAGTAATTTACTAAAAACTTTGCAGGAAGCTTTTAAAAAAAACATTTAAATTCACGTGATTCAGGTTACCGCAATGCGCCAGATGCCAACGTGGTCGGACCCGACGCCGTCCTGCTAACGACTTTCCTGGAAGACTTTTTATGACGCTTTGCGACGCGCGAAATGACGCGCGACCCGACGCGCGCTTCACTCGGCGACATTGTGTCATTGTGGGTGGCTAGCACTTCCACCTTCTCTTGTCAGTCTTCGCCCGAGATCTCGGTGGTCCACAATAGCGGCAATTTCTTTCATTAACTTAACTGCCGCAATCTCAATCTCATGACTAAATTAAAATTAAGTCATCAGATAGCTCTGGTAATAAAAGAATATTAAGAGCTACTTGTCGTTAGGTGACCACGCCCACGGTCGATAAACAAAATTCATGGTTGTTAATTAAGTAATGGTAACACCTCCTGATAAATTTACCAGTTTGAGAGAAGAATTTAGATTTTACGGTGACTTTAATGAATTATAACTGCATAATCGAAATTATCCTCGATTGTTAGGCAGCTATAGATTACTTTGTTATTCAGCCTGGCGAGCTTTAATTGGTACCGTGACCAGGATTTCAAATATAAACATGAGTTATTGAGAATGAAATGAAACGAAATGAAGTAAAATGAAAAACTATTTATTGCACAATAAAAATATTTTAAACACAATGGTAACTTTCGCAGAAACCAACATATAGAAAAGGATAAAAAACACAATTTAAAATAAAAAAACCGAATGTCATTGTGACTAATATTTTAATATGTCATTTAGTTTCAAAGAGATGTCATAAGCCAAAATTTGAAACAAATAATTATTTTTTATTGTTATTTCGCTTAAATTAGGATAGAATTATTTAATAATAATAAAAATTAAGATCTTTTATAGATGGTTGGATGAAGGGGGATCATTGCCAATATTAAAAAGCCATTTAATCTACATCTCTGTCCGCAACTCAGAGACATCCAACCTATCATTATGAAACGTAAAGCTGATAAACCTAGATTCCCAAATCCGAACATTTGAACTGGGACTGGGAAGGAGATCGTGCAATGATAATAAACCCGCTCACTGTGAAATTTACAATAAAGAGTAGAAACAAACAAACAAACCATTTATTTATTTATTTATTTATAACGTACAAGAAAAAATACAAGGACATGCATCCTGTTGTACACGAGGAATAATTAAAAACCAACATTATTAGAGCGAAAAACACAGCTATATAATTATGCTAGCATATCCTAATGAGGCGAAATCGCACAACCAACTAGACCTAGAAGTTCTGTCTCTGGCTGTGTTGTGTTATACCAACTGTATGTTTGTAACTCGGGAACTGACGAAGGTGATCAATTTTCAAATATGTCTAAATCTAACAAATGTGTTGTTTACACAAATTAAAGTAAAATTTAAAGTAGAAAAAAAATATGTGTGCATTAAGGACTAAAATAAAATAACTTTACATTATATTCAATAAATTTAACTGGAAAATAAGTAATAATATATACAAATATATGAATAAACACTACATTCTAATATATATGTGTAAGAAATTAGATCTATATACTCAAAAACTGCTAGACAGTTTATAATTTAGATCGCTGAGCACTGTCAATAAGGCCACCTTTCAAGGAATATAATCTGTAAAACTGAGAGAACATCAATATCGGTAACTTGAGAAATCTCGGTTTTTTATACTTAGTAGCATTCAGGAAAATAATTAATAGCTATTAACAGCGGTGGCTTCACTGGTGATAATTAATTAGGAATTTGATACCCTGCATTTAGACAGACATGTCGATGCCGCAACGAGAGACGTGCAGACGTCCTTATTGCAAGTTGTAGTTTTTTGTGAGCATAGGTGAGACATACTTAAAAATTGTTAGTGTAGCTTAGCTGGTATCCATTTTTTTATTTATTTATCAAAATGCATAATGTAGGTTTAAAATGTAAGTATTAAATAAAAATGTATAATCAGATATTTAAACATTGTTTGCGAAGCAATGAAAGTATAGATTTGTTGAATTTTAGTAACTCGAGTAAACCTCGGTCTGCTTTAGGGTGATATCTGTAATATAATTTATAACAGAGTACACCTATTTTCGTTAAGATTATTACACGACTGCCCAACATAAAAGGAGTGTAATGTGTTTAGGGTTCATCTATGTGAGTTTTCCGCTTCTTTATTCCACCATAACTTCTAATAGCTTAAACCGATTTAGAAGTGTGTGGTATTGTTAGAATCGTTATGTCATCCTGAGTATCATATGGTTAACTATGATAGGAGGGATGAGGTAAGGTGAGGGTGAGGCTGAGGAGACTACCGTAACTATCAAAATATCGAGTAAGTAGTTGCCTAAATATCCATATATATTTAAATGTCAATAAATTGACATAAATATATCGTGTTTAGTGTCAAATGAAAGATCTGATAAAGTACATTTCGGAAATATACATTTATCTATACGGATATATACATAAACTATAAATATTGTATAAAAAACAGCAATTAAAACGATTGAAAATACAGTAATTCACTTTCTGTAACGGCAGTCGTATTTTTTATCTTTTTATTATGTTTATTTTTTAAAGAAAAAATGGACAAAAATAAATGTCAGTTTGTAAAATAGTGATAATAAAAGGATAGATTAAGATCCATTTTATTTATTTTATATTTTATCATATTTATTTTGCCAGTCGTAGCTTGAGCCACAGGTAATAGGTCTGTCTCTAAATGTGCCAGAAGACGGTGGTAAAGAAAAATCCATGATTTGAATCAAAACCATACCGTATTTATGAATGAAGTCTTCAGACACATCGATAAAAAATGGACCACACCTAATTTAACCGACACGCCTCCGCAGAGCCGATAAACAAAATCTATCGATGTTAATTAACGAAACGGTAACTCCTACTGATAACCAAACTAGTTTCTATTAGTGGCAAGTCTTGATAGAGATGTCGATTGCTCGATATGCGGCGTGTCGGCGTCGAGACTAGGGCAGGGCTCGGAGCTGAGGGCCGGCCTACTACAATTTGGTCCCTATTTGAGAGGTAGTCGTTTAATAGCTCCCAGTATGTGAGTAATGTCTTTATAGTAACTATAATTTCAGTGAAATGGCGGTAATATAAATCATCGCTTTTAATCGCGCTCCGTTACATAATGATCGCCGCCGTTGTCGGTTCCCACACACGGGGCTATCGGGCAGATTTACAAATGATACATATCTGGGTATTGAGAAAGCGTAGATATGAAATCGAACACTATCGCGGTTGTTTGGCATTAATATTTATATAAAACGAATTAAACATATACAAATAGTATTGTTCGAATTAATGTGAACACAAGTGACAATTGCAATAACCCCCCTCCCCCATGTCAATAGACGTAATCAGCAAGCTGACCTCCCCCCCCCTACGCCCCCAAGATTACGTAATCAACCGAATTTGCGGAAAATGTGAAAAATTGTGAACCCAGCGTTTGTAAAGTGCTGTTAAAAATTTACTTTATTAATTTAAAGAAATTACAAAAAATCTCAAACACTTGAGTTTATTTTACAAATCCCAATCTTCAGACAGCAGCGCTTCCAGGAACAAGCCCAGGCGACTCAATTGCTGATGAGCGCGTGAAGTATCTACGCAAATCGCGCGTGGGGGGAGGGGGGTATCTTCGGCGTTGCACTGTGGTATTTCCGTGCAGGTTTAGACTAAAAAAGAAATCCGATGCGGTGACCAAAGTTGGACAGGCAAACCCCCCCCCCCCCCCCCCCCCTCACATAATCAAGCGTAAGCCTCAGCTCTAACCCCCCCCCCTCCCCCTTCTGTGATTACGTGATATGTGGATGACCCCAAAGCAATATTTATTAGTACAGAACAAAAACCGAGAAATTAATACAATTTCAGTTGTTTTAATAGAAAATGTGTCCTTCCTTGGCTTTAATAACTTCTTCAACGCGTTTTGAATCGATAATTGTTGTTCAGTTTTCTGATATTTGCTGGTCTCGAAACCATGTATGGATTACAGTTTCAATCATTTTTGTTTTTATTGTGCAATCTGTTTTTCGAAGTCGGGCCTAAATTTTAAAATTCTGTACTACGTGGAACCCTCTTCATAAAATGATCTCAATGCCCATCGCTGAGTGCAAGGACTAAATATTTTGAGTCCTTGATAGACTAGGCGGATTTTCAAAATTCATGCGCCGATCATACTCACTTCCTCGCCACCGTTATAATCTTCTTAGTAACGTTGGCAGTTTGCTGCCTACCCGCAGAACAACGGATCACGATTGACAGCACTTTAGTCTACCCTGGATAATGACGGTTGCAACATCGCCGAAACGTCGAGCGCTACAAACTTCACACAGTAAATTCGTTTTATCTGACGTTTTATATGAAATATCTACGCTTTATTGGTTAAGCATACTCTAACAATAGCTGTGTAAGCAAGATGGAATGGTAAGATCAGGACTCTCGCACTCCCCCAAGAAAATCGACGTGTAATTGAGTGACAAGTGACCAGACGGCAGACAATCACGTCTCTTATCCGTAAATGTGGCTACCAAACAATGCCAACGGCAAAGATTGCAGACTGCAAACTGAACAAACCATCACAAATTAACCCGAATAGTCGATCGTTTGCTGGCAAATTATGCGGTATCCAACGGGAAACTAACTTTCTGACGCTGAACTCATAAAGCAGAATTGTTTGTTGCACAATAATTCGAATATCTAGACTTATTAATCTACGTAATACGCCAGTCTTTTACATGACTGCCCAACAAAAAGGTAGTATAATTTGTTCAGCGTGCATCTATGTATGTTTCCGTTTTTTTATTCCACCAGAACTTCTGAATTGATTTAGAAGTGTCTGTTATTGTTAGAATCATCAAGTCATTGGGTACCTTAACTGTACAAATATGAATTAAGTCGTCGTCAAGTTTCAATAAATTAACGTAAATATATCGTGTTTAGTGTCAAATGAAAGGTTTAATTCAGTACATTCCGGAAATATACATACATCTAGAATACAATAGTTCACTTTCTGTGACGGGAGTTGTGTTTTTTATTCTTTTTAATATATTTACTTGTTGTCTGTCGTACAGCAGCAAAGTTTCCTTGTGTTTTAACTGTTTTTAGTCGACCTGTGAGCGGTACGTGGTTAAATGTGGCTCCTTCATTTTGAATAGCAGCGGTGTACTATTGTGCCACTACGTTCTTTATCATAGTAAATAAAAACAAGCTCAGCGAGACGTTGTTTACGAGATAACTTTCTTAGAAAGTGATGATAAATTAGAGAGAGGAATATGCTCGCATCTGTTTCATTTTCTCTGTCCACTCGTCGATTTGTTACTGCCGTTGTTGCCTAATTATACCATGTTTTTTCTTTAAACGGCGTTCGGTCAATTAACAACCAGTGTTCGCAATAACCAATATCAATTGTGGTACTCTTTTATTCCAAAGTAGTGGAATCCCGATGTATCATATCGAGCTTACCACTTTGGAGACTTCAAGTACTGTAGGAGAACCCGCCACCCCAGGAAATTATAACAAAATTAGATTATTCTTTCAACCGTTGAGTGAACGCAGAGACTTAGGGACGGCACAGTCCACCGTCTAACTACGCCAACTTGTCCATGAGAGTCCAACGCCTTTCCGGAAGTGAAACCTGCGGGCCGGCCTCACGCCCTCACTACCAGATTTGGCCGTATTTCTCCGTCCTCCAGTCTGTCCACCCGTTCGAAGTCGCTTGCGCGGCCACTACCTTGTGTTAGCGGTCTTTTGCCCGTCTTTCACATGGGATAAGGTGGCCAACGGGTCGTTTCAAGAGTAGTAGACATCAGGTCAACAACAACCCTCGCTTCTAACGAAATGTTGACATTTGAAAACCCCCCGCTTATTCATCGGATTGCACAGTCAATCGGCTGATGCCGTACGATGCGCAAACCGTCCAGCCGCGTCCAAATGTCATCCACTTAGAGATGTCAACTACAACAGTCAAACCCGCCACCTCAGGAAGTGTTAACGATAATGATCGTTCTATCACCCGTAAGGTGAGCGCAGAAGACTTAGAGACGAATACAAAGCTACCGTCCAGCTAAGTCGACATGCCCGACAGAGGCCAACGTCACCGGGAAAGGTACACAGCGGACAGCCTCGCCCCCTGACTACCAGTTTTGATAGGATATCTCCGTCTGGAATTAACCATCAGGATACCTTTAATGTCCCGAATAGTTACGGGAGTCGAAGTCGCTTGCGCGACCTCTACCTGCCGTATATTCAGCGGTGATTCAGTTTGAATCTATTGCGGACCATTGGCATCTTTTGCCCGGTTCTGAAATCAGGATCAGGTAGCCGACTGCTCATTTCAAGAGAGGTTGACGACAGGTCAACATCTATTTCCGCTGCTTAGGAAACAGTATATTTCCACAGTCTCTCGACTCCTTCGGTAATTAGCCAGGGTGCACATAGCGATTGGCTGTCGTTGCACGGTGCGCAAACTGTCCAGTAGCGCAGGGAGGCAATCTCCCAAGGGAAACCGATCCAGAGCCGCGAGGCCTGAGACGCGGGAGTCCTACACGAAAAGGCTACTGAATAGGAACTGAATCGTGAGTTAGTACGATCCGAAAACCCAATGGATCTTATGGCCCAAGCTGCACGAAACCGCTCGCTACCCGAATGTCATCTCCCAGAGACACATCCAGCGCCAGGGGAAGCAGAGTCCTTTCCAGGTTCGACCCTATTCGAGAAGGCTACCTGATGAGATTTGATCTGTGAGTTATGCAGACCCAAGATAACGAGCAGGTCATATGGCCCAAGCTGCACGGAATCGTTAGCTGCAGCGCTGACCAGAGTAGGTAGCATTGGTAACCGTGCGTTGGCGCGACGGCGGCACTCGCCTATAATTTAAGAATGAGGAGCAATTAGCACCGGGCGCGAGTGACTGCGGTGCGAGTCGCTCGCGTCGATCACGGCATCGGGCGATAAATCACGCGTCGTGGCAGCCAGTCGCTCGCTCGCGCGACCTCAAGAGGACGGGGGCCTAAGCGGGCCCCCGGACGAGGTGTCGTCTCCGCGGGTCATTAGGGTCCCGGACGCGCCGCGCACGCTGACAACTCCGTCCGCGGGGCCCCTTAATAGAGTGCCAAAAAGTTCATTTCGTGAGGCGGCCTAACGTTTTTATAATGACGCCGCCTGGATTGGTTTGATTTATGTTACAGTCTTGACGGCCCCAGCGCCACCGATGAAAGGCGAGGGCATCATTTTATATTTCCTAAATCTCGATAGGATTTTTTGGAATTTCGCTATAGTGACGGCTGATGGATTTGGTGACACGTGTGTATCGTCTTGCATTTTTTTTAATGTCTGCTTTAAAAAGTGACACTGCAACCATCGACATATATACTAGGCTAGGGGATCATATTATATCGATGGTTGCATCACTACGGTCTATAAGTGGTTCGACCTGGTCAGCATCATGATCAGCGCTACTACTCATTGTCAGTCTTATCGTCGCCAAGAATCTTCTACCATACTGTATTATATCATTTTATTATATTATATCATATTACCCTTTTATTGTAGTACATTATATCATTTTATCTATACTAATATTATAAAGAGGTAAAGTTTGTGACGTTGTAGGAAGTAATCTCTGGATCTACTAAACCGATTTTGAAAATCATTTTACTAATAGAAAGCCACGTTATTTGTAAGTGTCATAGGCTATATATTAATCCAAAAACTGAAAAGACTTTTTCGTGGTAGTCGGATTTGCAAAGTAAGTCGGAGAATAAGCGGTCGAACGAAAATGTTTCTAACTAACGCTGCCTTAACGATGAGAGATATATGATTAGGTTCTAGAGAAAAGTTGTAGAGCTTGATAATGCCTACAAAAAAGTCAGCGACAGCATATGTCTAACTTTTATATTTAAGTCACAAAAAGTAGTATTTTATATTTAAAAAATCATTTAAATCGTTAGGTCATGTTTATTAGTCATATTATCAACTATTATGAATTCTTATCAAAATAAGTAAATTTATCGTCTCAAGTGTTTGAAACAAAAGACTTTTTCCTTTTACTGCATATAATTTCCCTTTTACTGCATAAATAGTTAAAGAGATAATACGCTCACAAATAAGACACTCACAAGAAGACACAAATAAGTAAATTTATCGTCTCAAGTGTTTAAAACAGAAGACTTTTCCCTTTTACGGCATATAACTTCCCTTTTACTGCATAAATAGTTAAAGAAATAATACGCTCACAAATAAGAAACTCACAAGAAGACACTCACAAATAACGGTATTATAGTCAAATTGGCATGCAAATACATACAAACATATGCACTAAAAATATAACCCTTCTTTTGGCAGTCAGGAAATAAATCATAGCACTCAGTACTAACCGAACCACACTCATAATTACATCACAGGTAAAAAGTTTTACCGCCCAACGAAGTGGGCACGGGTCAGCTAGTGTATTATAAAAATCAATATCTAATTATTCATAATATTTGTTTGCTGTATATACCCCACTTTTCCACTTACCTATTATGTTCGTTATTTCACGTTATTTCTATATATCTGCTCACGTTATTTCTATTATGTTGCAATGGTAGTGACTTTTTCATATAATAAAAATTTAATTTTGTTTGATTGCAAATACTTTTGCTATCTGTAAGTTTACTGTAAAAAAAATAATGAACAAATAAATTTCACTTTATCCCGGTCTTTAGTTTTCCAGTTTTTGACTCCAAGAACATGCAGGTCTTTAAACACATAATCAAGCCATCGTAGTTTTGGTCGTCCGACTTTACGATGCTTTTCAGAATTTCCAAAAAGTTTGCGTTACAATAGCTATTCATATTCCAGCCTTTCCATATGCTTTGCCTATTTTTTTCTATTCAATTATTTGTTAACTTTTCATATAATTATTTGGTAACATTTTTATATAACTGGGTCATTACTTGTTCTCGAAAAACGATTTTGTTTCGTATAACATGGAAAAACCTACTATATTTTCCGAAAAATATTTTCACTGCAGTACGGTTTTTGGAATTTGATAAAAGATTGGCGGTTTTAGGGAATATCACGGCGATACAGGTCATTCAACAACAAGCAATTATACTCAATAAAATCATGACTATATAGTCATCGTTGGATCGCGAAAGACAGAGAGTAGCGAGTTAAAAATATGACCTAAGGCTGAATGGCCATTTAAAGGATCGTAAATATTTTCCTTCGCAGGGCTGCGCCATTACTTTATTGAGTAAAACAGAAAATATTTAAATTTGTAGAAAGAAGTAATTGTACTTATCGGTATCAATCCATAATACATATACCTATCTATTAAGTTACTAAATAAAAAGGTTATTGCAAAATATGTTATTTATGCTTTATACGTAGAGAGAAAAAATCGAGAATAGAAATTCGAGAAAAAATCCAGCTCGCTCTATAATAAAATCTTTTACTATAAACATGTATACTTTTATATCTGTTTATTCGCTATAAATATGCACAGTTTATATGCGATCTCGATGAAACTTTGCATGCGTATCATTTAAAACGATCTGAATAATACTTTTTGCATTTGTTTTTAAAGAACCTAACTTCACTACCCTTTTCAACCCTATTGAGCAAAATTTAGACTAGCAACTTTTCATTTTATCGTAGATGTCTCGATCACGGTAAAAAACTTCAGCGAAGAAGATATTCTGAAAGCTCTAAAGAAATCCTGTCGAATGCCATTAGTCCCGTTCTGATCGGACAGTTTGGAGTTGTCATTTACTACGTGCGAACCCATCACCCCAACTAGGGTTGTCGACTACAGCGGGCGAGCCCGTCACCTCAGGAAGTTTAACGATTAGTCGTTCTATCTCCCTGGAGTGAGCGCAGAAGACTTGGACAAAACAGTCCACCATCTAGCTACGCCACAAGCCCGTAAGAGGCCAACGCCTTAACCGCGAGATAGCCAGGAGTGTTACCCGGCGGGCTTACACTCACGCCCCTACTTCCAATTGTGAACAGATTACTCCAGTCTCTCGATTGGTTACGAGTTCGAGGACGATTGCGCGGTCCTCTCCCTTACGAAGCGGTGAAACGGTGTGTACCGAATCTATCGCGGATCACAGCGTCCTTTGCCCGGCTGTTCACCCAGGATCGGGTAGCCGATGGTCGTTTCAAGAGCAGTCGCCGTAAGGTCCGCAACCACCCCCGCTCTATAGGAAACAGTACTGTTTCCAGACTCCCCCGACTGTTAGTCAGAGTGCACAGTCGATTAGCTTACGCCGCACGGTGCGCAGATCGTCCAGGAGCGCCAGAAGGTTGATTCCCAGGGGAAACTAACCATAAGGCCAGAGTCCTACCCAGGCTCGCACTTCATGCGTGGAGGCCGTCGGATAGGTGTTGACCCGTGAGTGTGACCAACCCTGAACAAAATGGGTCTTCGTGGCCAACTCAGCAAGGGCCCATTAACTCCCACCCATCACCCCGGAAACGTATAAATATATACCGTCTAACTCTGCCAACAAGCCAGTGAGAGTCCAACGCCTTACCACGTGACACTGGGAAGTGAAACCAGCGGGCAGCCTCACTCCGTTGCTACCAGGTAAAGCCGGATTTTTCCGTCCTCCAGTCTGGTCACGGATTTAAGTTCGGATGGGGCAATTAGGTCTTGAAAATTGTTTGAAAATTGTTCCAAAATTGTTTTGAAAAACTCTTTAGATCCGCAAGGTAAAATTTCGTCTGATTTGGCAAGCAAAGCAGAAGTACACTGGTGTGAATATCTGTTGTAGAGGGAGAGAGAAGAAGGCGAGAAGGAGGAGGAGAGGCCAGTGGATAGCGCGGTCGCCGCCGCCGCAGTACTGTTGCCGCGGGCGATGCAATCATCGCATGTGTTAATATGCCGTAATGATATGGTGAAAAAACGCCGACCCATTAGTCCGACCAGGAGCGCGCCTCGCATGAACAACCACACTGTGCACCTCGACTGAGAAAGATCAGCACTAATAAATCAGAAAATCTGCACAGAAAAAAATTATATCTATTATTTGGCATAGAAATCCGTGGGAATGGCCTTGATTTACGTATGTCTGAATTATAGTAAAAATCTTCATTTAATGCACGAATGACTAAAGCATACAACTGACGACTGTCATATTGTAACGCATCTCTATATAGGCCTATAATTCGATATACATGGAAATGCCATATAAAAGTAAATTATTACAAAACTCTAGGTGTTAGTCAGTCGGAGGCTTCATTAAATATATCGATGATGTAGAGATCTATTGCCTCCTCTCAAGAAGACCTACAAACTGATTACATAAAATGATACTAGTAGAAGCGGGCTATATGTGGGTCAGTTTCAAAAAAGTTTTGACGCAATAGAAACGAATTAAAAGTCACTATGATGGCATAACGAAAAGGAAAGAGGAAATGTTGTAAACTTTCAAAAAACCATTTTCACTCGAAAACTAAACTATAAACAAACTGCGATTTTGGATAATTACGAGCTTTAGTTGTTTCTTTAACATATGATAGCGAAATACTGAAGGAATAGATATATTTAATTTCCTTCCCAATTTGCGTAATGAACTGGAGATGTTTTTCGTACACGTCACTATAACACTCGCGCCCCAATAACGACGGGGAACACTAATCAGCAGCGATATATTTAATAATTTTGAAAAATAATTGTTGCCAACGCTTATAATGCAACTCCCCACGGCGTCAAATGCTGCCAAATCGCAAATTTCCAAAACGAAAGTAATCACGAAAAGGAATATGGGATTCCATTTCTAAGACGATAAATAAATATTTATCTGTTATTTTTTTCACAAAATGGCAATAAAATAATTTCATCATTCAAACCTGATAGTTAACATCGAAAGATAATGTAGAAATAAAATAAATTGACAAATGTTAATGTTATGTAGTCAAATAGAAATGTTATGGAGGTCGCCCAGAGGCAATTTCAAAAGTTAGGCCCCAACCTCAGAGGTTGGCCTTGCCCATAGGTTTGTTAACCAAACATTACATTCGTATCCAATTAGCGAATTTACCGCTCTCGGGTGCATCACAATATACCATAACCTCATGTGTACATTAGTACTATACATAGTACGTAGGGAAAAAAATCTGAGGTCTGCGTTTAACACCGAAATATGAAAAACCAGCTTTCCAGTGCACGATGTTTTTACTATTTTTCTCATAATAAGTCATTATTAATGAGTGTACTGGAAGTTTCAAAAAGATATCCCAAAAAAGGGTGTCTGGAACTTAGGAGGATACATAGCAATATGCAACCTACTGTAAGTAACAGGTAGTTATTACAAGCTTTTTGCATGATACTAGTTTGACTATCTTTTCTATTTTAAATACAAATAGAAAATCTAATGAAAGTATAGTAACTGAATAAAATAATCGTGATTTCCTAGAATCTGATGTCATATAAATAGTCAAATTAATTTAAAATGTTAATAACTGAAATAATAAGACAAGTAATAGTATCGAAAAATGTCAAAAATAAAATCAATATAATCAACAGGTAGCTACTTTATAGATGCTGATTTTTAATTACTGTTGCTTTATGTAATATGATAGAAATATTTGTATAAAACTCTCACTTAAAGGCCCTCGCTTTCGGTCAGATCATAGAAAGGGTGGCCTATAAGCATCTCCCTGATCTTTCTTTTTAATTTTACGTCCACAAGCTGTTTAATAGTGACAGTTGTTAAGGATGGACAATGAAGATAAAGATAGTAACAACACTAACTTCGCAAAATTTGAGTACTACGAAGTAGGAAGAAACTCACCTTCATTCTAGTTTACGCGATGATAATGAAACAAGGTGGACTTTGTTGAGAAACGCGAGGCCGGCGAGACCGCTTTGATTGATGCCGGGCCACAAAAGTGAAGAATGTTGCCGTATAATTTCAATTAATTTGTCGTCGGCAGAGTTGCATAGGAATAGTTAGTTATGAGCCGCAGCCAATGATAGCCAATCCTCTCATTTACTGAGTCCTTGATTCTATCGTCTCATTCATTCCTTTTTATTTGTAGGGTATATATTACTCGATATATTTTTAATATATTTGCATATATTTATATATTTGTATATTCCACCATTCGTTTTATATATCTTTGCCAGAAAAAAAAAGTTTAAAGAGCACATAAGAAAATGGCTCTTTAACAAAGGATTAAATAAAATAGAAAACTGAGAAATAAAAAAATCATAACTAATCAAATTATGGTAGGTACCGCTATTATTTAATTAAAAATGCTGTTATATCCTATTGTTAATGTTTATTTATTGTAATAATATTATACATATATCTGTATATAATGCATTACATTACATGTTGTGTATATGCTATATATGGATATAACATTACGTGTTTTGTTTATGCTAGTTATCTATTATAATTTATATATACCTATTTTTAATTATGTTATTTATTATGTGGTAACTGGTATTATTTTATCTAATTTATCTTAGTTATAAGTAAAACGCAGGACTATTTAGTTTAAATTCTTATTCTAATTTTGACTATTTTGAATTGTTTTGTTTTTTTCTGATTTGAATTTGTTTGCTGACATTTCAATTTTCCACTTTTAAGTATTATAATTTAATTAATTAATTTAAGCATTTAGTAAATTTTTAATATGGTTTTGCAATTATATTATTTTGTGCATACATGGATTAGATGCAATTTTTATAAACACGGTATTGTTGCAAGCACATTCAAAAATAGATGTTTACATTAGAACAGGTCCCGGCCTAGTTAGGTGACGTTGCCACTAGCCTATGCGATGTATTCTTTTTTCTGCTTTTGATTAAATTATTTAAGTATTTTTGTGCATAATTCCTACTCTGAAATTGTTTACTCTTTTTTTTTATATTTGCATTACTTATATAAATAAATAAATAAATATTAAATTTTACCTTGATGGCCGTCTGATCTTCGAAACGTCCGCCTAAACACAAGTATAAGCTTAGTTAGACGATATATACTAATACTGTACGGTTTAAATTAGGTAGGTGCTATTTCACAAACTGCATTTTGAAATGTTATTTTAATGGAGTGAACTATTATGGTTTTTTTTTAGTGAACTTTTATAGCGGGTTAATAGTCAATACTACGGTCGCAGTCCAAGAGCTTTATTTCGAGCCATTCTGAGTAAGCATATGTCCATCGAGCCAACTATTGACGATTTCTAAACATGTCTGGGTCTTTAAGAACAGTTTATGCCACGATTTGACAGCTATATTTAATACGATCTAAAGTTAACTGATTGTCAGTGTTTTAAAATGGTGAATTAACCTCAACTTCACTCTCAATCCTACGTGGAAAACAGAAGCAATTTATCATTTTTTCTATTCCCTTCGAAGCGATGCTCGCTCACTAAAGAAATTGCAAGAGAGTTGCTGATTTCTTCTATATTTTATTTATTTATTTATTTTAAAATAGTTGGGAAATATTTTTACACAGTGATTTGCGTCTCTCCTAACTAGGCAGTGCCTGTTCCAAGGAAAACGGCAAATTTACATGATATTATTTTAAATATAAAGTTTTAAAACTGAGTTTTTTAAATAAGATGTTAGGAAATTGTTAAAGTAAATTAAAAAATAAAATAAAATAAACAAAATAATCATTAAAAAATCAAAAGAGTCATTAAATAATAAAAGTAGTAGAATATATGTTATAAAAATAAATAGCTGAATTCACTCTTCTTTATATATAGGTAATTTATATTGTTAGTGATGTGAGGGTCTGTAAATTGTGTGTGTGTAAATGTGTTGCTAATTTTGAAATGTCATGAGAATACATTCAGTTTCCGTTCCTCGTTAACTAATTAAAAACTGAATGAGACTTTTTTTAAGAAACACCTGTGTCAGCTTTCCTAACATATTTATTAATCTCGGAGCAAGGTTGTAGCATATTGGTGTTGTCCAAACTGCACTGCCCGATTTGTGGAGAGCGCTTATAATAAGCCTCCTTTTGTCATATAGCCACATTCCAACGCTTCTATCTTTTTACACATTTTCATATCATTTTGTAGCATTTAAATATTATCGTTATTTAATTATTTGGTAAGATTTTCCACAGGGAGACTCGGGACTAGTGGGCACTCAGGCGGCAGCGGCGCGGGTCGAAGAGCGAGGGAGGGGGGCGTAGGGCGTTGTACGAGATGCCGCTCTGTAATTTGCCGTCAGAAGTGTTGGATGCTGATGATATGATGATCACAACACGGCTCAACGGCGAAGGCGCGGGCGCTGCCAGGGCGGGCGTGCCGGGTTCGATTCCGAATCGATTGGATGTTATCGGAATCAGAGAGAGAATGGCATTAGAGCTAATAACGCCGAGTGGGGGCAATGGTGGCCGAGCTGTGTCCTTCTACAAGTCGCAACCGCTAAAGGTACGGTCTGGAGATCATGTCGCACGACTGCAAGTATTTTTTTATACAAGTAACACCTACTCGGAGTATTTAAACGATGATGCTCTCAGTTTAGGCCTATAATATTATACATAAACTCGCTCGCTCGCCTTTTCTTAAGAATAAAGAGTTTTATTATAAACAAAAACAATAGTCCATCATCGCATTCTTACAATTATACATAGGTATTTAACCTATATAAAACATTTAAGTTATATGACCAAAAAATTTGAACCTAAATAACATAATTATATATAACACATAAGCAAATGTAGAATATGTAAGTATAACCAAATAATATGACTATTACACTCAAAGTTGTTTGTTAGGCATTGCATTGGGTCTTTCTACTGGACTGCCTAACAAAGAAGGAGTGTAATGTGTTCAGGATTCATATATGTATGTTTTTTGTTTCTTTATTCCATAATAACTTCTAAACGCTTGAACCGATTTAGACGTGTGTGGTATTGTTAGAATCTTTATGTCATCTGAAGTGTTATAGAGTACCTTAACTGTCCAAATATCAAGTAAGTATTTGTCTAAATGTCCAAATATCAATAAATTAACATAAATATATCAGGTTTAGTGTCAAATGAAAGGTCTGATTGAGTACATTCCAGAACCACAAACGTTTCATAAAAACTGTAATAAAAACAATTATAAATAGAATAGTTCACTTTCCGTAACGGCAGTCATCTTTTTTATTATTTTTAATATATTTACTTGTTATATTACTTAGAGTAATTGATTAAAAGCATTGGTTTTCTTACGATTTATCGTTATAGTTATTTAAAATAGTAGGTAAGTAATTAAGGTAATTTATGATGTAATATAATGTGTACACCATTGTATTAGTTATTAAGACAATAAATAATGATTGATTGATTGATTGAACGACCGCTTCCATACATACCCATTCAAACAATAAATCGCCACTGCGAAAGATAAACATTCGTGTTAAATATTCCCAAATAAAAGGTTCTGTATTTCTGTTATCCATCACAGCTTCTTGCGGTCTGACATGACAGTCACTATTGTTTCTGCACGACAACGCACGATCACACACTTCACAGTAAATAGTCGCAACGTTGCAGGAGTTGCGAGTGGAGACTCCTAGTCTCCTACCTTGCTTTAACAGATTTGTCCTTTTTATCACTTCGAAGAGGCAGCGAAAACCGCTTTTAAAGCATTCATCGATTTCTGACTACGAGAGTTTTACAGTAGAAAGATTAACTAACTCCTTTTAACAATGGAAACACTGCGTAGATAATAGGGGGTATAACATTCCGACTAATTAAAGATATCCATATAAATATAATAAAATCCTAACTGATTATAATTGCTATTATTATACTTTCATGACAATAATAATTATTATTTTATATCAGAGTATAAACTGAGCACAATATTTACTAAAGAACTTTTACACAATATGACGGACATTCTAGATACACAACGCTCACACTACACCCACACAAGCACTCAACGCACTAACCCACACGCCCTATACAAGCCTCTTGTGTAATAGTAAAATTTTAATTATTTTATTTTTATTAAGTAGTTTAAAGTATGAAATCGAAGACT
This sequence comes from Micropterix aruncella, assembly GCA_944548615.1. Classification (NCBI taxonomy): domain Eukaryota; kingdom Metazoa; phylum Arthropoda; class Insecta; order Lepidoptera; family Micropterigidae; genus Micropterix; species Micropterix aruncella. Next base: position 6,862,993 of record OX155951.1, read on the forward strand.
ATCGCGGTTGTTGACATTATAAATAGGATAAAACGAAGTATGCCCTGGACAACGGCGTTTGCGACTCCGCCGAAACATCGGGAGCTACAAACTTCACGCTGTAAATTAATGTTATCCTTTTAATAGTTCAATGTTATTTCTGTGATTTTATTGTCATCCGTAAACGGTTTTTTATTAGTCTCGTTTTTTAAAATATTCACTGTGTGATTTCCTAAATATAGAAATGTAATTAATTGAATATATTTATCATATGATATTGCTGGTCTTAATTTTTTGTCATAGATAGGCAACTTCATATAGGTATATGTAAAGATCTAATATGTTTTACTGCGATTGAATTGGCCGTTTGCCGTCCTCCAAAGAAGATTTCAATCAAGAAATCAAAAAATCAGTTGAGTCACCCCAAGACTTTTCCGGCAAGTCTCCCCAGAATCAACAGTAACTGGCATAGGAATGTTGTAAGATGCGTTATTGTAATTTATAACCATAAGTAACATTTCATATTATTAACATTCGCATAAACTAGCAGAAATCCAGTGAAAAATCTTCGGAAGCGCACGTCGGCGTCTGAGGAAAGACACGAACCGCAGCAGCTTATCATAGGTAGGGCGCAGTGACATTTATAATAAGGTAACACTTCTGGTATATCTGTCTAAATGATCTTAAGGTGGTGAACGGTTTCGTGCAGCTTGGACCACAAGATCCACTTTATTCTCGGATCGGCTCAACTCATGATTCAGCTCCTATTCAGAAGCCTCCTCGTGTGGACGGCTACCCCGGGTAAGACTCTCGCGTCTCAGGCCTTAAAGCTGATGGACCGGTTTCTCCCGCCGGGATTGCATGCCGGCGCCAATCGGTTGTGCATTCTGACTAATTGCTGAAGGAGTCTGGAGACTATGGAAATACACTGTCTCCTAAGCAGCGGGGGTGGATGTTGACCTGTTGTCATGCCACTCTTGAAATGACCTTGGGCCACTCGATCCGTGGCACTACGGGCAAAGAGCGCCCAGGTCCGCGATAAATTCTAATTGAATTACTGCTGTAATACAACAGGTAGGGGTCGCGAAAACGACTTCGGACCCTTAACCAGTCGGGAGGACGGAGGTATCCTGAAGGTTAATTCCAGGTGGAGATATCCTACCAAAACTGGTAGTTAGGGGGTGAGACTTCGACACCGTTTGACCTATCACCGTGAAAGTTGGCACATGTATGTATTTTTTCGTTGTGTGTATTCCTCCACGATAGCGTTTAGGCGCTACAGGCAAGCAGATTCGCAGACATACTTCAGCCTGGAAATTGTCCTAATCGTCACAGGGGGGGGGGGGAGGGTCAAAATGGGTATTTCCGTCATCTTTTTTTTAGCGCGTTCACAATACTTTCCTCTGCGGGGAAAGTAAAATTGATCTCATCAGTTTAGTCAAAATATTAACCACAAATTTGACACCTAATCGTCTAAGCGCGATGCGTGACGTATGTACAGCAGAAGAATCTCTCAGTGCACCACCGGTAATGATTTTAAACCCGATAATTACCCAGTATGCGCCTGGTACGATAGCAGCACGTCCATTGCGTCATTTGTGAGGATGTAAATGGCTTTCTAAAAGCCGAAATCCGAGGCGGATTCGTGGTGGCGCGGCAAGCCGGGCGACCACGCCCCCCGGACGCCGATTTAATTAATAGCCTGAGAAAATCAACACGATTTCAACGCAGCATAAGCCGACAAGGGCCCGCGTCCAAATGAGAAACACTGCCTCTCATCCCCAAGCATGCACGCTCCTCTGAGGTTTCGTCTAATAGACCTGAATAATAGCTAGGGAAACATGCAGCCGCGGAATAAATAGTACTGTTAAGAGCGCATTACACCAAGATAGGAATGAGATGCTCTAAATTCTAGAGTTTCTGTATCATACTCATAATTTAATTAAATTTAATTATTGTTTCACAAAAATCTACAGACAACGGACAAAATGTACAATTAAAATGTCATAGACAAGAATACAGTAGCAACAAGTAAATATATTTTACAAATAAAACACGAGAGAAACCGTTACAGAAAATGATCAATTGTACTTATAATTGTTTCCATTACGGTTTTTTTATTAAATATTTGTGGTTTATGTTTTTATCCATATAGATCTATGTATATTTCCGGAATGTACCTACTCCGGAATCAGACATTTCACTTGACACTAAACATGATATATTTATGTCAATTTATTGACGACTGGCAAAAGTACAGAAAAGCTACTTTTACGTTAGCATTAAATTCTATATAATCTACTCCCTACAAAATTTAAACAGCTGGAGGACATAAAATTAAAAAAAACATCAAGATGATGCTGATAGGCCACCCTTTCTATAATCTGTCCGAATTTAAGGGCCATGATTTTTCAAATATTGTGCGCATTTAAATTACTTAAAAAAGTAGAGCCTTATTGTCTGATTATTTTATATGTTTTTATATCTGCACTTTTAGTTTAAAATGCATAACGTAGATTAATTTGATTATTTAACATTTACTGACAATTTGAATATTACGATGAATAATTTTACTACCTAACTTTTTAAATTACTAACTACTTCAAATATTAGGCTTCTATTTTGATTATTTAAATTTATAGTTTGACAATCTAGTAGTTAATTATTGACTACCTATGTATGTTCAGTAAAGAGAAGTAACGAAACTTACTACCTAACCCAATTATTTTGACACGTCCAAGAGCGGTCTTTAGCCGTCAATTGGACCCGACGAAAATGTAATGTAATGTAATGTGGACATTTATACAACTACTTAGTTGCTTGATAGTTGGAGGAACCCCATAATGACAATGATTCACACTGGACGACATAAGGATTTTAACTATATTACACACTTCTAAATCAGTTCAAGCGTTTAAAAGTTATAATGGACTAAAGAAACGGAAAAAACATATATAGATGAACCCTGAACACATCACACTCCTTTTTTGTAGGGCAGTCATGTAAAAACTGATAACATGATATGCCAAAAACTGTTGCCAGTGATCCTATTTTAATGTCATATAATCAGGGTATGGCCTGTTCCAAAAATATTTATTAATATTGATGTATTAATAGAATGTTTTCAATTATCATAATTGCTATAAAATAGAGTGAGATATTGATACGTAATAATAAAAAAATAAACTTGGCTTAAAAATAAAAATGACCTTTGAACGAGTAGGTACATATAGGAGTAATAAAATAATAAAAAAATATATAAAAATGAGTCGCACCTCTGGTAAAAGCCAATGTTTTTATATATATTAATTCAATCACCATTACATGCATTTTCCATTCAGACGTTTATACTCCGTTCTCTATTTTTTTTATTCCTCTCTTTCTTCATCAACCAAGACGTAACAGATAGACATTTATTTAATCCCAGTTTTTACCCACAATATTAGAATTACATAAATAATCTATACCATGATACTTCCAAAATTATTAAAATCGCTGAATTGCATTCGTAAATGAATAATATTAGCTATCCGCTAATATCTATTTTAATAATCAGTACGTTCACCTTTATTTATTATTTAAGTCCATAAAAAAACATTTAATTACAAAAACATTCTCTTAGCCTAATAATTCATAATTAATTAAACAGTTTTTCAATTTACTTCCTAACTCGGAAAGAGATTCAGAAATGATAGTTGGTGGTTTACCACCTCACTAGGAATATTATAAATAGGATAGAAAACGAATTTACCGCGTGAAATTTGTAGCACCCGACGTTTCGGTGACGTTGCAGCCGCCGTTGTGGTGACGTTGCAACGGCGGCTGCAACGTCACCGAAACGCCGGGTGCTACAAATTTCACGCGGTAAATTCGTTTTCTATCCTATTTATAATGTCAAACAACCGCGATATTCTTCGATTTTATATCACTAGGAATAACCTGTATCGAGGTGGTACCAACAGAAATCGTATATTGCCTGCAGAATGAGCATGATATATCCGCTCTTAGGTTTTTATGTTATTTTGTTAATTTTTTAAACTTTATATTATATGCAATATTGCAATGGTATTTACATTTAATAATTACAAGGATGGAGGTAATTACTTTATTGTACAATTTAAATTTTTTAGAAGAGACCAAATTAAACGGAAGGTATTTTAGTTCAAATATTCATAAATAAATATTCTTACATCTAATATAATACATACATAGATACGATAATCGCATAAACTTTACATGAATTTGTATTAAAAGTATATATACCTTCTATACCTTAACCCCTCCTATCGCGGGGTAAAAATTTAGTCGTCACTTCTGCCCGGGACAGTTTTGCGCGTGAAGTCGATGGCCTTGAGAAAAACGACCATAACTTTTAAACTACTATACGGATCGTAAAAAGAATAACTGTAAAATGATCGCATTGAAATTTTAAATTTATAATATTATAACCTTATCTCGTCAAACAATTAAGATAATAATGAATAAATATTTAAAAAGTTGGCATTTAACGCAGCGCAGAGCGCCCTAACCAATATTGGTTAGATACAATTTTAGCATTTGTAAGCGTCTAACCAAAAATGGTTAACTCAAATAGGAAGGGTTAACAATGAAATTTTAAAAAATGAAACGTACCTACGCATATTTCGAGGTTAATGTCACAAACCCTAACTATTGCATTCCTCTCTTTAGCCTGTGAATAGAGTCTGATTTTGTGAACGAAAATAGATCAACAGAAAGATTTTCCTGCAGAAAAACTCCATATAACATCCTTCATTAGGAAAAGAAATGTAATGATACTTGTAGCGGCCGCTTTTCCAGCTAGAATTTAACGATAACTTAGAGCACAGATTTTCAATGTACTGTTTCCGATCAGGGTGTAGTTGTATACGTTGATGAAAATGAATCGTGATATTACAAATAGGTACATTTAGGTTACTATAAGAATAACTCACGATGCAGTAGGAGTGTGGCCACTGAGAAAATTCGCTTGGTGGCACCATTGTTGCCAGTCTTCCATCAGACAGTGGCTAAAACAGGAACAGGAAAAATACTAGATAGGCACGCAGGTATAAGAAGCGGAAAGAACAAAACATACTGAAATTATGATCATGGGACAAGTTTCGCTGTTATAGACGATATTTGCATCGGTTGGGTTTATATGTATCCTACCTGACCCGGCGAACTTCGTACTGCCTAACAGTCAATGAATGTCGTGTTACAGATTAACTGAACTTAATTTATGAGTTTATGAAAGTAATACCATGAATACAAAATAAATATTAAGTTCACTACTTTATTAAAATAATACCCCAAAAAGAAATATAAAAGTACAAAAATTAAGTACATCAATCGCGTGTCAGCAAGACATGATTGAATTAAACTATTTACATATTGTGCAGCATGGGATGCACTCGGTTTAATTCTCTTCATTGAAGCACCTTGTGATATACGACATTTTTTGTTTTTATTTTATCAGGCGCAAGAACAAATAAAGCGAATGATTTGCTGACACGTGAACATGCCACGTATAACTGAACATGAGAAAAACACGGATTTACATTTTGTATGGGAAAATGTTTTTTCTTTTATTTTAATTTTTCGTCAATTTTCCAATTTTTGTTTCTAATAGTTATTCTGCTATTCGGGACGGAGACAAATACAACAAATAAAAAACCATGAAAATCCGTCCAGCCGTTCTCGAGTTATAAGTGTTCGAACAAACCCAACTTTGTTTTATATATATATATATAGATATAAGATAGGATGTTTTCCAAAGCCTGGCAGGAGAGAAACATAAATAAAACTTTACTCTCAAGCCAAGGGTTCCATACCCTTTTAACAAGGCTGATGTTACGAAACATTTTCACACAAATTGACTTAGAAAAGGGGCATACTATTTGAAATATGCTGCACTTAGAAAAATATAACGATGTAATACACGGAAATACGTTCGTTTCATTAAGGATTACATATATAACTCGGACTGTGGTCCATACGTATGAATTAACATGACGCGTAACAGTGTTGGCGTAACAGTAATTACTGTGCCGTAATGTTAAAATATAATGTTATTTCATTACGTCGCGACGTTGGGATCTCGCTTCTAACATGATAGCATGTAGTAGTATACGTACGATAATAGTCGAACACATAAATCATGTTGAAAATACAGTATACCGTTATTTCCGTATTACTGTAAGGAAAATGTTGATAGATAAAATCTGCTAATGGAGTTTCAACATAATTCCTGGTAATTCAACAAAATTACGATTGAAACATCGATATTCTGTATAAAACCGTAATAACGAAATAGCAATTTAAGAATCAATCCAATATTTTTATCAGTGTGTCGCTGACGGCTGAGGCGTCGAGATGATGTCGTTTTGATAAGGTAATTTGATTTTCTGTCTCGTGCGGAGTTTTGTTGATCTTGTATTATAATTTACAACATAATATCTTGTATTATATATAATACATAAACCTTAATATCTCAGGAATTAGATATGCTAGCTTATTCAAATAGAAAAAAATGCTAGCTTATTTAAATAAAAAGTATTTTATAGACTGTTTAATACTACAATAAAATTAATAAAACTTCTTGGTTGCTGTAAAGTAATGCCATAAAAAGGCTGAAAGTGAAACAAATTATTTTTGAAAAATAGAACTTTAGAATTAACTGCATTTGTCTTTGCTTTTGTTTCTGTTCTGCCACAAAAAAATAAGAAGAAGCGTTCCAAGGTATTCAATATTCATTATTATTGTGGTGATTATTGAATAAGCTAGAATTCTCAGTGTTGAAGATATTGAAGTTTATTTTGGTGACCCGGATTCATGTATGTCATAGTGTAATCGTATAAATGAACGGATTTTAGTGCCAGTGTTCGAGGAACCAAGATCGGTGACGCGGCGTTTACAGTGCCAGATTAACCCAAGTAGAGACTCCTAGGCCGTCGAAATGTCAGGGCACTCTTTGCACTTTTCGGGGCCCATTTTGGGCTGTCAAACATACTGACTATGATATAGTGTAAAATAGATGGGTATATAAACGAAACACGATCGCACCTGCAAAGTGGGGCTTTAAATATTTCCGACAATGCTTATTATATGTCAAGTAGCAAAGAGGTGCATATAAACAAAATACGATCGCACAGGCTGGCAGCGGCCAACTGTCGATAATTTATAAGAATTATACTATTAGTCAGATGAAAAAGCTTATTAAACATTTTCGATCTATTACAAACAATTTAAAACAAACTTATCGCAAAGTCCCTAAAAGTCGTGGGGCCCATAGGCCGGTGCCTACTTGGCCTATTCGATAATCCAGCATTGGGCCTGTACAATAGCGATGTCTTATCGATAGAATTACGTTTGTAGGTACGCTCAAAGTACGTAACCCTAAAAAGAAGAAGCAGCAGAAACTGCAAGCGCGATGGTGTGAAGTGGTGCTAAATCGTATCCCGCGAGAGCCGCGCGGGTGCTACCGCGGGGGGCGCGGCGCGGTCTCGGGGTCCGCGCGCGGCCTGTCATTATCGGTGCCGCCGACGCCCTGGGCGCTCCGCTGGCCGTGGGGGGGGGGGGGGGTCGCCTCTTCTCACTCGTAACGGCGGACGATCACACGCATGTCATATCGGATACGACCGACGGCGAACATCACACTTTCATCGCGATAGCGTTGATACGACACACATATAGACGTAGCATACGTGTGAAGTGATCCGTGACGTCATTTATGTTGAATTCACGTATATTGGCCGATATCGCTGACCATCTTGAATTTCTCCCAGACTAAAGACATCGTTTATGTTAAAATTCAAAACTGTGAAAAAATATATAATAATCTAATTAACCTTCGGCTACGTAACGACCAAATTTGGTTGCACATCAGAACACCGTTGACTACGTAGGGACCAATATGGCGGCTTGCTCCCGGAGCGCACAGTAATATTATTTTCTAATTTGAACGCATCTTAAAATCCAAATCAAATCTCCAAAATCTTATTATTAACATAGATACACAGACGGCCGCTAGAATAATTTAGCGCGTCATTCCTTTGTCAAACATCATCATGTTTGTTTTCAAGAAATCAGTAAAAAAAAATATTGGTTTTTATGAGCTAATATCTAAATATTTTTGTATGTAAATAAGCAAAACGAATTATTACCTTTGATAGAGAATTTAATAAGTATCACGGTATTATACACAATGTCTAAATAAGGTTCCGTATTTTTCCGTAAGACAAGTACCTTCTAGTTAGAAATGCCGAGTTTTTTTCACTTTTTCGATCTTCTCATATTTATTCATTATTATCTAATTGTTTTACAAAATGAAATTTCAATATTCTATATACGAAATTTCAATGCGAGTATTGCACAGTTATTATTTTTATGATTACTGCAGTAGTTCCATAGTTATAGTATTTTTTGACGAGCGCGGCGATATTGCAAGAATTCCAATAAATTGCCGCGGTCTGCCATGAAATTATGCCGAATGGCTTCATAAACAATCTGTCACTATGTTGGAAAAGCAACTGGAAAAACCTGTCAAAATATTAGATAATATTGATAGTTTCAAAACTATAATTAATAAATGGAGTTGGGGCGTTTTGGAACAGAAAGAGAACTGACAATTGTGGTTTAAATTGTTTAAAATATTATATTTATGAAACATGACATAATATCTATTGTTATTATTATTTTTATTTTTAGTGTTTAATCTTTAAATAGATAGTAAATAGATTGTCTAGTAATGTTTGTTTCAATGTCTCCTAATAAAGTTTATTATTAATATGTCAGCTCGCACATTGATTAATCGCACATTGAGGTACAGGCGTTAACATAGTTAGATGTATGACATGCCTCGGGTTGCATGGTATTGGAATGAAGCAATTTGTCGCTATTTAATGTCATTGTTATTTTCATAGTGTAATCATAATTGAATTCTACGATAGGAAAAATTAATAATTTATTAGCTTTGTGCTGTTACATTTCCAGCAAAAATATAGCAAAATGTTTGAATTCACATGAAATAGTAATTAAAACTTTAGACGAAATAGATAACTACAGAAAGTTTAGAAAAATAATTAGGTCAAACAATATGAACGACTTGAGAGTAGGTATGATAATATCCAGCCTTTAAAATTCTGAATCGCTTAAAGGTGCATCTATACAAATTTCAAAACATGGTATGTTTGGTTTTTGAATCGATTGAGATCAGCGTCGCATATCAGATTATGTCATTCTTTGTCGTTTTTAATTGAGATTCGAATATCGAATATATTCAGACAGATTCGAATATAACCAATACTTATCGCTAACGATTCAAAAGTAGCTTCCAGAGTCCTGTCTCCCGAATGTGACAAATCACAATGTTACTAGTGCCTGTAGTTATAAATTCACTAGTTAGGTAGGTACAGATATTTTCAGAATAGTTTTTACAATTGTAACGTAAAGTCACCACTGTCAAAAATATTCATAATAATCCCCGATGTACCCGTCTTCTTCTTTTTCGCCCTCCAAACTGAGATATAGATAGGTAGATAGAATTTCTTTATTGTACATTTTAAGGCAAAATATATACCAGAAGGACTTATTGCTAATACTACAATCTCTTGCAGCTAACCTTCATGGAATTGAAAATACTTAGATGCTAATAAAGTAAAAAGAAAAACTAACAAAAAACTTTGCAGCTTAATAGTAATTAATCAAACAACAGAAATGCCATTTTAAAATATATAATTAGGATTTGGAGAATACCTGCAAGGAGCAGATGACAGGGGAAGATGGGTTTTTCAGAGACACTTAAAAAATAGAAACCTTTAGTGCTGTGAGGGACCACCTCTCACTAGACTCCAAGTTATTCGGTGTGAGGTGGTGGTGTCAACTTGCGGGTTATCTCCGTATTAAAAGTCGATTTAAAGTGTATCAGAAGGTATTTATTGAGAGTTCGATATTGCCAGTTTGTAACGCTTCCCGAATAGGATATAATTATATTAACGCGAATGTAGTGGCTATCTGCCTGAAGTTACTAGGGTGTGTGGATAAGGATTGTCTTGTGCTCCTAGTATCTCGTACTGGGCACGGCTCGAGTCTGTGGGAGTGCAGACTGATGCGTCTCGCCTCGATAGGGAAAGGAAGGAAAAGATAACCAAGAAGCCGAACCCGTTGACTTGCCTCGTGAGAGGGGTACCGGGTATGCCGTCGCTGCCTTGGGGGACGTGATCACTAGAGGAATGATACTTTGGTCGTATTTTCGCCGGTTTATATAGGCCTAAAAATGATGCAATCCAAAATATTCCAAATAAAAGTATTGTTTCATAGTGCTGATAGATCGCTTCACGAGGTAGAATATTAGCTGAATTTGTGTCAGTGCATTTCACTGGAAATCAATGCATTTGTTGACTATATGTAACGATACTTGAGGGTCGTTACAGTGCGTTTCTGATATTGGACGGGAGCCGGTTCCATGGTCTAGCTGTCTAGCTGCATGAACGATGATGGATTATGTAAAGAAATTATGAGAAGAAATCGCAATCTATATCAAATTTCATGAATTATGAGTAAATACGGCATCTGCCGCTACAAGAAATATCCTCGCCAGCTAGAATCTTACATGTGTAAGTTATCGGATTTAGTATATTGGTTGCTACCGGTTAAATGCTCACCAAGTCATCGTGTCACTAGTCATCGTCTCATAAGTCATCGCATCGTAAATTTAAAACTGGCTACCAAATCGAAGTTACAGACGTTTTCACGTTAAAAAGATACCACCTGATATGTCTATATATTTCATATATCATGCGTAGCGGATACGTGACGCACGAAGTTGCTGCATAAATTTTAAATAAAAGAGTACGTTTGTTGTTTTGCGAAATATACTCGGATAATTGCAAATAGTACTTAATATAGTAGTAATAATAAAACGATTTCTTTGATAAATGAAATCGGCGAGCTTATTGCGTTGAAGTAATATCTTACAGATAACCTTAACCTAATAGGAAAACATGTTTTGCGGTAAAAATAGGAAAAAACTATTATTTAAATCACTTACTAAAACTCAAATGTATCTAACATTAATATCCAGCGGCAAATAAAACTCATTTTTTTAAGGAATAAACCTATGATCTCTAATCTCTAGTAAGAATTTTTTAAAGTCAGCTCACAATCTTAAATCTAAAAAGTCTTAAATCATACATTTAGGCACGGGCGTAAGCCTAGTTAGATGTGTGACGTGCCTCAGGTTGCATGGGATTGAAGTGAATCAACTTGTCGCTTTTTTGACTAGAAAGTAATTGTTTTCCTATATAAATAAATAAATATAATAACGCAAGGAAGGGGAGGGGAGGGAACGACAGAAATTTATGAACTCGTGTTAAAGTGTTCTTTGAGTCTGCGTTTGAAGCCAAGCTGTCCTTAATTGTGTGGCTGAAGCATTCCAGAGACGGGCTCAATGTACGGAGAAGGAGTTCGAATAGATATCACTACTGTGACTAGCGTTCGAGAGCAAAAAAACCAGAGCTGACGATTACAACGTGCGACCCCGTCACCTGAGGAAGTTTTAACGATATTAGATCGTTCTGTATCCCGTTAGGTGAGCTCAGAAGACTAGAGACGAAAAACAATCCAATGTCTAGTTACGCCACCTGCCCGTCAGAGGCCAACGCCTTACGGCAAGGCACCGGGAAAAGTAAAATGCGGGCAGCTTCGCCCCCTGACTACCAGTTTGGAAGGATATCTCCGTCTGGAATCTCTAATTCTCCACAATTTTCAAAAAACCGAAAATTGCGGGGCTTTACCCCCACCTATCCTATTCTCATATTTCTCCTTTATCGGGTCGTCAGCCAGTGAAGTCTCCTTCTTTACTCTGTAATATAGTCATAATTTCTTAGGTCATAAATTAGACATTTTTCATTTTATTGACACATTTTCACATTTAAGAACTTTAAGAATGGATAGCGCATTTAAGATATTTGAATAAAATATTTTTCATTACACGCTTTCATAAAAGTAATCCGGAGTTTTCACGCAATTTCGCCGTGTATTTTTCAGCTTTACCTACGTATCCGTGCTTTTGTAATTAGTAAACTGTCCTTCGTGCCAATCAAAGTTGCTTACTGAAAACCAGCAGCCGCTTTACTGAATATTCGCGCCGTTCGATAACCGGCTACAGACGCATTGTTCGAGCGCAACCACCGAACGAGACCCATAAGCGTTACCGCTCGCGTAATTTTAACACTTGTTCTGTCGTTTACGCTTTTTACCGGAGCGCTCCGCCGCGCAGCCATCCCACATTACGCCTCACTTCTTGGCCCGATAATCGCCTTTCCTTCTCCCGATAATGGAAATAATTGTGCGCCATTACCGGGCCGAGCAATGCTCGTCGCTCTATTATGCGGACGTCTTTAATTTCGTGCGGCCAAACGGTACTTAACAAACCCATTAAATTGGTGAATTTCATACGCGGAGAGGCGCGAAGCGAACACGTAATGACCGCTAATAATTCCAAATGACCGACCGATGGCGTGGCATTGTTTGCGCCGAACGGCAATCAAAGGTCGCGCCGTGCCGTGCCAGAATGGCGACGGCGTCGCGCTGTGTCATTTGCAGCTCGATTGCGATGTAAGATGATCGGAAATAAAAAAAAACTGAAACCATCTTAAGAGCCCTATCACATATTTTTTCCAGAAAGGCAAGAAAAGTGGATTTTTGGCGTTCTAATTCCAAGAAATGAAGAGATTTCTACAAACTTTAATTACTGAATTACCTGGACCATTTCTTGATGTTGACCATAGCGGCCTTTAATTTTAGATATAACGAATATTATTTACTTATTCAGCCCATTTTCCGAAAGTCGTTATTCGTAAAACGCTCGGAAGGCAAACTTTGAGCTCCTTAATACAGTAATATCACTACAACGAAAACCGTATACTATTTTTTTTTATGTCCGTCATGTATTCTTGTTGACCATAGCGGCCTTATTTTTTCGTTTTTTGACCACATATCCAAGGTATACATTACTTACAATTACACAAAATTTAAAAAAAAACTTCCTGTATCATTCTAATTTTCTCAGAAATAAAATAAGATTCTTATATAATACTTATACTATATTAAAGTTCACTCTTTTAGCAATACGACATAATATAAATTATTGTCATTAGAAAGGAGAAAACACTGCAAAAAACAATTAGAAATTGTGTATATATTTGCTTGCGCAAGAGAAGAGCGCTCAGTGCCGCGGTTTTCTCCCAGGGTTGAATAGTTATTTATTTATTTTTTTATTTATTTATCCTATCTTTTATAGTTACATCCAAAAAAAAAAGCGTTCATTTTTTAAACTCATTTTAAAAGAATACCTACGCTATTTTGTAATAGGCCTCTTAAGGTTCAATTACAGGCAAAAGCAATTCCCGCGAAGGTGATATTAACAACCCTACAAATGATTCTGCCCTTCATTACATACGGATAGGAAGCCAAAGAAAGACTTAAGGTGCGATATAAAAAAATATTTATACAGAAATACGTTCTGTTAGTAATTATATAGAATATTATATTGCTGAATGCCCGTTATGTTATTGATTATATAGGGTATTAGATTGTTCAATGCCGTACTACGTTTTGGAAGCTAGGATTTTACTATGAAACGCATCGTATAGATGGCAGTCATAGCCCTAAACATTGTTTAACCTTCTCTTTAAATCATTTATTGTCTTAAAAACTAATACATAGTTGTATAGACATAGTTGTATTGCATTTACAATTGTGATACAAATTGTTTTTTTTTATTCATTCGAATACAATACTATGTCGTCAAGAAATCACAAAACAAAGCGAAATTGTATCGTTTATCTGGTAGATTTTCAGGAAAGAAACTATAGCTTAAGGTTTTAACTGCATTTGCATTTTTGCTTTGAGACCTGCATTTCTGTTATAGAGAAGTCGTTGAGAATTCACAGAAAATATCATCAACAGCTCGTTAAATTTATGGACTTTATGGGCTTCTTAAATATCATCATCAAATCAATATGACACAAAGCGGCATAATGCCAATCAATGCTTTATATCTCCCTTTCTCGAACTTACCTTATTAACAATTTACCTTATTATTACTTTCCTTATCCTTATATTATTATTAGCCTTATTACATTTTTTCCACTATCAATGTGTTCATGTTATTTCTATATTAATTTGTAATGCAAGCATTGTAAACTATTCCTAGGATTCATAGGAATTTAAATTTGTTTTGTTTAAATATATTTTAAAAATACTAGTATCATGTCTTTGCTATCTGTAAGTTTACTATAAAATAAAATAAATGAAAAAATAGGTGTTTTCTGGATGAGCGTTATATTATTCGGGAAAGTCTCGCAGCTCAGATTAGCGCGTCCGAAAAGGCTCGATCCACTTGCGAACCGTTCAGCCGTAGGGTGAGTCGTAATAACATGTAAAAATATCCCTTTTCAATCTGCTGCGTCGTACAATGGGTCAATTTGCAGTGAAGCGTTGCAGACAGTCTACCAATTATTCTGAGGGTTACGACGTGAAATTTGGATAAGAAAAAGAACACTAGCATACTTTGTCCAGTGCAGGCACATCAACAGAAGAGAAATGCTGACCATGTCCTATGTTCGTGGTAAAACTGATAACCCTAGCTTACTAGCCAAGGTGGATTTTTCGTAACGAATAATTATCTTCGTGCTCGATCGCAACATCTTTTCGCGGAGCCGTTCTCGCGCACTAACCTTACGAGGTGGAACTTGTTGGCGTGTTCCATGACGATGACCCATGTGTTCAGGGTCAGTCACACTCACGGGTCAACACCCATCCGATGGCCTCCACGCATGGGGTGCGAATCCTGGGTAGGACACTGGGTCAACCAGTCTCCCCTGGGAATCAAACCTCTGGCGCTCCTGGACGGTCTGCGCACCGAGCGGCGCAAGCCAATCGATTGTGCTCTCCGACTAACAGTCGGGGGAGTCTGGGAACTGTATTGTTTCCTATAGAGCGGGGGTGGTTGCCTACCTTACGGCGACTGCTCTTGAAATGACCATTGGCCATCCGATCCCGGTTCAGAGTCGGGCAAAGGACGCCATGGTCCGCGATAGATTCGGTGCACACCGTTTCACCGCTTCGTAAGGGAGAGGACCGCGCAAGCGACCTCTAACTCGGAACCAATCGAGAGACCGGAGAAATCTGGTCACAATTGGAAGCAAGGGCGCGAGGGTCGGCCTGCCAGGTAACATACTGGCTATCTCGCGGTAAAGGCGTTGGCTTCTTGCGGGTTGTGACGTAGCTGGACGTTGGATTGTTCTGTCCAAGTCTTCTACGTTCACTGCAGGGCGACAGAACGAAAAATCGTTAAAACGTCCTGTGGTGACGGGCTCGCCCGTTGTAGTTGACACCGCAAGTTGTTAGTCAGAGTGCGCAATCGATTGGCTAGCCGCACGGTGCGCAGACCGTCGAGGAGCGCCAGAAGGTTGATTCACAGGGGAAACTAATCATAAGGCCAGAGTCCTACCCAGGCTCGCACTCCATGCGTGGAGGCCGTCGGATAGGTGTTGACCCGTGAGTGTGACCAACCCTGAACAGAATGGGTCTTCGTGGCTAACTCAGCAAGGGCCTATTAACTCCCTATTTACAAGTAAGAAACGTTTTAAACTAAACTTTAGGTAATTAGAAAAGGTCCCACTGTGCATCGTTTTGGAGAACGGCGAAATGAGAGGCCGCGCATAGCTTCATTAATAACGAAGCAACTCGTGAAATTAGTACTGAAAGGACGATAATGTGATGCCTGAGGGCGCGGCCGCACAGCTCGGTGCGACCGTGCCGCTGCGCCTTACACCATCTTATCTTTTGCCCGAGGCTTCACTCATGTTAATGTCGGTCTGCGGTAAAGATTTGTATCAAGTAGCCTGCTTTTATAATAGCACCTTTAATTTTTGTATCATATTCGTATAAATTAACGGAAGACTGTATATTACCATAAAAACTACAGTTGGGCAATGTCGACTACAACGGTCGAACCCGTCACCCTAGGCTGGTATATGCGATCTTTCTTTTAGCCGTGGGATAAGCGTAGAAGACTTTAAGATGGCACAAACCTACCAGCAAACCCACGAACCCGCCAGAGTCCAACGCTTTAAGGCGAGGCACTAAGAAGGTAGTCCGGTGAGACTACCTCGCCCCCTGGCTACATGTTTTGGTACGATATCTCCATCCGGAATTAACCTTTAGGATAACTCCTTCCTCCCGTCTGGTTACGGGACCGAAGTCGCTTACGCGTCCTGCCGTAATTCAGCCGTGATTCAGTTTGAATTTATCGCGGACCAAAGGCATCTTTTGCCCGGCTCTGAATTCAGGATCAGATAGCCTAATGGTCATTTCAAGAGTAATTGACGACAGGTATATCTCCATAGTCCCCAGACTTTTTCAGCAATTAGTCAGACTGAACATCCGATTGGCGTCGCTGAAACCGTCCAGTAGCACCGGTAGGCGATCTCACCAGGAGAAACCGATCCACCAGCCGTGAGGCCTAAGACACGAGAGCCTTACCCGAGGTAGCCTTCCACATGAGGAAGCTTCTAAATAGGAGCTGAATCGTGATTTCGGTCGATCCGAGAACAAAGCGGATCTTATGGCCCAATATCAGCCTTAAAAAAAACAGCTTTATACAGGTTGAGTTTTTAACTAGTGTCATCCTTGAAGTAGGTGAATAAGTACGAGCAAACAAGCAATTTTGATTTAAAAAAAACTCGAAAAAAAACAATAAAAAATGTTTTATTTATATATAATTTTTATTAATTTCATAATTTGAAAAATTTGACTGATAAATAAAAGTTTTTCAAGCATGGAGCGTGCTGCGTTATTTAGCATTAAGTAAAATATCGCGAATAAACAATATTCGCGATATTCTACCTACCGCCAAAAGGCTCAACGCGCTTAACTCTTTGTGTAGCTACTATTTTTCAAAACAAAAAAATTTTCAAATTTAAA
This sequence comes from Micropterix aruncella, assembly GCA_944548615.1. NCBI lineage: Eukaryota > Metazoa > Arthropoda > Insecta > Lepidoptera > Micropterigidae > Micropterix > Micropterix aruncella. Next base: position 6,879,961 of record OX155951.1, read on the forward strand.
ATAAAAACATTCTATTTAAAAAATATACATTTTTGTGTTTTGCCTATTTTTTTAATCAAAAGTTGCTTATTTGCTCGTACTGATTCACCCACTGCAAGGATGTCACTAATTAAAAACTCATCCTGTATAGAATCATTCATCAAATTTAGGTAGGTACGATAAGTTACGAAACTTCATAACTTTAAAATCTAATCTCAATGTCTGCGATTTACAATCTCGTAAATATCACAATTTATATAGTATCGTGTGTTACCAATATGAGTGGAATCGTGATTCCTGCCGCTGCTGTCGTTGCAACAGCCGCAAGAGCATACTGCCTAACTGTAATGCCACACGTCTGCGCAAGTACGATGCAAACATTTCACGATAGGTTACGACCACGATAGCACTATCAGAAAATAGAGTGATGTCACTATTCCGCTTCTGTTTGATCATACTTTATCAACTGTGTGGTGCAATTTTAAAAGCACGCGAAGTCGAACAATCAAAACCGACGAAAATGGTATCGAATTCGTGACAGTGCTGTGATTATCAGACGTCGTTATGCCATTTTATGTCGAGTTGAGTTGGAAAATCAGGAGGGGTGCGGGAATATTATATTAATGAGAATGTAATGGCATACAATCGAAATCGATTGAGAAAGGCATTGCGATCGAGATCAAATGGAATATTCAAGGACCACAACATGAATATTTTATTAAAAGAAGACTTTTAGAAGCCAAAGATTTTTATGTATTTTCAGCATTAAATTTGTCAATTTTAATACTATTTTTATTGTTTTTTTCAGGATTTTTTAACGGGATTATTCGATATTGATTATTGGATTTTTAATTTTTAATTTTTAGATTAATATAGAGAAATTTTTATTATTTTGATTTATGTTATTTTAATTTTGTTAAATAGTGGTATCTACCAATAATGGTAGGTTAAGGGATATCTTGAGAATACATCAATTTGAAGCGTTTGTTGTTTTATTACATAGTCTTTGTATATTTTCAGTTTGAATTTGTTATTTTGCGTTTTTTTTTTTTTTTTGTTGACATCTGAAAATAATTACCCCTTAAGGCCTCGGCCCCCTCAGCCGATTGACAAGTTGATGTCCCAAAAAATACTTACTATTTATTTTTTAATAAAATAATTGTTTTTAAGTTATGACTATATAGCTTATTATTAACCGAAGGATAAGTGTATTTAATTATCTATTTATTTAAATATTTTATTTTATTATAAATATATATTTTTACATTTTACTTTTATATATACTTTTATTTAATTCAACGTTTTTTTTTCGCTTTTTTTCAACTATTTTTTTCCTTTTTGAATATGTTTTGAATATGAAACTAGTATTTGTTTAAAATGTTTGCCCTAGAACAAGTGTTTACTTAGTTGGGCGAAATGGGACCGATCTTCACTATAAGCGTGACACAACTCGCTGTGGGTTTTATTTAATGTGTAGTTATTAATAATATGATTTGATATTTCTTGTAATTGTTGCATTTACGGTACTTAAAATTCATTACCAATTCAGATAAAAACATCATAAAATACTCGAACGATCTGTCTGAAACGTCACTCTGAAACGTCACAATTCACGAAAGCGAATATAGTCGATGTGATCACTATCACATCGACTATATTCGCTTTCGTTCCGGAAATCACTCGTCGTATCGCATTACATGGCAGCCGCATCGTGAAAAAAATCGGCAATTTCGGGCGCGGCGCGGCGCGGCCCACCGATACAGATGGGTCTCTGGATATTGTGAGATGAGAGTGTTGAGTGTGAGGTAATGAGAAGGCAAGACTCCCGTATCGGGCTACTTATTCAAATTGAATAGCTCTTAAGCGGAATTACAGCGTGTTATACAGGTTGGGCTGCGGGCGCTGCGCTCTGCCCGAACGGGGGCCACTTTTTGCCGCACCGCCGCGCCGCCTTCATTTTCCCCTTCCGTTTATTAGTATTCGGAAAAGTTCAATCTGTAGGGCACTTTATCAGGGTACAGGTGCAGCGCTCTCACGTAGGGTATCTATAAAACAGCCGCCGCGCCCAATTAACATTACCTATACATATCCATACATGCTTCTGGGCAATGTGACGGGAAAAAATACCGCAAACTGAACGCAGCTACAAGAATAATTGGCGTTGGCATTGCAATGATTAGGCATTTCGATCGAGATCAATTGAAATAGACATTAATTACTAGACAAGATTATATTAATAAAGAAAGATGTTTAGAAGCCAAAGAGTTTTAGATTTTATTTTAGAATGATTATTTGTTATTTGATTTTCTTTAATTTCAAATATAATGATCAAACACATAAAAATGGTCATACCAAGTGATGGTGCGAAGTAAATAACGGCCCACATTCATATGACCATGCTCAGCGCATACCCAACTAGACCTAATATAGTCTATATCTGGGCATACGACTTATTTTCTGACTTAGGTGGAGAAGCCTAACAGACGTAGGTACTCATATAGATACATATACACATACACACATACATATACATACATACACAAACATATAAATATAATAATCTAGATATATTATAGTATTATTCTATTGCATTATATTACAATAAATTACATTTTGTTTAATATCTTATATCATATTACATAATACCTATATATATATATTATTACTACCTATGGTTTATCATTTGTTTATATTTTTTAATCTTGATAATTTGATGTTGATCGTTTTGATTTTGTTTATTATAAAAAAAAAAAATGCGTTTTGATTATTTTGGCTTTGATTATTTTGATTTTGATTATTTTATTGTATTTTCATTAAATAGTAGTGTCCTTTATTAAAGATATCCTAAGGATACCCATAATTTGCAGCGGTTGTAGTTTTATTATATAGTCTTTGAATATTTTCAGTTTCAATATGTAATTTTGTCTTTTTGTATATTATCTTTATTGACAGCTGCAAATAAATAATATGTTATTTCTTATTTATTAAAATATTTAATAACGGCGAAGCGAATATAAATAATAATTTAAAATGTCAACTGGAAATAATAATAAAAGTCATCTTTAATTTTCCATTAACCTTCTTTTCACATCAGCATGTTGGTTGACTGGAAGACATTGCTATGTGGCAATAAGTACCTTTATTTAATTGTGCAATAAAGAGATTTTTCATATATTTTTTTTCAATTCATTTCTTTAATTGTTTGTTGATGTTGTGACGTCATTATGTTCTTTTAAGTTATCTTCTTCTTGAGAATAATATAGAAACATTTATCTTATAGGCTCTTGATTAAAGGTGGCAGCAATGTATATAAATATTGGAATATTTGAAGATTATAAATATGATAAAAACGAATTTGAAGTTTGTGTTTTTTGTCCTTATTTTTTTGTATTGACAGCTATAAATAAATATGTATATTTTATTATTATTTATTCAATTATAAAGCACAGAATAACCAAAATTTTCATATAAAAATTGACGACGACTCTAATACTACATAATTTTCTTATAAAGAAGTAAATATCTCGAGCCTTGTATATGCGTGGTGGGTTGGGCACACCCAGGGGCTATTAAATAGATTATGAAGGCGAGTATCACACCTCCCGCCGCAAACAGAGTCAATTACCATAAACGACGGCGAATTAAGCAAATTTGCCCGGTCGCAAATTCCGTCAAAGGGCCGCCGCTAACCGCTCGATCCGACACCATTTCAGGTAGACGACAATTAGGAAACGAGCCGACGACGGGTCGGACACACCGAACCGCGATCCTGGCCATTTTTACCATTTTCGAATCACGCCCGCATAATTTTCGAATCGGGCGAGAAAACTGGTTTTCGGATGTGTGAAAATGCGAAGCGAGACTATTTTTACTGCCTCAAACTCGAAGATTGCATGGGTGGACTAATTGCTGCATCTCCATTTTAAATCTGTTATATTTATAATACATATCTAAGTATAGGTACATAAGTAGACAGGTTTCAAGCAAATTTAGGTTTTCATAATTTATATTTAACTTTCTAACGAAATTCACTACTACAGAGGCTAAATATATCGATCATGGTATACATAGCCACCTTAAGAAAAATCTCACAGATACGACGTTTTACTCATTGTAGGAATATTACTCATCTGATGACTAAAATCAATAATGTGGATGATTTTTTTTTTGTAATGTATTTAATTAGCTCTATGTAGTCTCTTGTATTTTTAATTCGTAATTTATCGTGTTTTATATATTCTAATTTTATTTTTTTATCTAACGTTTTCCATATTATATTTATGATTATAAGATATATTTTCTTAGCTTTACTGTGGCGTGTACACCATTATTATAATAAAATGAAAATAAATATATTGTTGTACGTTTCAGTAATTCTAAACAAGGGGCATCCATTATTTTTTAGGTGAGGGGATTTTGGCCGATTTTTTGACCCACCCTCCTCCCTTGGTGAAATGTCGTTAGTTTTAACCGAACCCCTCCCCCCTTATCTCACGTGAGATTTTTCAAAATTCGTTTTTCTAGCGTAAATACTTTTATCCGTGTTTGATTGCTTTGGATTTATTTTTAAAAAACATAACTTGCTTAGTTGTTTTTAATTAAGTCTACTACATAAAAACAGAGTAGTGTTACGTGATATTGGCCGCGACCCCCATTCCATCTCCCCCACGTGAGATTGGATGCGATTCGGATAGATTCCACCCCCCCCCCCCCTAAACGCCTCACGTAACTAATGGACTCCCCTAAGGGGATTTTTTGTTTAACATGGTTTGGCTTGAAAAATTACGAAATATAGCACTTCACTTACATTGTTTTAGATACATATAGGTATGTTTTACGATACGTTTTAGATGCATTACAGTGTTTTAGATGCATATACCTACAATATTAGAGTAATCGCTTGTTTTTTTACAACAAAAAATATTCAACCAAAAACATTTCGAAAAAAAATGGAAACTCGTGTTGGCGAGCCAACAGCCGCAGGAATGGTAGGGTCTCAGCGATATATACTCGTACATATATATTATTTTATTATTTTCCTTATCTATTACGTTCAGCTGCATGCCACGATAAAGAGATTGAGTGCATATTTAGGCCGCACAACCACGTACAACGTTGCAAAATGAAAAATTCCCCAGCCATTATTGAATAATTTGAGTGAAGGTTGTTCGGCGCCGCGGGCGTCGGCCTTTTATAAGGCTATGCAAAATACGCGCTGGTCGATTTATCCTAAACACCTCCGTACTTACACGCCGCGCGACGGCCGCCGAGGCCCTGTAGGCCCTGCTGCAGGCCCTGAGGGCCACGGCGGCCATGCAATGCCCGCAGTCTGATACTAAGTGAAGCTAAGTGAAACGGACTATCATCCATCACGCTTCCGATAGACCAAGAGCTCGATGCATTTTAACCTAAATGCTGATTTACAGTGAGTCAGTTATGGGCTTCAGTGCTAGTGACGAGAACTGACTCACACTATTTAGATAGTCAGTCGTGGGTTTTTCACAGTGTAAGCACCTTACTATAGTCAGTGGAGAAATATGAGCCCTCGAAAACGGCAAAATTTGATAGGAGTATATTATTTGCTGAGAAAATTTTTCTACTGCTGATAGGTCAGACATACGAAACATCAAACCAATTTGAAATGAATAAATGTTGTCCAATTTTTTTGGCGCGTTCACAATACTTTACATTCTGTCGATTAAGTAAAGTAAAGCCGGTAAATAATTATATGTAATTGGTATTAAAATGTTAACAGATATATATTTCAAACAGTTTGTGGCAGTACATCTTGAGATTTGTACTTCAGTACGTTTGTGGCAGTACATCTTGTGATTTGAAAGACTCGCTCAATATGATGCACGGTCGTTACTAAATTATTGTCAATTGTTTGTGTGGGATGGGATATTCATATATCTATCTATCACCCTTTAATAAAACTATTCTACATCTGAATTCCGGTATTGTCAACATTTACTTTCTTTTCCATAATGGTTCCTACTCTTTCATTTAAATTTGTTGTTTAATGCATATATTCTTCGAACACTTGAGACTGTAGATTACTGATTCTTACAATAACACCTATCTAGAGTTGTAGTTGCTCTCTGGATCTATCTACTCTGGTCACGCGCGTGGTTGGACTCCGTAATATGCCGCCGCTCTGTAATCTGCCCGTATTACGGAGACGTGTGAGGTGTTAGTGCTATGCGATCATATACTATTGAGAATACATCACTACTTTGCTTGCGTTATTACGAACCATACCTACATAGCTAGAGATCCCTCCGTGACAAAAAAAAATCAGTTTTGCCGCCCCAAAACTTCCCCGGCAGGAGGCCAAGTATTTATGGAAAGATTTTGAGCCTGATGTCTCTTCGCGATGAAAGTTGACTCGATTGAACGTACAAGTTAAAGTATAGTCGGCGAGCAATTACCCAGATTTAGCAAGAATCCAGGGTCATACATCTAGAATTTCATCGGATGCAATTTTGACTTTTTACTCGATAATTTGGACATTTACAATCCAATGCGATTGCCCTGAAGCTGTGAGATTTCCCAACCAAAATTTGACAATGTGATTTTGACTCAACAATGCATCTATGTATCAAATTATAGGTCCAATATTTCGACATTGAAATCTGACCAGTGCGCCACCTGGTGATCCGATTTCAACCATCGATATATTAGCTATAGCCCTCAGATACAAATAAGTTGGCTCCATATACCTTTTGCTCGTAAATCATGTGACAGAAAGAGCAATAAATTGAACATAATGCGAGAGAATAGAGCGCCAATATTCTTCGAGGCAGCTCTCACACCGGAAACGGTCGGCTGTCTGTCAGCAGACTGTGGCCAAACTACTACTGGCCGGCTTTCAGTAGTGGTTTTGAAGTGGTCATTTTCGAGCGCGAAAGGCCTATCTAAGGATCATATATCGATGATTTCAACCACATATTTTCAACTCTTGCCATTGCAAAATGACGCCTGTTTCAGCTCTGGGACTGCCCTGGTGGCATTTTACACAGACAGGAAGAAACACAGAGATACTTCCATCTGAAAATGGTCTTAATTGTCGCAAATGGGTCAAGATGAATGTTTCCGTCTTCACCTCCAAAAAAAATTTTGGTCGTTCACAATAATTGCCCTCCTTGGCGGTTGGTGTGCCAAAAAAGTAAACACATTGATTTAATTTTTCCATGCACAACCTTCCATGCACAGTTTGACCATCGAAGTCCTATGGATTGTTGAAATCGGTAGGTCCAAAAAGCAGTCCAAAGGCGTGAAGTCCTGCCCATCCTCCTTCCCGCCCCAGACTTTGGCATCGGTCCGAGAAACCAAAATTATAGGTTGCGTACGCAATTTCTAAATCCTTTCAACTGTTGCTAATAACCTGCCAATTTATCAAAATCGCCTGCGGCCCCGATTCGTGCCTGGTGTTGTATAGGGCTTGAATAATGTATCGATATATATATATATATGTGTTTCATATAAAATTTTAAACTCTCTTAGTCATAAGATTTTTTCCTTAATAATTTAAAAAGGCATAATAATTTATAAATGATTAAAAAAATATTTTATTATTTTTTACCATCCACAGTTTTGTATGACTGTTGTAAATTATAAACGGTATAATTCTTGACGCCCGATACCATTATACACAAATAATTTATTTATATACTGTAATTTACAATGAAAAAAAATCAAAAAAAATAACTCCCGGGCGCTGAACCCGCAGCCCCACCACCGCTATAATCTAAAAAGTAATAGCAGCAGTTTGGCGCCTATCCGCAGAACAACGGTTGACGATTGACAATACTTCAGCCTACGCTGGACAACGGCGCTAGCAACATCGCCGAAACGTCGGAATCTACAAAATTCACGCGATAAATTCGATACACGGTCCGGTGGCATAGTGGTTAGGTTGCCTGATCTTACATTGTAAGGTCCCGGGTTCGATTCCCGGCTGGGTCACCATTTTCCGTTTGGATCAAATTAACGGAATTGCATTTTCAATTCTGACGATCGAATGCAATAACAAGACACACACTTACAGACATGTTACACGCACACATACATATAAAACGTCATAGTTGGGTTCGTTGTAAGAGATTGTCATATGACAATAAACCCGCCCATTGTGACATTTTCACAATAAAGAGTACAAACAAACAAACAAACCCGCTCGTTCATAAAATTGCATATTGACTGCAAAATATATTACAAAGTGGCGAAAAGTAGAAGCCAGTGCGAAGAAACGGTCACTCATATCCTGGCTTAGGCTATAGGTATTTGACTATTCTGTTACTTGATACTTGACCACAAATACAATTACCTACTTGATTATGTTTAAAATAAATAAATTATATTAAATTAAATAATTATATGTGCATAGAAAGGAACCTTTTTAGACTACTTAATTTATTGGTTTATTTATTTGTTTATTTATGTGTGGATTTTTTTATTTACCTATTTATATATTTAAATCATTTCTTATGTATATATTTAATATCAGTTATGTATTTATATATTTAACTTTTGCCATTTAACTAAGAATGAATGAGCGATCGGATTGAATGAATGAAAAAAAATATAAATAAAAGTTAAATCATTATGTCTTAAATACTATCACCCGAGAACAGATAGGTATACAATCTAGTGGGGTGATAAATCCACAAATATGTCATCTTATCTGCTTCGAAAAAAAAGAGAAAAAAAGTTGTAATTTTAAGTTGTAATCTTTGCCAAAAACATTTTTTTATATTGGAAACTTTATAAATAAAAATAAAATAAATAAAATCACCTGCTCCCTATTTAAATGTGCACTAATGTTGATTCACAAATATTTTCTAATTTTTTTTTCTAAAAAAGTGTGACGTTTGGATTACAAGTTGCACTTATCTTCTATTTCATCAACGAGAACAGCTTCGATTACGATAATCAAAAGTCAATGCTTGGTTAAAATCGATGGTCGGCAATGTTATTTCTACTGAACATCCCTAATCATGTCCCGAGAGCGTGAAAAATGGTTCGAACCGTTGCGGTGCAGAGCGTCATCCCGTGGCTTTTGCTTTCGTTCTCGGTTTCCGACTAAGGGGCGTTTCGATACGTTTCTGACAAGCCATCATTATCTTCGCCGCTGATTGAAGTTTTGCTAATTCCCCCTTAATGCCATGGCACGTAAGTCTGAACACCTCAAATCTCATAGTTTTAAAGTGTTCAAAGAGCGCAAAGAAAACTAATGCATTAAACAGAAAACAGCAAAAATATTGCTTTACATTATTAGTAATGTAAGCAATTATTAGAACAAATGTTTACCTTAGAACTGATCCCGGACTTGTTAGGTGATATTGCTCCTAGACTATGCGACATATTCATTTTCTGCTTTTGATCCAAGTTTTTAAATATTTGTGTGCATAATTCCTACGCTGAATTTATTTACCTACTCTCATTTTATATTTGCATTACCCGTTAAAAAAAATAAAAAATAAATATTTTTTGGAGTTGATATAGAAAAAACATTTATAATCATTTTATAATATCTTTTTTGCTATACACTTTATTACGTATTATTGGTATTGTTATAATTACGTATTATTACTAGGTAATTATTATTTATTATTACCTATTACTGATTATTATTTTTTATTACCTATTACTAATTCTTATATATTTACAGCGGTGCAATTAGTATGGTCGACAGTAAGTTTAATTTTTAAAATAATTTAATTCCGAAACTTGGTGTGTAATTTATTTATTGGTAAAATAATTAGGTGGTTGTATTGATGTTCTCCTTAGAACAGGTTCAACATAGTTAGGAGTGTCAGATACAATGTTTAATTTTAATACTAACGGTGTAAAATTTTGTGATCTTGTGAGAGTGGCCACCCTTCACTTGACTCCAATTGATTGTGAGCGAAGGGTGGTTCTCATCAGGAAGGTTTTCTCCGTTATTGAAAGTCGTTGCAGTTGAAGTTGAAGTATTTATTCAGAAGGTCTGTAGTAGGTTGCCAGTTCGTAACGCCTTGATTGATATTTCGCCGTTGCGTAGGTAGTGTGGGCGCGAGGTGAAGCCGTGTTGTGTATCCGAAGTGTAGAGCGCCGCGATAGATTCGAAGATAATGATGATCGCGTATACTATGCGTAGTTTGGTTGACTCGAAGGTAGTGGAGAGCGCGAGTACTTGTTAATGTGCGGATACTGTCTGCCAGAGAATGATATTGATCGATCGAAATGTACTGCGTTTTATATGGTATGCAGTGACGCAATAGTTATAAGTTGGGTGAGAAATAAGCGTGTTAAATCGTATCGATGAGGAGAAATGACATTAGTCATCGTTTGACTGTGCATAAAATGCCGAATTTAGTTGGAAATCAATTGCAGTGGCTCGTGTATATTCGAGCGAATTTGCGGTTTCGATTCTGTAGAAATTGCTTCTTTGTTGTGGGTATTTTGGACTGAGGCTCGAACAATCTAATAAATTAAACAATGTTCCGAGCAAACGGCTTTACTGTAAACTATAGATACCTAATTAAGCATAATTATTAAGTAGATATATTTGATTTGGTTTAAATTGCATGCTAATATTTTTTTTACTAAAGAAGTGATAAAATCTCACACTTTCAAATTTCGGCTGTCAGCTGCCTCATGTCTGGATGTACTAATTGCTTTCTGGCATGCAACTTTTAGGTACAAATGAGCGAAATGGATATTAATAATTACAGATAAGATCTGGCTCGGGTCGCTAATGCTGCTGTAAATTATAATTTATATAATTTACACCCGCGTATCGCGGTAATAGTGGGCTCAGAGGCAAAACCTCTATCATGTATAGAGCACAATAAAGATAGCTAGATGTATTACATAAATATAGGAAACTTCCCGCCTTCGACGTAGGCCAGTGTAATAATAACTTAATAGATGCTCCAATGCACGCGCATCTGCTATGACGGTAATTGAAAAATTTAAGAAAATTGCTGTTGTAAAGTTTATCCAACGTAGGTAATATCTAAATTGAGAATGAACTGCCGTATTTTTAGAATTCTTACGTAAACGTCTAAAATATGGATAATGCATTAGAAAGGGGCTAATAATGAGGGTGTAACTATAGAAAGAAACATTTATTTGCTAGGTGTTCCGTTACCCATTATGATATTATGCGCACGCTGTCCAGAAGCCCTCCATGGCAGGATGCTGCCTTTTTAGCATTGAAAAAAGCAGCAAAATGTATGCAGAATAAGGTCCATTTGTATGCTATTCTAATGGCTATTCTGTACGCTAAACAGACGAATATTTTATTTTCAAATATAGATGTTGCAAATCCAGAAAACAAACAAGGCAATTGTTTGTTGTTTGTTTGTTTATTTTTTTTTTATTTGTTGAGTGGGGATTTCTAAGGTCTTTATGAGCCTTGTAACACTGCGACCACTGCTGATCTATTGTGTTCGCCAACTACTATAGTTCTGCGCTAAGCCTCGTGTCATTTAAGAACCGCAGCAGCCTTTTGGCGCCAGATTGTTTTACCTCCTCAGGTTGGAGGTAATGACCACTCAAGTGGGTGTATCTTTTACGCATCAGCGGGTCACACTCGCACATGAGGTGCTGGGGAGTTTCCTCTGCTCCTTGGCAGAACCTGTTCATTTTTGTGGCTCTGAGCTTGAGGTTGAACATGTGATTGTTCAGGCCACAATGCCCCGTGAGCGCCCCCACGGCCCGTCTTTCGGTCGTGGAATGATTAAACTCTGGCGTGTTGTTCCAGTGGTTGACGGATTGTTCTGAACATATTTGTTTGAGCATTAGGTTTGCAAGGCTTTTTGGTACACCACAGCAGGGTTCAGGGCCGTACAACGTTCCCTTTTATTTGTTTATACTCTTTATTATGAAAATGTCACAATGGGCGGATTTATTGTCATATGACAATCTCTTACAACCAACCCTACTATGACGTGTTATATGTATGTGTGCGTGTAACATGTCTGTAAGTGTGTGTCTTGTTATTGCATTCGATGGACAGAATTGAAAATGCAATTCCGTTAATTTGATCCCAACAGAAAATGGTGACCCAGCCGGGAATCGAACCCGGGACCTTACAATGTAAGATGTTTATAACGATATTTCAGCAGATAATTTTCATTCAGTCTTGTTTGCATATCTGTTTATGCCTTTGTTTGCATGGCAATAACGATATTAGAAACAAGTACCTAAATATATTAAAAGGAATAAAAACAAGACTGCCGTTACAAAAGGTGAACTACCTGCTGTTTTTACAATTATTTTTATTACTGTTTTTAATGAAGTATTTGTGGTTTATGTATTTATCCATATATATATACTTTTTTATTGAAAATTTTGTATTTTTATACACTTTAGGGTTTTTGGTTAGTAAAAGGGATAGAGTTGAGTACCTTAGCCGAACGTTTCGGAGCCCGTGGCTCCTTCCTCAGCGGCGAGAAGAATACTGATTCTAGTATTCTTCTCGCCGCTGAGGAAGGAGCCACGGGCTCCGAAACGTTCGGCTAAGGTACTCAACTCTATCCCTTTTACTAACCAAAAACCCTAAAGTCCATATATATATAGATATATATTTTCGAAATGTAGGTAGGTACTTAATCAGGCCTTTCATTTCACTCTAAACACAATATATTTATGTATATTTATTGGCATTTGGAAATTTGGACATTTAGATATTAAATTTGGACATTTAGATATTTATTTCCTTAATATTTGGATAGTTAAGGTACACTATGATACTCGGGACGACTTAACGATTCTAACAATATCACATACTTCTAAATCAGTTCGAGCGTTTAGAAGTTATAGTGAAATAAAAAACGGAAAACATACATAGATGAATCACATACACATAACACTCCTTTTTTGTTGGGTGCAGTTGTGTAAAACTAGCATTTCGATTATTGTGCCTTACAGAATAACAGCAACTGGACAATAACAGTTTCTCCATTTCCATGTGCAAACTCTACAAATCTCTGAGTGAGTGAGTATGTGTGTGATTTCATAAGTTTAAACACCGAAAATGTCAACTGCCAATCCTAATAATCTGGACGAAGCTCATAAAACAGTATTTATTTATCTCTTTCAAGCATCCATGAGCGTCATTATGTTAGAAAGAGGACGACTTGAAATTAGTTTGCTAATCAATTGCATTATGAAAAAAAATACAAATTAACTTTAGGTGATTGCCGTCGTTGTGATAGTCCGCATTTAATTTCATCTTGTTTTTACGATACGTCCACTTCCTTCTCATCTTGTTTTTCCCGAATTTACTCGTATGAATGAATCAATAATATAACAATTTTAATAAAGATATTCATAATATTTATTTTAATAAACATGTCTTAGACTCACCTATCAAAATCCGTCAGCCTCGAGGAATCCCTGAAACCCTTCGCGAACGGATTGCTGTCGATCTTCAGCTTGGTTATGAGCTGGTTCTGGTAAGCGGTGACTGCTGTGAAGACTGTTTCCGTGAAGGCGAAAGTCCTGAACTGCTCTCTCTCCAGGTCAACAATAGGGCCGGACTGGTTCTCTCGCCACTTCACCAGATGAATGCGGGGCTGGTAGCGGTGCATGGAATTGAGCACGATCTGAGGAAATTAAAAAAATATCGTCTTAGAACGTACAATCTTTATTCTTATTTCGCGCACAAATCATCACCGTCCGCGCCGATTCCGAACTAATTAGTTAAAATATTACACGGGTCATTAAGTGTTCCGCGCCGAGAAGATCGAGCTTCGAGATAATATCTTTCTTGTTTTTATGGGCATAATTAGGTACCGGGATGCGTCCTCAACGATAACCCGTCGGCGCAGATTTTTCGGTCCCTAATCGACCATTTGTCAGTTCCGCAAGATAGAAAAAAAGGCCCGGGATTTTTTAAAGACCTACTGTAATGAACGAGCGTGATATCTAGATAGACAGATGGTTCAACAACTCAAATTCGTGGTTACATAAAACATTCGAATACAAATAACATATAATATGACTTTCAATATATTTTTTTTAATTTATTTATTTGGGTATTTAAAAATATCTACAGTAAATCGTCATACAGGGTGTTTTGCGTATAAAAAGACCCATTTTTTGGATATTTAGGGGGTAATTTGCTCGCTTTTACGCATAGACCCTTTGTCCTAAAAACAAAGGTATTTTTTTTATTTATTACCCAAAATTTTGCGTCTTCATATTTTTTCATATTTTCTTCAAGTCTTCATATTTTTACTTTCCTGACGACCTATCGGAAAGGAAAGTATTGTGATCGCGCTAAAAAAAAATTTTGAGATGAAGATGGGAATATATATTTTGAGACTCCCTGAGACGATTGAGACTATTTCCAGACCGATCTCTGTCTGTATGTATGTCTGTATGTCTGTATGTCTGTATGTCTGTCTGTATGTATGTATTCTTCCACGATAGCGCCCAGACGCTTAATCGGATTGAGCTGAAATTTGGTATATAAGCTTCTGTTAACCGTCGGAGGAACCCATTAGTTTTTGGAGTCCCTACGCACTACGGTTGTGGTACCTCCCATACAAATTTGGGGTTCCCGGCGAAAAAATTGTTTCCGCGATAGCGCCCAGACGCTTAATCTGTCTAAGTTAAAATTTGGCATAGAAGCTTCTGTTAACCATCGGAAGAACCTAAAAAATGTCGCTGTTTTTTCGCACCTCCCCGGATACTAGTCAGGAAAGTCTTGGGGTGACACAACCGATTTTTTTGTTTGTGGTAGTATTGGCAAAATATGACTTTTGTTCTATTCTGCAATGTATTGTTAATGCATGAGTTGACTGCATTTTTTAAAATCGGTTTCATTATTAGAGTGGGTTTTCAGCCCGTATTATCTGTTATTTTGACCAAATACTGAATATTTTTTTTATATGTAGCTTATCATTGGAACCGGTATAACTTTATATTATTTTTTTTAAATAAAGCTAAGTTCAAAACACTTTTTATTTTTTTCTTAATAATGAATTTATTACTTGACAATTTTGGAAGATTATAAGTCAATTTTTAAAACTGAATTAAATAATAATTTATTTGGAATAAAAATACATTGCAGACTACAACACAAGTTATTTCGTGTTATTGCTGCCATAAGCGAAAACGTTATGATGACTAAATTGCAAAGCTTCGGGTAATAACAAAAAACAAAGATTAAAAAAACCGGTGACAGTTAGGTCATAGGGTATATGGGTAAGAGCTAGCAAATCACCTCCCCAATCCCTCAAAATATTGTTTTGGTTTTTCTGCCAAACATCCTGTACACAATGTCATCCTGTCGAGAATCGAGCAGCCAAAAACTGATAACATGTTATGCCGTGAACTGTTGCCAGTGATCCTATTTTATTGTCGCCTAACTAGGATATAGCCTCTTCTAAAGCAGACATTTAAATTGTTGTAAATATATTATGAACCATTATAAAAAACTAAACAATGTAGAATAGAGAAAATTTGATAGAATTTATACACTAAGAGTTATTATTAATTCTTACAAGCTGGAAAATTGAATATAAAATTGATAATATAAAAGTGAAATTGATAATATAAAATTGTTAACATTAACACTATCATTAAAAAAAGATTCATAATTAGGTAGTGTTTAGATAATCATAATTGCTTAAAAATATAGTGAGATAGTTAAACCTAATTAGTAAAAAAATTAAATAAAATAGGAATTATAATAACATATGAGATAAAATGTACAAAATAGTTAACCATATAATAAAACCATTCAAATAATAGGAAAGAGCTGAGTGCTTCCTTTCATTGAGGTAAGGGCATATCACCGTTAAGTATATGATTATAGCCAACCTCCGAAGGCACTTAAAGAAGAAAAAGGATGCAGATGGAGAGGCCTAGGAAGATCTGAATTTCTTAGCTTGGACGGTTTGAAAGGAGCAGCATCTAAAGTTGATATAATTATGATCATAGGCAAAATATGAAGAGGAAAAGACACTTGAAGAAGTTAGGATGAGGATGGAGATGCCTAGGAAGATCTGAATTTCTTATCTTGGAAGGTTTGAAAGGAGCAGCATCTAAAGTTGACATAATTATTATCATAAGCAAACTTTGAAGAAGAGAAAGATATTTAAAAAAGTGAGGATGAGGATGGAGAGGCCTAGGAAGATGCCGAATTTCTTGGCTTGGAAGGTTTGAAAGGAGCAGTGTCTAAAGTTAGTTTAAATTGTTGGCAGACTAATATTAGCTTCTTTTTATCATATTTTGAAAATAATGGTTTTTATTACTGTATTTAATACATAGTTGTATTGCTTAGTTTTTATTGCTTAGTTTAATAGATAGAATGTTAACAGTAGAATAGAATAGAATAGAATAACTTTATTGTGCTATAAAAACATAACTTAATGAATATTACGCTGGTTTGATAAAAAAAAAATATGCACAAATGGCGGACTTATCGCTATAGCGATATATTACAGTCAACCATTGTGTCAAACTAGTTTAAACCTACATCTCTGCTCGCAATTAAGCATACCATCATCCTACACATCCTACCACAATCTATACCTACAATCTCGTTCAACACAGAGTTATATGCAAAGTCGTATAATAAATATAATCTACACCCTCGAATAGCTACGTCAAAGGAATCAACTGTTGTTGTTATGCATATTAGAAAAATTCATGCAACATTTCCAAATAGCAATTTTTACTCCATTTCTAGAACGCACAATCTAATCTTCACGATCTCGAGCCGTGAAATTCCGTCAAATTATATCGCGGGGGCCAATCGAGGCGAGTTGACCCGCATATTAAGGGTCCGTGTCACGGTTATTTCGTG
Source organism: Micropterix aruncella (assembly GCA_944548615.1). Taxonomy (NCBI): domain Eukaryota; kingdom Metazoa; phylum Arthropoda; class Insecta; order Lepidoptera; family Micropterigidae; genus Micropterix; species Micropterix aruncella. Next base: position 6,896,750 of record OX155951.1, read on the forward strand.
GGCACCGGTATTAATTCGTAAAAATATGGGTAGCTATATTCCCGCGGGCACTAATGGTAACATTCATCTAACAGCGGGCTTCGTGTTAACGCGCCGCTAATGGCCGACGACAGTCGCGTGATTTTCGCTCCTTTCGGGTGATTTGTCGGCGGACGAAGCCACGGGCAGAGAAGTTAGTGCGTCACGCAGTTCGACCGGATGTCCACCGCCGTAAACTGTAGAATTGTGTTTCTTCTACAGTTTCAGAATTCAAATTCATTTAAAAATATACGAATAGGTTTTGTTTGTTGATCTCGCAATTGCCATCACCCGGAACGGCTCCACTGTTCACCAGTGGCGTAACTAAGCCGGTGCAGCCGGTGCGGTGCACCGGAGGCCACGGTAGCACGGGGGCCCAAAATGGTGCTTCCGTCACTGATTGACGTTCCATCCAACTCTGCTAGGAAGCTATGGAAGACGTAAAACTGGATGTCTCAAAACTGAACGATGATTTTGCAGAATGGAAATCACGGCAAAAACCATTCCAGAAAGGTATTTGTTCATATTTTTTTATATTTAAATAAGTAGTTAATTTAAATCTGTAGACATGCAAAAATTTGTACATTAAAAAAAAAATAGCGGGTATTTTTTAGTCGTACCAGTTTCGTACTTGGTAGTTATACTCAAAATAAAATAATGAAAATTGAAATTATTGTTTATTTCTCATCAACATTCAAAGGTGGATAAATACATATAATTCAGTGATTAAATTAGCAGCAAAGCGTCGTTTTAATATAGGAACAAATGTTTAGAACATTCTCTCGCAACAATGAGATCCCGCGTGGCCTATTATACTAAAGTTTTTGAGGACTTGTTCCGCAACATGTTCGAGGCAATGACCTCAAATGAATGCGCCGATTTATAATGTAGTTATATTGTAAATATATAATGTAGATAGGCACACAGTATTCACATCCTGTATACCTACCATAATGAATGTAAGTAAGTAGAGGGGGGATGGGGGGCTTTTGTCCAATTTTGCTTTGGGGCCCATTTTTTTTTAGTTACGCCATGCTGTTCACCTTCACGCGGTGGAAGTTGAAGCTCATGGCCTGCCAGCTAAATCTATGTTTCACTCTTTTTATAGCTTTTGGTATCTCCAGGAAAATAAACAACCCCTTCCTAGACAACATATCTAAATCCGCGATTTTCGTATATCAAATTCTATGTCTTCGAAGGGGGAGTGCATGGGTGGTAAGGTGAATACTCACATGTTGCAAAACAGCTGTCCTAAACCTACCACAGCCGGTCGTTAGTCTGAAATTTACCGCTCACCGCCCAGAAGTGTAATAATAAGACATGATGGGCCCGACTTCGATCTGTGATTTCCATGGCAAATCCGTTTGTATTTATTTTTTATTTATTAAATTTATATACTCTTTAATGGGAAATTTAATGGGTGGGTTTATTATCATAAAACACTGCCTTACAACCAACCATATGAAGTGTTTATATGTATGTATGCGTGTAAAACGTGTGTGTATGTGTCTTTTTATTGAATTCGCTCAACAGAATTGAAATGCAATTCCGTTAATTTTATCCCAACGGAAAATGGTGATTCAGCCACGATCGAACCCGGAACCTTACAATGTAAGACCAGACGACCTAACCACTATGCCACCGGGCGGTGGCTGCCACCTATCCCAATAAGTAGATGAATTTATTTATTTATTTATTTATTTAAGAATGAATTACTATAAAACATTGATTAGCTTACAAAAATAACAGAAATCGAATGGCAAAACCTTAACCTTTTGCTTATTTGTTTCTGTCACCCAACTAGGACTAGCCCGTTCTAGGGTGGACAGGACTCCAATATTACAATCAAGTTTGCTTGATTGCTTGGTTGCCTACAAATGTACAAGTTTTAGTAAAAAGCTAATGACACTAATTTGCCCTAAAATGTGGCCTTCAGAATAAAATAAAAAATAATAATAATAAAAAAATATTAAAAATATAAAAAATATATATATTAAAATACGGCGAATGTAGGTAGGTAAGCCTCGCTAGCAATTTACCAAGAAAATTAAACCCATTAAAATATATAAAAACGTCTAGTTAGAGAATAAATATTGATAATATACTTAGCTATCCTATCGATAGCTTCGTCTAATATTCGCTGAACAAATATTTACCAATATTTCCTTGATAGATCGAACACGCCCCCGCGGGGGTCGTTTAAGCAAATAAGGGGGTGGCAAGCTAACCCTCTAATGGTTTGAGGAAGCGTTGAAATAGATAGACGATGTCACTATATTAGTTCTTTGACAATAGGTAGATAATGGGCGCAATTTCGTTTTTTCGTGGACTATAATCGAAATTATTTCATGCCAGCGAGGCAGAGCAATACGGTAGAGCATAATATAAAAACGCTTGTCACTTTTCAAGCATAAATCTACCAATGGATTTTTTTTAAACTAATGCAGATTATTGAATGAGGAGCAGGTAGTGTTTGTGCGGGAAAAGTAACGATCGTTTATTTTACTTTCAGCTCTAATGGACTGCTCTGACTCGTTCGAATGAACTATTATACGATATTAGTTCACGCAAGCAATAACAGCATATTTGACTTTACCAGCCTATCAAGCGACGAGGAGGTAACGGAAGACGACACCCCCCCCCCCCCCTTCTCGAGACGAATCCAGACTGAAGTCTGCCTGTGTGTCGGTGTATGTGTGTATATTAGTCCACGATAGCGGCCAAACGCTTTATCCGATTGAGCTGAAATTTGGTATGCAAGCATCATTTGGTAATGTCAAGAGTTGAACAGATTGTAGTTAAAATTGGTCCACCAGAGGGCGCGCTAGCCATACTTTAATATTGAAATATTGGACTTAGAAACTCGAAATTTGGTACACAGATGCCTTGATGGACCGAAATCACGTTTCGAAATTTTAGTTGGAATATCTCGGACACAAGAAACCCAAATAATTTTTAAATTCCACCATATTTAAAAAAATATTTTTTGGAAAAAATGCCATTTTAATGCCACGAAAAATACAATGGATTGCCAAAACATACTGTGGCATTTAGCAATCTAATACCCTATATAATCAATTGTATTAGAGATATCCGACGCATCGTAGCAGCGTTTAAGTAAATGCTTGTTATGGCCGGGCCACACCAACGGGAAATGCGATGATGGGCGTTTTGGATGCGGCCATTCCTAAATTATAGCGATAATTAACGGCATTTCCCGGTAGTGTGGCCCGGGCATTAGAAATAGAATTCTTAAAATAATCTTGATCGACGACATAAATGGCGATTCGTATAATTTGTAATAAAGGCGTCGTGAAGTCTTGGGGTTGGCTGGTTCTTGCTGTCCCCTGATGTAAAGTAGGTACATAAGTAGACAGTCCGCGGAGTGGGCGGCTCGGGTGGTAGAATTAAACGAGGGAGTATGTATGTGAGAACTGCCGCTGAGGCCGCTTTCTTGTCAAACAAAGGGTTGACAGGTGCGAAGATAGGTGGATCGTCGCGCGCGGCAACGTGTAATTTTTGTTCGCGCCGTTTCGTCCGACTTTACAGCCGCAGGGAGACGACGCCATTGACGCCATTGGGGCCAACCCGCTTATTTGCCCCCCCCCCCCCCCTACGATGATTTATGTAGGCGACACCCGTTCAAGGAATTAGAGGACGAGGAGCCCGTTTGGAGACGCGGCCCCTGTGTGACTCCGACCGCTGTCAAGAAGGTGCCGTTTAAGTATTCATGCCCCGAGACGACTTTATCCCTACGTCGCGTCGCGCCATCGGAAAATGTCAATAATTTGAACGACGACCGACTTGTATATGGTACAATGGGCGCATTTGGCGCTCTCACTCGCGTGAGAACGAAAACTTCCGACAAAACATGTGGAATATTTACACCCTTAATGATAGACTCATTAACTACTTATGCCTAATTTGGTATACCAATCCGCTGCGATACTAAATATGGAATATAATGAAACCATTATTAAGAAATTAATTATTAAATACTCGTTCTATATATACCTACCACACGTCCCGGTAGCACAATAGCTAGGTCCCCTGCCCTGGAAACCTGAAGTGGCGATACGATACGTCAACGCGACACGATATTGAATTCAATAGAGGAAAGTAACCAAATATAGAATAGTATCCCTTATATGGAATACCCCTGTTTCTCTCTAATTGTCAAGTCAAAACGAAATGCACGACCATTTTCCATCTCACTTACCCACTGGTGTGTCGCACACAATCAATCACGGCAGCAGGGCGAGCGCCATTGCAACGGCAGGTGTGTTTTGTTTTGTCGGCGACTCAAAACTTTACAAGGTATTTAATCAAATATTGGTTTGTAGATAATTACATTGTGAAAATGGGATTGGTAGGTACTTATTTACCGTATTGCTGTGATGTCTTTTTTTTTTTTTTTGGTCCACAAAAAAAATTACACCCATAGCTTGTGTTGCTATGGGTGTAACACCAATACAAATGATTATAAACTACATAACTTGCAAAATAAAATTAAAAAATTTGAATCAAATCAAGTTAAAATGAAATTCTCACTCCACCAAAATAATATTAGAACTATAAGTAAGTACAAGTATAAGTATATACAAGTAATAACTAAATAATAATGTATAATATTAATATTAATATATGTATAATAGCAATAATAAATAATCATGTATAATAATAACTAATACTATATAACAATTAGTAAAAATACGTACCTACCTATTATAAAATATATAGAAAATAAATATATTTATTTATTTTATAATTGTAATGAATGTTTTCTCCGTCTCTCTCCTACCAAGGTTTATTAACCATAATGTAAGGTGATATTTTTGTTGGTTGCTGCTAATTTCCAATATGTTCTCTTTACTCATGATATTAACCATTCTTGGAGCAAGAAAGCTGTAATGACGTTGTCTAAAAGACGTTAGACGTTTCGGCGCTTCAAAGTTTCCATTATAACGACCTGATCTCTCCCTGTTTTCCGGAGAAACGCAATATTCATCTTCATTGCTGTTTTTAAGATAATGTACCTATTGATTTCAGGCAATACAACTGCCTCAAATCAAGCAATTGTGCCTCAATTGTTTCTCTTGATATTTTCGATAAGTTTTTTTGCGCAAATGCTCCTATTTATTTTACACGACAACTAGTTTGAGCCGGTCTAAAGTTCCTAATATGGACACCTACTAGGTGATAATATAAATATACTATAATTGGGCTGTCAACATATGGTAGTTGGGTTGGCCATTTTTGGTGGTGGTGGTCTTTCAATAACTTGTTTTTCCAGAATGCCGTCTACACTGTCAAACGTAAAACGTAATAATTGGAATAAAGACAAAATGGCTGAAGCTATAAAAATGGTATAAAAAAGGACCTTATTGAGCAAAAGAAAAGGATAGAAAAAGAAGGAAAAAACAGGAAACAAAAAGAAAGAAAAACATAATATCAGGACAGAGCCTGAGAATTCCGATGAAGACTGAGGATGAAGGCGAAATCCAGTATGATACAGACAGTGAACCTGATGGCATAATAGGACAGCATGCTCCTGACTCCTGATATAATAGGACAGCATGCTTCTGAATGTATTTTCTGTCAGCAACTGTTTTCTGAAGACTTTCTAGGAGAAACATGGCTCAAATGTTTGATGTATGGAATCTGGGCACACAATGAATGCGCTGGTCCAGAATATGATGGTTGGATATGTGGTTTTTGCAAGTAGTTTGTAAGATTAAACAGAATGTGTTCTTTTTAGTTTTGACCAAAGTTTAAAGATCCCTTAAAAATAGATGTCAATGTTATCGTTATGTTTTTTACCAAAACCTGTAGTATTATATATATATTCCATATTTAGGTACCTATTCCATAAATAGCTACTCATTCTGTCTTTTGATTTTTTATTGACAATAAATATTTGTGTTAGTCTTAAAAATTCATGGTTGTAATTCAAATACGCCAAAATGTATGACTGATCGTTGCTATAATTAAAAGCATTCCATTCGTAATAGTATTTTAATTCTACCAAGAAAACAAAATGGTATTCCATATTTGGTTACATTCCTCTATAGTCCTCGATCAGACGACTTGCCTGATTCAATTTCAGAATCGACAACTAATCTCGGAGCTGGATACTTTCCACGTGATTCTTACCCCGATATCGTGTTCTGATTGGCTGAGGTCGGCCGTTTAGCAGAGAGCGGCGTACCTATGCTCAATTCGGACCGGGCTCTGAGCGGGCTTAGTGCTTTGAGCCAAGTGCAATTCGGATCGCGTCCTTTATTTATTAAATCGATTATCTTTATTTCTCGGCGCTATATTCAAGTTTCAATCGTCTTGGGTGGTAATAGTCGGTAATTATTGCTTAATGGATATTTTCACTGCCATTTCCCAGCTATCTCGTAGACCAACGACACGCAGACGAAACCAAATGTGCTTTCATCAATCCTAATCTTACTTCTGGCGATTAAAAGGCAGTCAAATCGATTCCAGAATCGCAAATCGTGTATACAATGTGGTTCAGGGTTCGATTCTCCGCTGGGTCACCATTTTTTTTACAGATTTGCAATTCAATTCTATCGATGTAATGCAATAACAAGACACACACACATTACAAGCACATACGCATATAAACACTTCGTAGTAGGGTTAGTTGTAAGAGATTATCGTATGATAGTATACCTTCCCATTGTGAAGTTTCACAATAAAGAGTTTAGGGACATATAAATTTTTAATCTGTAGGGTCGTTACAGTAATTGCTGTTTCTTCACACTGGCCACTTTGAACTTTGATAACTTGCGTTTACGTTAGTATTTCTAATACAAATAAATTTTAATGCAAGGCCATGTTATTTTTATTAAGAATCAGCTGTTCATTTGACTTTCCGTCCGTTGTTTTTTCTCAAATATTTTCGTTTGTGCAACCATGGTAAAGTTGAAAATTTGCATTATTTTCAAATAAATATGAGATCCTGCGCCGGTGTTTTCTTTTACAACTTCTTGCAGTCTGGCTATACCATAAATTGCAGTTACCATAAATGTGTACTATTAAGAACTGCAAACAATGACGGAGAAGCTCGTAATTAAATAACCGAGCCTGGTCAATCGCTGATCGCCACTGCTTCTGCATGGCAACGTACAGCCACAGATTTTACTGCAAACAGTCGCAAAGTTGCATTTCCCGATCCTATCTGGGCAGTCATATATTTTTGCACAATATATAGGTAGGTATAGCTATTTGTTATTAATGTTAAGTACCTAGAAGGTACGAATTATACTATCTATAGTGCAGCATACCTATATCGAACTCCATAAGTCGCAGCAGTTGGATCCTCTATTAATACAAGCCCGTTTTTGCGTCGCTTGATAATATAAGTAGGTAGGTAAGCACTTATATATAATACAATATTTACATCGGTTAAGTATATGATTGTTTATGTAAGCTGTGACCCCCTCACCCTTGTAATCCATCCAATAACGGATATTAGGACGAGCATACACGCTGGAAGCGTCGACCAGCTGCCACACTGTTTTTTGCATGAGCTCCTCTCGGGGACATAAAGAGGGCTGTTGACTAATAACACCGACGGTTTTGCCAACACGGATATATGAAGCTGCCTAGTTTTTGCACGCAGCCAGAGTCAAAAGTTTCCTTCTATTCGTAATAAAGCTAAAAAAACTTTAAAATGAGTAGGTAATATAGATAGATAACTATAAGGTTTAGAATACTGTAAGCGGGATACAGTAAGCGCACTCTCGAGCGGCAGGGCGTAAATAAGGTGCGGAAGTGTTCAAAAACGAACCGCAAGATGTTGTGGTTCGTTTTTAAACTACCGATTATTGCCGCGCCCACAGATCTACTACAGTAGGTATACCAGACAGTATATTCTCTTAAAACCCATCCTCTCGCGAAGTAAAAATTCAGCTATCACTTTTGCGCGCGACATTTTCGCGCGTATCGGCGCGAGTCGACCGACCTTGATACAAACGACCATAACTTGAAAACCACTATACGGATCATTAAAAAAAATACTGGAAAATGATCGCATTGAAATTTGACATATAAAAAAATATAAGCTGGAAATTGGGGGAGTCCGCCGTTGGTCCCGCAAGGGATGTTACGGAGCTACCGGGTTAAAACGAAATCGAAATCGAAGCGAGTGACGTCACGAGCCTTAAAAGGGTTCGCATATAGCCGCAATATGGTCGCTACTGCGCCGACGCAAATATTCAAACGTTCGAGTATTTTTTCAACCTCCACACGGGCATAACGCCAATCGGCGAAACGTATCTCTCTGCTTACTTCCCACGCATAGCCCCGCATAGCCCTGCGGTTCAAGTGCTCGCTTACTGTTCTAAATGGGAGTTAATGGGCCCTTGCTGAGTTGGCCACGAATACCCATTCTGTTCAGGGTTGGTCCCACTCACGGGTCAACACCTATCCGACGGCCTCCAAGCATGAAGTGCGAGCCTGGGTAGGACTCTGGCCTTATGGTTAGTTTCCCCTGGGAATCAACCTTCTGGCACTCCTGGACGGTCTGCGCACCGTGCGGCGTAAGCCAATCGACTGTGCACTCTGACTAATAATCGGGGGAGTCTGGAAGCAGTACTGTTTCCTATAGGGCGAAAGATTCGGTAAACACCGTTTCACCGCTTCGTATAAGGGAGAGGACCGCGCAAGCGACCTCGAACTCGTAACCAATCGAGAGACTGGAGTAATCTGGTCACAATTGGAAGTAAGGGCGTGAGTGTAGTCCCGCCGGGTAACACTCCTGGCTATCTCGCGGTTAAGGCGTTGGCCTCTTACGGGCTTGGGACGTAGATAGATGGTTAACTGTTTTGTCCTCAAGTCCTCTGCGCTCACTCCAGGGAGATAGAACGACTAATCGTTAAAACTTCCTGAGGTGATGGGCTCGCCCGCTGTAGTCGCCAACCCAAGTTGTTCTAAATCGGTATACTGTGGCTCTACTGTCATTTGTCAAGCGACAGAAATTTTGTATTCTTTTGCCAGTGAACGAAATGAGTCAATATGCGCTTGATTAACGTTGGGAAGTCTTAAAAACCTATTTCGAAAATATTTAATCAGTTGGTGTATTTTTACCAAAATAATATATTTTTCTATACAGCTCATTTTTGCCTCGGTGGTTATGTGGATTGAGAAAATAGCTGTATTTGTGGCTCAAAACATCTATACATACGTGACGATTGAATAGCCAATGCACCCACCACGATTAACCGTGCGGTGTAGATTTTGGTCCAAAGAAATCATAGTGCCTTATTCTTTGAAAATTAGCAAGAAGCTGCAATAAGAGTCAATGACAATCGTTATCGTACCATAGTAACGACTTTTTTTCCTACGATTAAAAAGCAAGACTTGGCCGATATTTGTTTTCAATCGTATAGCGCCACTGCCCACACAGCCAACGCTACGATCGACGTTCTGCGCCCTATGGGCCGGGCCACAAGATGCGGTGCGGTTGCGGCGCGGTGCCTGAGCGGTGCCGCCGCGGCGTCCACACAAACCGGTAATATGCGCCGGAGCGGCACCGCTCAGTTGTTAAGTGCAGTCGAAAGGGTACTTCATCGCTTCATGTCTCTTTTTTCCTTATTTTTTTAAAATTATATTACCTATCAATTGTCTTAATGAAATTAGGTGTAGCTACCTACTTAAATTATAATACAGGTATCACTCCAGAATAGACTGTGTTTTAGTAGAGAGACTGTGTTTCAGCGCAAAAATATATTTTTAAAATCATATATCGCAAACCATATCAATATTCTTCTAATGAACTCTTTAAAGGGGCTCAAGTTTTAGATGCTAGGTTATTATTTATTAAAACTGCACTACGTTGGGTTTTCGTGGGCAAACTAAATAAATCTTTTATTATTACGCACACGAAACCCACTAGACAACTCCTGAGTGATAATTTGAATGTACCTAGGATGAAGACGACTTTCGGACAGCGACACTACTCTTTCATAGCTACAAGACTTTATAATAAATTAAGCAGTGGCATAAAAACCAGCCCCAATTGTCATTTGTTTAAAAGCAAAATAAATAAATGGCTGTTGCAAAAAGAGCGTTTATCTACTATATCCATGCCATGATCGATGTAGTAGAATAAGTTGAAGTTGACTAAACATATATTGTGTTTATATATATGTATGTGTGTATATGTGTATTCTAATGTATTTAGTATTTCTATTTCCTATGTAATACCTACCTATTGTAATTTTTAATAATATTTTATTATTATATATATTTATATATATCATTAAAAATAATGATTAAAGAATATATATATATATATATATATATATATATATATATATATATATATATATATATATATATATATATATATATATATATATATATATATATATATATATATATATATATATATATATATATATATATATATATATATATATATATATATATATATATATATATATATATATATATATATATATATATATATATATATTCTTTATCATTATTTTTATTATTATTGTGTTTGGTTGGTTCATCGACCCTCGTATTAAATGTAAAAATATAAATTGCTTGCCTTGGAACGGGTATATCCCAGTTGGGCAGCACTAGCCAGTGAATGAAAGAGGAAAGTTTTTGCCATTTGTTTTAATATTATACTTATTGTAAATGGTTAATTTGATAATTCCAATAAAATAAATAAATTTAAAAAATATATTGATACCTACTCGCTTTGCTTCGCCAACAATGTTCAAATAGCTGTTTCATTTCTACACCTTAATTTAATGCATGATCCTAAACACTTTCATTGTGGATCCTATATAAATGAAAAAATATATAGCGCCGATATTAAGCGCAGAAAATTAAAACAAAAGCTGTTACTATCATAGTTTTAGAAGTTTTCTTCCTGTGCATATATCGCTCGTGTGGCAACGTTGCCCAGGCAATATCGAAAGGGGGCACAGTATTCGTTATTGAAGGGGGCCGATAACAAACAAGACACTGAGGAATCGAGCAGCAAGTCAAACATGAGGCTTGCGCGCGCCCCCCAGTCCCCACACGACATAGCTAGGCGGAGGCCGGCCGTATATTGACGCCAGCCAAGTCGCCGCGCGTCCTCTACTCCGTACATAGGCGCGGTCGCGGCCCCACCCCACTCAACCGCGGGAGTGGGGGGTAATTACACCTAGCATTCTCAAACTTTGTATTAAGGTTTACGGTAAGAGATAGAGCTTATGTCGGCATACCTACCAAAAAATATCAATAAACTTCTAGCGACAGATTGCATAAGTAGGTAGGTACCTACGTAGGTAGGTGTCACAATAAAACGAGATAATGAATAAAGGTTTATCAAAAGTACCTACCTGCGTAAATTGCTATGTTATTAGGTAGGTCTTTGTTTTTATTAGGTAACTATTTATTTATTCAAGAAAATATAAGAATAAATATATTGTCAATCCTAACAAGAGGCAGCGCCTGTTCCAAGAAAGACACAAATTTTATGTGATAGCAATAATAAATGCAATTTTATGAAAAATATGTTCTCTATCTATTGTTGTCATAAGCTAAATCAAAATGGTTACAAAATTGTTATAGCAAACTAAAAAAAACAAGCAAAATAATCATAAAAAATCAAAATAATCATTAAATAATAAAAGTAGCAGTAAATATTACATAATATTACGTAATAGACACAAAAACTTAATTCACTCTTGTATAGGTACGTATAGGTAATTTATATCATCAGCGATGTGAGGGTGTGTAACTTAGATGTGTGTAAATGCGTTGCTGTTTTTTAAATAACGTGAGGATAATTTAGAGGTTGTTTATTCCGCATGTAAAACTGGTTCATGATAATCTACAACTCTTTTTTTTATTCACGTTTAGGTTTCCGAGAAAAATATTTTTTTTTCTACTTTCAGAATATTCAATATTTTTTTGTCAGCAACGGAGACATAATGCAAAAAATATATAGAATATTTGGATACATTCATCTCGCGCCAGTTAATTCAAATTAGTTCTGTAGTAGGATAATATCATTATAGAAGTCCAAGAAAACAGCTCAAATGTGTAGACAGGTACTATCGAGAAGTTTATAACAAATGCTTACATATCTGATCCGTTGGAGTACGTACTATGTAGTAAGTAAGAAGGTTTGTATCTATATAATACTCTAATAATCAGCATTTATGTTTATTTGATTGTTTGTTTGTATATCTTTATTGTACAAAAAATACAAATAGCGTACTTATTGTGTATCCTCTATATCTTAGAATCAACCATTTGAAAAACTTATAAAGGAGTATGGCGCCAATATAGTAGGTACATATTAACATACTTTATTCAGATAGGTATTGAAGTGGATATAGTAGAGGCTTCCTATCTAATGCATTTTTATAATAAACGCATACTTATATCCAAGGAACAAAGAAAAATGGATAAGGCAACGTAGGTGAACAAAATTTTTATTTTACTTCTGAGAAAATTATACTTTTTGAAAATAATAACCGAATGAGCACTTTCGATGAAAATTCGATGGAAGATGATTCCATGAACGAGTAGCCTGAATTAGAAAACAATTCGCGAAAGTGGAAGGCTGATGTAACAGTAATGACAGAGTATTGTTCAGACTATAATAAAGAGCTGCAGATCAAAACTAATTAGGTCCAACGAAGTAAATTTTGCATTAGAAGTAAAATACTGGAAAAACATGTTAGACTTTGAATATAATGGAAGTAAATACCCAAAACTAGGGGGAAGTCCCTTAACGCCGGACGGCACCTAGCGTGGAACACTAATAGTATTTCGATAAGTCGCGGCACGATCGATACAAAGACGTAGAAAAAGGAAAAGCGTACGCTTGCCCGCACCCTTTTCACCCGTCTTTGTATCGATCGCTCTACGACTTGTCGAGATACTATTAGTGTCCGACGTTAGGTGCCGTCCGGCGTTAGGGGACTTCTTCCTACTTCTTTTGTAGGCTTATACCTAAATATATAATAAATATATGCAGGTATCTACCTAAGATATTAAAAACATAAGAGTGTTACTTATTAGAAAAACTAAAAAGGTCTTAATGAGAACATGGTAGTTCTAATCTGTTATTTTACTCAGATTTCAAATAACTCCGACACTAGAATTCTGTTTTTAATTTAAAATATTTACCTGTTTGGTTTATTTTCGATTAATAAAGTGCCAACTATGTAAATATTGTTATTTATCTGGTTTGAATAAAAAAAGGAAACAATATTTTATAGTGTGGTATTTATATACTTTTGATTTAAAATGCGTCTATTTACCAAATTGTGTAGCTTTTCTGTATGGTTTCGAGAATACGATTTTGTTTCAAGTTGTCCGCAATATAAAAATTGAACCCAAACGGAAAAAAAGGATTTTGATTAAAGGGTGGACTTAACCAGTTTGTAGTTATGGTTTCTCAATTAAAATCGTTTTTAAACCTGACCAGAGAAATAAAATTGATGTCACGGGCACCTAGTTCAGTCATTACAGTAGAAATTGATATATAAAAATTAAAAAGCTCTAAATGAAACAGTCTAAGAAGCGCTGGCGAAACTCATTGAATAGGCGTTGCTAGGAGACGGGCGGTGCTCGGAGCGAGCGAGACGGGCGCCGTACGTCATCACAAGTGCGAATGAGACGTCGCGTCCACGCGTCAACATGGCTGCAGAGATATTGTCGCGCGGCTGCCAGACGCGTAATCAACGAGGCGCGGAGAAGACGCGAGCGCCGAGGCCACGGGAAAACATCGTTACCGCAATTTATTTTTTAGAAGCAGGTGCTACCGTGTAATCCCGTCGTAATGCCGAACGTTGAGTGCTCTCGAAAAGGCGAAGATAGTAGTGCGGGTCTGCAGATCCGCGAAACGTGTTTATTTTGTAATTAAGATTGGCCTAATGATACGAGTCGAGAAATTAAACGCGTTGAAGGCAACATGCACTTCATTAATGTTGTTTAACATGTAACAAATGTTGGCGCGAACATTCTTTTGGGTCGTTCTCCAGAAATGTGGAAATCCGGCGTCCTTTCACTGATTTCAAAGAATGTAATTTTTTATTCTTATTTTTTTTTTATATTTTTTTTTTGTAGATATTGAAGAGCACTGTATAACAGTGTAAAAGTGTTTTAAATATCTGTCATAGAAAAAAAGATAAACGCCTTTGAAATACAAATTGGCGACGGTAATTTGAAATCGTGGCGAGGGTAATTAGGATAACGGTAATTATGATTTGATGGTTTTTATTTTTTTTAGGGCTACTTTTACTATAAAACTAAAAAGTAATGCTAGAAAAATGTTAACGTCAACAAACTTAATAATAAGTAATATTCACCACAAGTCCACCAAGTAACACGCACTTTAATTTCGCTGCGAAGGTAATTATGAAATAACCGCAAATTGCAACTTTTCTCCAAAATTAGACGTACCGTGCAATTTATCGACAAAAGTAGGCGCAGCCGATAGGTCCGCTCTAGATCAGTGCAAAGGGCACACTGGGGTAACTTTATAGCAAACGCCTTCTAGTGATTGGCGTAATAATTAGTGATGTGCGACGTTTTGAAAACTGGCAACGGTAATTTGAGAATTTGTGGTGACATCGGTTCGGAACGTTATAAACGGTATAAAATATGAAATATGATTTATTAAAACCATATAAAATAAAGCTTTTGGAATCGTAGTTTATGGATACATAAGTTAAACAGCTCTATTATTTACAAGTGTGGAATGCCATTCACTCGAAAGTCGAAAAATGGAGAAAGGGACAGGGACGGTAATTAGAGTTTCATGGTTTCACATTTTTTTTCAGGACCTTCAATTATGATTAAGCCACATGTTAAATATTCCAAAGTTAGAGGTACTTTAGTTCTACATGTAAAAAAATATTAGAATACTATGGGACATCGGGAACATAGTTATTCATGCCGGAACCGTGTTTTTCCCAATATTTGGAGAACCACCCTTTTATGGAATTGATATGGTCTTAGTTAAAGATAAAGAGACTTTACACGCCAATCAATATTTATTGTGCTTAAAATAAACACTAAGAAAAATATTGGATCAATTCTTACAATAGGTACCATTTTGTTGTTATGGTTTTATACAGAATAACGATGTTTCAACCGTAATTTTGTTGAATTACAATGAATTTTGTTGAAACTCCATTATTCGATTATATCTATCAATATATTACTTACGGTTAATACGGAACTAACAGTATACCTACTGTAGTTTCAACATGATTTATATGTTCGACTATAACCGTACGTAGGTACTTTTCTAAATGCTGTCATGTTAGCAGCGAGATCCCACAGTCGCTACGTAATGAAACATTATGTTTTAAAATTACGAGATGGTAACTACCGTCACGCCAACACAGTTACGCGTCATGTTAATTCATACGTATGGACCTTAGTCCGAGTTATATACGTAATCCTTGTTGATGCATGCTCATTTCCGTGTGTTACATCGTCGTATTTTTTTCAGTGTATAATAAGGAAATTATGGTGATATTTTAATCTAAAATACACAATCTTACAGTCGACCATTAGAGAACCTAATTGCAATCGTACAATACACATACCTAATAAAGTCAAATTAAAAATAATATATACAAATATATAGATAAGTAACAACATACCTACCTACTATTTTTACATTATTCTACAAGGAAGGATGTATAAAGTAGAGGATAAGGTTGGGTATTTTATATACAACGTCTAAACGTAGCAGATCTTATTTACCTACGTATGTAAGATAAGCAATCTATGACTTCACCGTCAATTGCTATAATAGTAGGTAAGCAAAAAAGGCATTTTTTTTAATCTATAAAATACCCACATAATAATATTACATACCTACATACTATTTTGCATATCTACATTTTTAAATCTACCTGATGCATTATAAAAATTTGAACGAAAACATTTCTAGAATGGTTTTCGTCATGATTTGCATTCTTAAAAATCATTGATCAGCTTTGAGACATCCATTTATTCTGCTTCCTAAGCTTCCTAGCATTGTTAGATGGAACAACGATCGTAGAATTTCCCGGTCACAGTTCAATATACTGAGCCTCGGATATTATTAGAAACGTACGTATGTACAAATTTTTGCATATCCACATATTTAAATTAACTACATAATATACCTATTATAAAAGCCATGAACAAATCTATTTCTAGAATGGTTTTCATCTTGATTTACACTTTGCAAAATCGTCAATTAGTTTTGAGACATACATTTTTTCGTATTTCTTAGATTCCTAGCAGAGCTATATGGTACCTACGTCGATTGTAGACTGAAGTTCCATTTTCGACCCCCTAACGATCGGTGCGCCGTACCGGCTGCACCGGCTTAGTTACACGGACGCCACTGGCTTCTAGTTTCTTCGTTTAAATCTAGCTTCAATATATGATAGCTGAAGTAAACATTTGAACTTCATCGAAGCATCTTCTTACAATACTCGACGCATAACACGCCCACGTAGGTACTCAAGGTTCAAAGTGATAGTTCCACTTTAAAGGTTCTTCGACATGCCCGCCTAAAAATCTAACACAAGGATATTAAGGAATAGTAATATTATTAATAAAAAGATTTATTTCCGAATAACAATTTTGATTTCAGTGATTTGTAAAATGTACGTGTGTTGCGTAGGTTAGCTGCTTTTTGGTGCATTTAGTGTAAAATTGTTACTCTAAAACCAACTACAAAGTAGGTATGCATATTTGCGTTCATCAATGTAAACCTATTAAGAGCCCGTTCACATATTTTTTCCAGAAAGGCAAGAAAAGTGGATTTTTGGCGTTCTAATTCCAAGAAATAAAGAGATTTCTACAAACTTTAATTACTGAATTACCTGGACCATTTCTTGATGTTGACCATAGCGGCCTTTAATTTTAGATGTAACGAATATTATTTACTTATTCAGCCCATTTTCCGAAAGTCGTTATTCGTAAAACGCTCGGAAGGCAAATTTTGAGCTCCTTAATACCTACAGTAATATCACTACAACGAAAACCGTATACTATTTTTTTTTATGTCCGTCATGTATTCTTGATGTACACTACGGCTTTATTTTTTCGTTTTTTGACCACATATCCAAGGTATACATTACTTACAATTACACAAAATTAAAAAAAAATCTTCCTGTATCATTCTAATTTTCTCAGAAATAAAATAAGATTGTTATATAATACTTAAAGGTCACTCTTTTAGCAATACGACATAATATAAATTATTGCCATTAGAAAGGAGAAAACACTGCAAAAAACAATTAGAAATTGTGTATATATTTGCTTGCGCAAGAGAAGAGCGCTCAGTGCCGCGGTTTTTCTCCCAGGGTTGAATAGTTATTTATTTATTTATTTATTTATTTATCCTATCTTTTATAGTTACATCCAAAAAAAATGCGTTCATTTTTTCAACTCATTTTAAAAGAATACCTACGCTATTTTGTAATACGGCTCTTAAAATGTTCTACGAGTGTTTTAGATTTTTTTTTGTGTGTTTAAGCACGCAGGTACTACATGGTTATCAATTCATCGTATTTAAACAAGTAATTAATATTGACTAAATGTGACATATATTTTATTTACATACATATAATTTATTATAATGACAGCTAGGATTCGTATCTGTGATAAGCTCGTATTAATCCCTCTATCCTCGTTATTTATTCTCTTCTTATGGCGACTTTGTATTTTATTGTATGTACCTATTTATATACATTTCTATACTATAAATGCCACTTTAAACAAAATATTAAACGAAAAATCATAGGTATCAAAAATATACAAAACAAAATAGTATATCTTCTTCTTGTAGTGCCGTCTCCTAACGAAGGTTGGCAATCATCTTGCTCATTTCAGTGCACCGCCGCACGGAACAATGCGCCAGTGCTCAGCTGGAACAACTAGCGTAGATTTTGCAGCCATGATGTCATTAGCCGCCCAGGCCTCCTCTTGCCTTGAATTTTCCCCTGGGTTACTATTTGTAGGAGTTCGTATTTGGGGTTGCGCATTATGTGGCCGAAGTATTCGAGCTTGCGTCTCTTTACGGTTTTGAGTACCTACTTCTGTTCCTTTTTTATTCAGTCTTTGAAGGACTGTTGTATTTCGAACCTTCTGGAGCCACGATATTTTAAGCATTCTCCGATACACCCACATCTCAAACGCTTCAAGGCGCTTGGCCATCCTTTCTGTGAGAGTCCAGGCCTCAGCAGGCCATATAGGAGGACGGGTAATACCTACGTAGGATTTTGCAAAATAATATATGAAAACCATAAACAAATCAAAATATTAAATAACGAAATTATGCCCTTTATTTGATAATAGATTACCCAACTGATAATGAAAACCTTTTCTAGGATAGTCATCAAACTATCTACGAGTGAAATTTAAGAGATAAAAATTGTTAAATATTACAAATTAAATGTAACACGAATAACCTAGACGTAATGAATTGTCGTATATAAAAACAACCTGACTTATACTAATATTTCCCAGACTAATATTTCCCATAGTTTTGTTATTGTTGTCATATATTTATACATTGCAAATGTATTTGTGCATTTTTATCATATTAACTTGTTTCCACAACGGTTGCCACGCGTCGCCCGTTCCTTCGGTCGTGTTGCGCTGGTCGAGTCGCAACTGTCATGCATGCAATTACACAATTACAATCGCTGCATGCAACTGTCGACACGAAATTAAACATTAACCTGGGTCGCGATACATTTTTTTAAACAGTTATAGTTATAATTTATCATATTTCACCTTGAAAAAGATAGGTTTTTAAATGATAAGCGACATTGAAATAGCTAATATAATATTTAAATAAAATGGATCAATTATTCACAGGGAAAAGAATATTGCAAGAGATGACAAATTTCAGCTTGTTAAATTTTATGTAGGACGACTACTGATATTGTAAAACAAAAATACACGTCCAGGGTTCTTCATCTGAGTATCCAGTCTTCATCTGAGTATATATAGATACCTACATATATATTGATATATGTATATACAGGCTGTGATTACATAAAGGGCATTGATTGTAGTGGGTGCATCAGTAAGACAAAATAAGCAACATTCAATAAAAAAAACTTGAAAAAAACAAAAAATGTTTCTGAAAAAATAAATTTAAATATTAAATTTGTAAATTGTAGCTATTGAAGAAAATTTTGAGAAGCGTTAAGCACGCTGCGCCATTTAGCGGTAGGTAATATATCCAAATTTAAATTCGTAGTGACAGCATATTTTTAAAAAATCTCAACAATAAATATTAATTATACTTAATTATTAAATGTAGTGAATAAAGTGCAATTATGGAGTCTAGATTAACCTGCGGTTGACACAGGACGTGTCCCGAATGAACTCGCATATCGGTCTAATTATAATGGGAAGCAAAATATATAGCAAAAGACCGAGTCAATGGCGGTATAACCATTCCCAACTGGGCAACCGGTTGAAGAGGTCTCATCGGACTAAGGTCCTAAATAGACCTAAAATGTCTGGTGCAGAAGGCAATGGGAGACCACTGCACTATATATCCATAGTAGTTAGCTATGGAAAGGTCAAAAATAGGCATGGCCCCGAATGCCCGGCGGCCCTTCAATGGGTCAGGGGAGCTAAGAATGCCCGGGTGGAAAACTGGACCGGGATCACCAGTACGGAACAGCTTTTCCGGATGGCGCAAGACCGACAAAAGTATTCAGAGCTAACGGCCAACATCCAGTAATGGAGGCGCACTTTGAGAAAAAGAAGAATACATTACAAATAAACATTAATAGCGATATTTTACCTACTGCTAGATTGCGCATCGTGCTCATAGCTTTTTATACTAATGCTTTGATATAATTTACTTAATATTCTACTAACAATGAAAATCATCAGTTTGAAGAGGAGATGACGCCCGTGCCAGGTGAAAATTAAACGAACTACAAAGGATCAAATTATCTTAATCACGCCACATATCGTGTTTGCAATGGGCGCACAATTGCAGCAACCGGCTGACATGCATGCACGAATATAGCTACTCGTTCGCTCGAACACATTCGAATAATGTAGGTTTTGCAAAGTACGGTCATTTATAACGTAGCTGTACGATTGATTAAAAAATATGATAATAATACAAACATGCGATTGCGTTAATAGGAAGACGAAGGACTTATTCAATGGTAAATGGATTTTACATTGCAGTATATCGACCTTCATATGCATTCTATTTTACACAAACGAATGTTTGTTGGTAATATTATAATAAATCAGACAGCACCAAATGCGACAGAGATAGATCGTCATGCCAAAGCAACAGTGAGATAAGTACAAAAAAGTCGATTCTAAATTAGTCAAAGTTCTTTTATAATACCTATGTCCATTTACATCATTATTATTGCCCATAGAGCATATATTATATGATGCGTAAAACAACAAGTTTATTTATATAATCTAGAACTATATCACTTGCTGTAAACATAAAGAAAAAACCTTTTTACCGATAATTAGGTACATAGGTACATCGTGCTATATTTAGTATGAAAGTATGCATTGTAAAAAACCAGCTCTAATATTGGCAAATTGAGATACTAGGGAAATCATGAGATAACTAATAATAAATCATGAGGTTTAAAGCGATATATTTTCAATTTCAATTTCAATTTCAATTTATTTCCTAAACAATCTTAACAGATTGTAGAAACTTAATATAGGTACATTTAAATTACAGTCCATTAGTCCGTTTTTACAATATCCAAATTTATCACCACGTAGGTAGGTACATACAGTTCAACGTACTTCATTATTGCTTTTAGGACATGTCGATATGAAACATTTTAGTACTGGCGATCCTCAAAATCATTTTTAAGATGTACCTACTTACTAAAACCACAAATTAAAATAATCAATAAAAATAATCAAGAAATAAAAAATAAAAAAAGTCAAAATAATTAAAAATAATTAAAAAATGCAACTTAAAATTGTCAAAAAAATGGCCAAAAAAATAAAAAATAATTTAAAATGAACAAGCTCCTCGATCGAATAAAAAGGTTGTCTAATAAGAATTCTTTAAGTAATTTTTTGAATAAGCTTTCCACTTGAATTGTTTTTAAACTTTCCGGTAGCCTGTTAAAGTAATATATCCCGGAGTATTTTGTGTCCTGCATTGCTGTGTTTAGTTTAGTACCTACATGGTATAAAAAAACTCGTAGTTTTAGTACCTATGTGTATCTGAAAACTTTTATAATGTGTTTCTTTATTATAAAAAACTTAGTCAGTAACTTAAAGAGATAGGGTGAGGTTAAGGTGAGGATTCTTAGCCTTTTAAAAATGGGTCGACACGACTCTTCCCTTTTCACCTTTGCAATTATTCGTACTGCTCTCTTTTGGAGTATAAATATTGGTTCCCTGTGACAAGCATAACAATTTCCCCAGATTGTAATGGCATAACTTAGAATAGCTTCAATATAGCTGAAATAAACATTTCTTGTTTGCAATTCCTCCAACGACCTTCCTACAATACTTAAAGCATAATGAAAGACTATTAATGGAAGATACTAATGGAAGATTCGTTAAGACTGTTAATATAAAATATAATTAAATAGTGTTCATTTTTCTAGCTTTGGAAGCTTCTCACGGAACGATAGCCGTTGACCAACACCCACTGTCGCACGTATGGCTCTTTTCTGTAGAGTGAATACACCTTCGATGTGCGCTGCAGTAACCTATAGAATGATACCTAAGCACAGATATGATTCAACCGGCTGACGTCACCTAAGATCTCTCCAAACAACTCCCGATACGTAAAAGAGGATATCAGACTGATACCCCAATCTTGCTTTGGCATAGAGGGTTACTGCAGATAAGACACACATTTTTATAAATAAAATTATACCATTCTCTCCGCTTTTCATTGCACGATATTCATCGGTCTGGGAAACGTCTATAAATCACTGATCCCGCGTTGCGTGTGAATTTTGTATCGTTTATAATTATCAATTTGAAATGGTTGCTCAATAAATAAATATGAATAAATAATCGCGGCGCCTCCATACAAACGCGTATAAATTGCTTTCCTATGCCACCGCGCGCGACCGCAGCGTGTATAAAAAGTTGCCAACACCGCGCTCACTGGCGCTTATAGTCTACTTTACGGCGGGCCGTGCCGTGTTTGCTTATGCAGATGCGATGCAAATGTTGAGAATGAGAGAGATCAGTGGAGGTCGTTGTGAGGAAGCGAAAAAATATTACAACCAGTGTATGGAATCTTCTATCAATTCCTTCAAATCTATATGAAGAGTTACGGGGAAAACGATCAATGTCATCTAGTGGTTTGTTCCCAAACGAATCGGAGCATGAATCGATTTTCGAAAGAAAGCTAATAGTCTGCCCTTAAATGAAGGGCACAACTTATAGCGGGAAATAATTATCAAGGTCCACGCGGTGACTTGATCTTTCCCGCCAGGTCCACAAGAGAGGTACCTTGATGATCATCCGGTTGATGCTGGGGAACTGTAATTATAAATACTGATCAAGGCCAATGACTTTCCACATTTTAGCTTTTTCTCTGACGCATAATTTAAGTATATCTTTTGTATATCCCTTTGACAGCTAAAAAGGCAACTCTTATTTAGTTTAATATTTTTATGTTTTTTTCTTGTTCAATGTTAGCATTAATTTAGTTATATAAGTCATTTATTTTTAGACTTACACTCTAGCTTTAATATTCAAGGGCGAATTGGATTTATCTGTAATGCTCTTGAATAATATTTCAAACTAATAAAATAAAATAAAATAAGTAAAATATATATTTTTTTTTAAAACTCAATTATTAAATTATAGCTTCCGTTTTTTTCTGAGGTGTGATTTTTAAGTTAAATGTATTTTTTTAGAAACTCAACCATATTTCATTTACAGAGGGAATATTTTCCTCACTCGAACCCTTGCGAAAATGTACCTACTTTTTAAAGTTATTAAATTTAAAAAATGGAGTACCTACCAAAATTTAAAAAAATGATTGATCATTATTCCTCGTGAGCCTTCATGCATTTTTAGTAATTTCAATGCATGTTTGATAATCGACGAATAACGACGACGTTTAAAAATCCTTCGTTCTTGATATTGATATAATAAATCTTCATTTAATCTTTATTGTTGAAGTTATTTATCAAGAAAACTGTACCATTGTTTTTTATTTTCGATTCGGCGCATTTATAGAGTAGGTCGACAATGACAGTCGATATTGGTTCGCCCTCTTTTTGGAGACGAATAACTCCTTAATTTATAGTCAGAATTACTGTTTTTTACTCTATTTATTTACCTATCCACTGTTTTTAATTTAATATTTTATATTGGTGGGTTCAGCTGGTACACCTCATCTTCAAAAAAAACAGAAACAATCCTCTGTTGAGCAGTAGTGGAACCACAATAAATCAGCATATGGTTAGTACACGTGGATCCGGTGTAGGTGTATACCTATAGTTTCATTACAATGCGTTTGTTCTTATATCAATACGACGCTTTACTGTTAATTTAAATAAATAAATGTATTTCTCCACTTTGAAAGTTAGTGACGAATAAAAAAAGACAGTTATTATTACATTATTTTGAGTAGAACTACTTAGTGCGAAACTGGTGAGACTAAAAAATACCCACATAATATTATTACACATGTACCTTTTTTGCATATCTACATATTTAAATCTACCTGATGTATAAAAAAAAATATTTCTAGAATGATTTTTGTCTTGATCAGTTTTGAGACATTCATTTATCCGGCTACCTTAGCATCTCAGCATGGTTGGATGGAACATCGATCGTAGACTGAAGTTCCATTTTGGGCCTTCGGATACAGTTCGGTATACTAGGCCCTGAAATACCGTGGGCCCCGGTGTGCCGCACCGGATTCATCGGGCTTAGTTACGTCACTGCAAGTACGTTTCCTACTACTCCAAATTTATTCAAAACATCATCCGAGATATAATGACGTAAGACTTATACAGGGTGCGGCAGTGAGGACGGACGGTTTTAAAAAAATCATAAAATAGTTAATTTTTACTCAAAAACATATTTATTGATGGAATCAGGTTCGCAAGGAAATAGCATTTGAGACAGTCAATGGTGGAAAATCACATCAGGCATGTGGTGGCCGAAATCGTTGATGCAGTGCTGGAGGTGTTCTTGGAAATTCGCGTAGACTCTCTCCAACATCGCTCTTTCAACTTGGGCGACTTCCACGCGAATTGGGTCCTTCAATTCGTCCAGAGTTCGGGGCTTGTTCTTGTATACAGCGCACTAAACCATTGGCCGTTACTTCTTCGAAGACGGTAATAGTCGTGCTGTTACCGTGAACTCAGAGCGTCGAAATGATCACCAACTTCTTTTTCCCTAAATTACGACGGCGACGTGTTCCAATCCGACGTGTGTGGTTCCAGCAGGATGGGGTGACCGTCCACACAGCCAGAGCATCAATGGACGTTACTCGCCCTCTCTTCCCTGGTCGCCTTATTTCCAGGTTTTGCGATGTTCATTGGCCTCCTCGGTCCCCAGATTTATCCATATGCGTTTTTTTCTTATGGGGACACCTCAAGGCTAGAGTATACGAGAACAAACCCCGAACTCTGGACGAATTGAAGGACGCAATTCGCGTGGAAGTCGCCCAAGTTGAAAGAGCGATGTTGGAGAGAGTCTACGCGAATTTCCAAGAACACCTCCAGCACTGCATCAACGATTTCGGCCACCACATGCCTGATGTGATTTTCCACTCTTGACTGTCTCAAATGCTATTTCCTTGCGAACATGATTCCATCAATAAATATGTTTTTGAGTAAAAATTAACTATTTTATGATTTTTTTAAAACCGTTCGTCCTCACTGCCGCACCCTGTATTATGTATTTTATAATTCACGTTGAACTGCTGATCCACCGTTAACCAGGTCACCCTACAACGAATTACCGCGACACAAATATTTAGAAAAATCGGCACATATTAATGCGATTTCTTCTTGTGCGATCCATGTCTTGAAAGATTTACATCCGCATACTATTATTAATTTACAATCGTCGATATCCGAACTCCGTCGACGCTATATATTAACAGCCGGACATAAATTAGCTACGATGTGGCGAGTGGTGACCTCTGACATAACGGCTGTTTGACACTGTACCAAAAATGGCGCCAATTCACACGAATCGATGAGCGTTAACACGATATTAATGTTATTTAATGAGGTTCATTAACCGCATATGAAGGGGATTATAACTAGAATAGTCATATAGGTAATTAATTACTGTGACCTAAATTGTTAAATATATTCTTAATTTTGTATAGCATTTCCAAAAAAATATCTTATGGAATCATTATTTTGAGTCTGTTTATTTATTTCTACTCTTTATTGTGACATTCTACAATGGGCGGGTTTATTATCATACGACAATCTCTTACAACCAACCCTACTATGAAGCGTTTATGTGTGCGTGTAACATGTATGTAAGTTTGTGTCTCGTTATTGCATTCAATCGACAGAATTGAAATGCAAATCCGTAAGTTTTATCCCATCGGAAAATGTTAACCCAGCCGGGATCGAACCCGGAATTTTACAATGTAAAATCAGCCGGTCTAACCACTCTGTCACTGTGCCGCGAAGCAAAGTTAAATGGCGTAAACCTATACAATAAAAGATATGCAGATGATAATGTAGGAACTAACTTCCAGCAGCTCCTCATTAACAATGTTACAAGAGTATCTGGCCAATATGAGTTATAGCTGAACACCGTACAGACCAATTACATAGTTGTATCGTCTGACCCAAATAAACATACCTACTTACTGGTCGACAGCTTCAATATTATTGTTCCCAATATGTAGGTACTGGTAATGTTCAAGTTCTTTATTGTGTGAATTATTAAAAAAACATAAAACATTTAAGTAACAAACTGCCCAGAGAGCATACAACATTTTGTTTTAGAAGAAACTTCATATTATAAAGTAGAAGCTATATAAGGCGCAATCAACAAGCAGTAAAACTGAAACCATCAACAATTAAAATAATCAATATCAGAGATGAACAAACAAAAGCAATAATCATTAATAATCAGATAATCAGTCAAACTAATTTTTATAATGTTTTGTCCATGAAGAATCTAAATACATTGTAATTACATTTAAATATAAGATACCATATAACTAAAACAATCAATAAAATAATTAATTCAAGTTAAAACAATCAACAGATGAAATAATCAGTATAGGCATTACATTAAAATAAAGGGGCTGTAAAAAATGGTGCGATTGGGCATTCAATCTACGGGAATGGTTTCAGAAATCCATCTCAACCTTGTTTCGAACGTCGGCCAATAATTTTGTAATAGCCAATATGACAGACACCGTTGGGTAGCAGCTATGGCAGAAGAGAAGAAGAAGGATATATGATACTATGTCTCCGCTTCCTGTGGGTAAGCATAAATTAAATTATCCCCCATGCGTATTTACATCCTCACTTTATAGCCAAGTCAATCTTTCAACGTCGATAAAATAAGCAGTTGACCGCTATTCTGTTAAAACAAATAACTCACTCAAATGTATTTAGCGAACGTTGATATCGATATCAAAACAAAACGGCTCTGAATTAAGTCATTAGAAAGTTAACGGAATCGACTAATAACTTATAATAATTTCAGTCAAAACATGTTATTTTAACGAAATTCTTAACGTTTTAAAGTTGTAAAATGTGAATATTTTGTGTGTTTTGATATAACTAATGGGTGTTGTCGTTTTGTTTATATTACTTATGTATTATGTAGTTATTTATAGACATTTTATAGGAGGGTGACGTTGCGTGTTATATGATTTAGAGCCTCTGGATTTTTTTTAAACATGCATCTTAGAAGTATCGTCGACGAAAATATTTTACAAATATAAATGAAACGTCTTGTATTCCGATAGGTGCCTCAATACACTGAGAAAAATGCTTTGTTAGATAATATTGAAATACGTTGAATTCATTAAGTGATATTCGAAATTAATCAATCTTAATTAAAAAATGATCAGAATGGAGCTGTCGCCAACAACAAGCAAACCCGCCACCGCAGAAAGGTATAACGATATTGATCGTTCTTTCAACCGCGGGGTGAAAGAACGATCAGGAACAAGTAGAGACAGGAACAAGAAAAACCACCGTCTAACTACCCTAAAATGCAGGCGAGGGACCAACTCCTTACCACGTGGCACTGGAAAGTGAACCCAGTGGACCGACCCCCATGCCTTCACTACCAGATGTGGGAGGATTCTCCATCCTCCAGTTTGGTCGCATGTTCGAAGTCGCTTGCACGGCCTCTACCTGATGTTAGAATTATATCAGTTCGAATTTATCGCGGACCATGACGCCTTTTGCCCGTCTTTCACACAGAATCGGGTGGATAGCGGGTCGTTTCAAGAGTAGCTGACATCAGGTCAACAACCACCCCCGTATAATACCATATCCACACCCACCCAGTTATTAGTCGGCGTGCACAGTCAATAGGATGACGCCACACGATGCACAAACTGCCCAGCAGCGCCCGAATGTCATCCCCCAGAAGATCCGATTCCCCTGTCCACGATAAGCCGTCACAGGGAAAACCAAATCCTTTCCAGGTTTGACCCTCTTCGAGGAGGCTACTGGATAGGAACCGTACCGTGAGTTAAGTCAATCAGAAACAACGAGCAGGTCCTAATGGCCTAACTGCACGAGAAACGTTAGCTGTCTGGAAATTCATAAAGTGGAATGATGATGTTAATTAGGTACTTGCAGAAATGGTACAAATTTTGAATGACTGCCGACCATAAAAATTTGACCGTCTTACACAAACACAGTGTTATATGAGGTGTAGAAATTAGGACACGTCTATAAATTAGACGTAATCATCATATATTTGGGTGAATTGCTCCCCACTGTAGCCAAGTTGACGCAACTAAAAATTTTGGTGTTTTTGCAATGCCACGCGCCCGCGCGCTTTCGATATATACCTACATAAAGATGTATAGGTATACCGCGGCGACAAGGGAATACGTCTTACCGTTGGCAGTGGCCAATTACGAATGACGATTTCGGCCTCGCGCGTCGTCTAATATAGTCGATTTGGCTTTTCAATTATAATATAATAAATTATCAAATGAATAGTTTTTTATAAAATAAATTTTAGATTACAATAATAAAATAACTTAAGTTCACTGTGTTATTTTTTATGTGAATCAAAAGTATCTTTAATAAATAGAAAAAAATGTTTGGCCATAACATATCCGGAAATTACGTAATTTCAAACATTTTTTTCTTATATTTTTGTACAGAAGTTCCCAAAACTGTCTTGGTACTATGCAAATAGACCATAGGTGTAAATACTAATTTTTAATATTGATAATCATATCTAGGTTTTTCAAAAACTGAAGACAAATCTCGCTCGTTTTTATATTTTTGGAAAACAGTAACAGAATAATGATAATTCACAATTAATATGGAAATAATTTACCTACCAATATCATTTTGGCGAAATGATAGCTTAAGGACCGGCTCTTTAAATTCCAGCATAATTGTATTAAAATTATTTTTCGTGTTCTCACAATCAGGCTACAAAATTATGCTTCATATAACTTTTGGCCACCACTGCCGCCACGGCCTCTCAGTTTATTAAAAAACGACAAATATAGGACATCCATCCGCCCGCATTTGGACGGCTACGAATGAAGCGTTTCCGTGACATGCGAACATTTGCATTAAATAATAATAAAAAAGATTCGCCTCCCCCTTTTCCACATACACCAAATCTTCAGCAGTGCCGAGTCCACGTCGCAACTGGCACCTTCACAGTCCCAAAACGCTAATGCTGCATATTATAAGATGACGCGATGGTCCACAGAGCGGCAGCGCCACGGGAGGCTGCGCGTTCGACTCAACGGAGGACTCAACCTTATATTGCAGGCAGGGTTCCTACATCAGCGGTTGCTATGCGGTATAATCTATATATATATATATATATATATATATATATATATATATATATATATATATATATATATATATATATATATATATATATATATATATATATATATATATATATATATATATATATATATATATATATATATATATATATATATATATATATATATATATATATATATATATATATATATATAAATGAATGTTTGTCTGTATGTCCGCTATGGATTACTAAACCGCTCGATCGATTTTGATGAAATTTTGAGGGAAACTTTAGATTAGATTGGAGATGGTTCCTGTGAAGTTTGGTGCCGATCGGATCAAAGGATTTTTTTAGTGTCCTCAATAAAACCAAAATTCTTCTTTTTTTAAAGCGGCGAATTTGAATTTCGAATGCGACCGCGAAGACAGAAGTGAGTTTGATATATTCAAAGTAGGTTGTTTTTTAAATGAATTTTTAAAACAATTCGTGCTAGCGTAATAATACGTGTAATACAACAACTATCTTCGGACATCTCATCTGTCAGAATTACAGAAAATAGAGAGAAAATTTTGAGCATTTCATTGTGAATTAAATTAATTTTATCTTTACAGCGGTAACTTTTATGGTGGCAGTCGTTCCCGTTATTCTGTATAAAACCGAAATAACAAAATGGTAATGTTAGAAGAAATACAATACTTTTCTCAGTGTAAGAATGTAGTTTAGTTTGCGTTTAACGCGATGTATTTTTTGAGGAAAGTATAAAGGTAAAAAATCGTATTCTATGAGTCTTTATAAAGCAAAAACCATGGGATAGCTAAGGCTGTTGCGAGTGAGCTTCGTCTGATGCTATCTTTCGTTAAAAATATGATGTTTTTGGGAAGGTTACATGTGTGATGATAAGTTCAAGGTTCAAGTTCATTCTAGTTCAAAGTTCAGGAGCACAGAGCCACACGAAATGTCATGGCGTACACGCTAAAATTTCACGCTTACTCACGCGGGACTTGTTGTATTGTATAACAAAGTAAACTTATCTTATTGAAAAAAATAATTATTTATTTGACACTTTAGTACGTATTAGATCGTCCAAATTATTTTTATGTTATTAAAATGTAATATTTTTACGTGCTTTGATATCGTCGACCACTCTGCTACTTTAAGAATTACCTAATCGGCACATTTTTTTAAAAAATAAAATAGTTTGCGGCTGAACATTTTTTTTAAATAAAATAGTTTAACGTCCTATTGTCACAATAGTGACAATAACTCATAATAGTGCTTATACACTATTATGATTCATATAATATCGAGCATGATGGCATGTCTAGTCGGAGCCGTGTCCTTGTTTGGCCAATATTTTAGTCTCATAGATCGTTATTTAAGGAGCTCACGTCTTTGGTTATCCTCAGTGTAAGCATAAGTGCGTAATAGGCAAAATAAGATTTTTTGTTTAATATAGATGATATCACGACTAAGCAATTTTTGTTGTAAAATAGGATTAACCTAGAAATTGTACTACGGTCGCATTTTTCAGTATCTACGGACGATATGTTCATGATACGATATGTTATTACTCTCGCTCAGGCTGCCGTTAAATAATCCGACTACATTGCTGTATTTTCGGAAAGCAAAAATTAAGATTTAATAAAAATCTTTCCGCTCGGAAACCGCTGGTCCCTCTCGACTGCCTCCTTTCATTCGTAATTTATTGAATTTCGCATCTCGCGTCACTTTCCTCTTTTTGTCGCTCGCCCGTGTTTATTGTGTTTGTTTTATTTGACTCTCGCATTTTAATAATGCAATAATGTAACGCTCACGACAAATAAACAGGTGATAAAGTGTATGTACGAATTGAAGCACCTTCGGAGAAAAAAGTCATGCTTGCATGTTCAAAAATTGGCTCCCTACTCCATGGAAGTATCCATACTGATACTAATACTAATAATAATATAACGATACCAATATCCATACTAAGTATCATATATAACTTGCATTACATTACATTACATTTTCGTCATGTCCAATTGACGGCTAAAGACCGCTCGTGGACGTGTCAAAATAATTGGGTTAGGTAGTAAGTTTCGTTACTACTCTTTACTGAACATACATAGGTAGTCAAGAATTAACTACTAGATTGTCAAACTATAAATATAAATAATCAAAATAGAAGCCTAATATTTTAAGTAGTTAGTAATTCGAAAAGATACGTAGTAAAATTATTCATCTTAATATTCAAATTGTCAGTAAAATGTTAAATGATCAAATTAAATCTCGTTAAGCATTTTAAACTAAAAGTACAGATACAAGACTCGGAGGTTCGGCGTTCGGCGGCGGGAGCGCAAAGACGCCGAACGCCGAACGCAAAGACGTAAAACAGGTTACAGAGAGTGTTGTGTGCAAGACGGATTTTCAAAATTCCCGCGCTCCGAGCCCGGCCCCCCACCACCGTTATAACCTACGCAGCGGCGGCAGCGGTATGCGGCCTACCTGCAAAACAACGGATTGACAGCTCTTTCAGTCTACCCTGGACCACGGCGGCTGCAACGTCACCGAAACCCCGGGTGCTACAAATTTCACGCGGTAAATTCGTTTTCTATCCTATTTATATTCATCTATTTTAAAATTGTGATGAATGTTTTCTCCGTCTCTCTCCTACCAAGGTTTATTAACCATAATGTAAGGTGATATTTTTCTTGGCTGCTGCTAATTTCCAATATGTTCTCTCATGATTTCCTAAATAAAGCATTAAATTGAAATGTTACTTTAAAAACAAAAGGTGAATTCGATGACTCTATGTAGTTTATTCTGTCCTCGATGGCATTCTTATATCATTCTCTCGTTCAATAAATGCCCGCTCCGTGTGTTCTTCGCTTTCACCAAGCCAATAGGTTATTAATTAAACGGTTCGTTCGCAAGTGTCAACGCTCGTTAGCAAGTTCTGCGCCGGCGAAATGGCCCGTGAGAACCGAGGTATAAAAATGTGTTTATTTTGACATTTACAGCATGTCGCTATTAACCAAATTCTCATCGAATTTTCGAAGTATTATCGAAGTTACACAAAAGCTCGGTCGTGTGTTGGCGATTACGCCTCTATTACAACTTCGATAATGAATGCGCAGTGTAATACATCGTCTCAATTGAGAATCAATATTAAAAATGCGCGAAGATTTGTCATATTTTAATGATACTGAGTGGGCATTGAATTTGTAAGATGTTTCGATATGCAAATCTTACGAGTAAAGCGGTGCGTTTATGCTATTTCAATTACCTAGCAAATACGCAGTAGAAAAATTTTATAACATTACCTCCAATAATAGAAACATTACCTCCAATAATATTAACTGTCCTGACTTACTAAATAAAATTAATGTCCGTGTTCCTTCCAAACTCAATAGATTAAACCCTGCTCTTCATTTTCCTCATGCTGGTACCAACTATAGGCAAAATGCATTTCTGTGGCGAACAAGTGACAATTTCAATGACATGATTAAACGCTTTGACTTTGATCTATTCTGTACGAGTGTTAACTCAGCTAGGCAGCGGCTGAACAGTGATTTTTTTAGCATTAATTGTTGAATAATTTTTAATCGATAGCTTTAATTGAAAGATCACATATGTTTCTACAACGTTATTTAAACGTGAAAACCTTTAATTGGGTCTCTGTTATGTTACTCCGGCTTTGTTAAATTATAATTAGCTGTTGGTTTTCCTGAAAATAAATAAATAAATAAATAAATAATATTTACTCTTATATCCCATCCTTTTAAATTGAGAGTTCATATTTAACAAATAAATATATCAAAAAGAATAAAAAACACCACTGCCGTTACAGAATGTGAACTATTTTATTTATAATTATCTTTATCACGGTTTTTTTATGAAATATTTGTGGTTTATGTATTTATCCCTATAACATAGATGTATATTTCCGAAATGTACTCAATCAGTGATTTCATTTGGCACGATATATTTACACGATATATTTATGTTAAGTTATTGACATTTCGACATGTGAACAGTTAGACCATGACTTAATACATATTTGTAAAGTTACAGGTACTCTTTGACGGGCACGGGTACACTACAGGTACCCTTTGACACTCGTAACAGACATTTCTAAATCGATTAAAGCGTTTAGAAGTTATGGTGGAGTAAAGAAACGGTAAACATACGTAGATTAACCCTGAACAAATTACGCTCCTGTTTTGTTTGGCAGTCGTGTAAAAAGCGCGAATATTTGTCATATTTTAATGATATTGAGAGGGCATTGTATTTGTATGATGTTTTGCCTGAAGGCATTGCACTCCTTTTTTGATGGGCAGTAGTGTAAAAAGGGCGGATATTTGTCATATTTTAATGATATTGAGAGGGCATTATATTTGTATAATGTTTTTCCTGAAGACATTACACGACTTTTGGTTGGGCAGTCGTGTAAAAAGGGCGAATATTTTTTAAGTTTTATGACATTGAGAGGGCATTGTATGTATATGATGTTTTGATAGACAAATCTCACGAGTAAAGCCTTGCTGTACCTGCCTGTACCTACCATTTCAATCACCTAGCAATTAACAGGAGAAACATTTTATAACAATAAACCATTCTTTAAAAAAATATATCAAAAGGTTTTACTGCTCGTACAATTTCTACACGTGACGAACTAATCCCAGATAAGAAACATAAAATTGATTTACGCATAGTCCGAGACGCTCTCGGCCCGCTATAAATTTCAAGGCAATGCCTTTATAAAAGTTAGTCTCGCGTATATCGAACAATATGGGATCGGCGAGCAGTAAAACATTTTATGACGTAAATACTTGTCCACTTAACATGACACTCAGGCAGTATAAAGGTTATCTCAGTGCTGTATGGATGTCGGACGCCTGTAAGCATGGGATTTAATGGATTTAATTGTTTAATAATTTTGGTGTTAGGAAATAATTTTTCGGTCACGAGAAATTATCACGCTTTAAAAAAGGGGTTTTTATCACATGACTTTTTGTGAGTCTGCAAGCAGCTATCTGCCATTAAAAATTTAATGGGATGTTATTTTAGATAGCCTTTATTACATATACTAGAAAAGTGTATATAATATGTTATAGTTAAAGGCGGTACAGTTAAACCTAGGATTGATCAAAGGCTTTGGTCAAAGGGCGAAATAGATTTTAGGTTTTGCCTCTGATTGGTGTGTTTCTCTTCAATCTTAGGAGTGACTAAATCGATCCGTCCGACCTTAAACCAATCAGACCTAGGTTTGTCTAATAATGATATCGAAGGTTGAAAGACAAAGTTACTAACGAGCCATTGAATAAACTTTAGAAATGAGTCAATTAAAGTTAGCATTTAATACAAGCCGATTTGATAGTGAATTGCTGGAACCACTATATTTTAACGGGTTATTTTTACAGAGCCTAACTGTATTAATAAAGAATTAAAACCTACATAGATTGCTATTCGAATGATCAGTTTCTTATTAAAGTAAAAGAGTTATTATGGGCAATATATTATTTCTGAAGCATATATCTAAGTGACGTAGGTATGTGTTAGATCAATAAATATTATGGCAAGGTAAAAAGTTTATAAACCATAGTCAATTTGCAATTATGTCTAAATTGCTAATGAGCTTTTTAATTATTTTTTTTAATAGGAAGTGTTTATAAGCCATGTGAAAATGTGCCAAGAAAGTCTAATCTTGCATGAAAAAAATCTAACCTTGCATATTATACCGTTGACGGGTCAATATTGAGGTTTTCTCATTTTCCTTGCCATGGCAAGGAAAATGACTAAAGTGCATCCTTGCAGTAAGACGACTGTAGGTAATGTTTTCAAGCTGTGTGACGTAACGTCATTTAAGAATACAAAGTCTTATTCGTAATCTAGAACTTTAGAGAGTGTGACCTCTTCAGTCTCAGCAGGATACTGAGGATACTTTAGTAACCTCTCTGCCAAAGGATATTGAAATAGTGCCAGTATAAATGAAGAAATACTCTCTTCTCTCTCTCTCTCTCTTGATGACATACAACACGTTAGGTATGTATTGATGTTGGGGGATACGGTTGCGGCGTGATTGCAAGGTATAATATTATATACCCTTTATAATGAAATAAAAAATTTCAAAAACTCCCACAACTTCGCGACTATTAACTGTGAAAGGTGTGGTTTGCATTGTCGTGCAGAAGCAGTGGCGGAGAGCTATTGACCAGGCTCAGTTTTTAATCACTAGTTTCTTAGTTAATTTGGAAATTGAAGTCAAACTGAAGTTGTCCAAGTTCAAAGTGGCTAGTGTTAGAAGACAGCAATTACATAGTTAAGTACCTAATTAAGTAGGCTCGGCGCCCAGCCCAGTCCAGTAGACCCACCGCAGCCGACGCGAGAGACACGAGAATGCTATCCGATCTCCGTTATTTTGCCGACAATACTGGGTAAACGGAGAATGGTGTAAATCAATTTGAGTAGTGTCGCGTCCCGCGGCGCGCTCGGCGCTCTCGGAATGCCCGCCATTCCTCGCGCCTCGTTGTCTCGCGTCGCTTCGCGTTGCGTCGCGTGAGCCGGTGGTCTGGGCACGAAAGTCCACAGATGCCACACCCGAAGTCCACTACCGAATAAGAAATCACAGAGCGATAAATCTCTGCTGCGACGATGTTCAGCGCGCTCTTGAGAGTCCTCGATACATTATTCTTAAATCAGTCAATAATGCGGTAGATGAAGGAGCTAGTGCCACTCTAAAATTAGCTCATGTGGATGAATAATTATTCTTGATATGCTAATAAATGAGATAAAAACGATACTACCGCGTCAAGTTTGTAACACCCAAACGTTTCGGCGAGGTTGCACCCGTCGTTTTCGAGGGTAGAATGTCTATCCTGAACAACGGCGGTGGCGGACAAAGGACCGTCAACTGTTTTGTTATTACGGTTTTATACAGAAAAATGATGTTTCAATCAATGTTTATTGAATTGCAAGGAATTTTACAGAAACTCCATTACACGATTTTATGGTTTACCATTCTCCGTACGAATAATATGAAAGTAACGGTATAATGTAGATTCAACGTGGTTCTTTTAACTGACTATGACTGTATCAAAGAGTTTTGGTGTGTCCCAAACTAAGAGACCGATTTTGTGGTCAGTGATGTTTTGTGAATTAGCATTGTTAAGATAGCTAACTAGTTACACTTTGCATACTAATGTCCAAAAGTCAGATTTCGATAAATAGGTCGTTTGGTGGATAACAATGTGGCTTTTTAACCATGACTCCGGAGAGGTTTCTGCATTTTAACAAGCGGGTCTAGCGCCGAGTGTGTGGAACCTACCCATCCTAATATGCTATATGCTATTTTGCAGTGCACTAGCGCGTATATATCGTGCCAAATTTCTTGGTCCTTCGCCCACATGCTCAGTTTACAGGTATCGCATCTAATTAAAATATCGGCATCCTAGAAACGAACGTTTTTGTTCAGGTGTGCGATTAGCTAACGGCTATAGTTTTAATTTG
Organism: Micropterix aruncella; assembly: GCA_944548615.1. Classification (NCBI taxonomy): domain Eukaryota; kingdom Metazoa; phylum Arthropoda; class Insecta; order Lepidoptera; family Micropterigidae; genus Micropterix; species Micropterix aruncella. The sequence goes on from OX155951.1 coordinate 6,933,221, forward strand.
ATTCTGGTGCACGTTTTATTATAACTTTTTATCGAATATCCATAGCCCTTCTGCTGTAAAATTAATATTCATAATATTCAATTTTTACAAGCTTTTATTTACCTTGCTATGTATATTAGTATGTTTGTTTGGGTCAATTTTTGCAAGCTGAATTAGAACCACTTCCTCTTATTCTATAAAGTTGAAATTTTACACTTTGATTCAGTTCCGTTGACAATGCATTTTATGGTAAGCATGACCTGATTCTCTAGCCAGGATCGACTCCCGGCGAGACTACTTTTCCACGGTCAACAGCGAAATTTTGTATACGCATTCAATTATGATAGCCCGTTCTAAGCGTTACCGCGACAGGCGCGGCTACTCAGGGGCGGACCGTGAGTTTGTGGGGCCCTGGGTTAATATTACTTGGGGGCCTGCCTAATTAATAAACTAATTGCCATTTTGTCAAAAAACTGTTTTCGATAATGATGTCTAGGTCACTAGGTACACTGTACAGGAAAAAAGAGAACAATAAAAACAGCAACTGTAATACATTTTACTTTTCACTAAAAATAGACAAATCGATTTGCAAAAACCTACTAATGAAAAAAAAATAAGTTAAGCTATTGAGCAATTTAAATAATGATTTATCCAGGCAAACTAAGCAAAACAATATATAATAATAATATAATATAAATAATGTATGTATTAATATTAATTGAAAAGCTAGTTAATGTTTGCTCCTTGTTTTTCACTTTTTATTGTTTTTCAATTATTATTAAATTTCACAATGGGCGGGTTTATTGTGATATGACAATCTTTTACAACCAGCCGTGTTGTTATGTATGTGTGTGTATAACATGTGCGTAAGTGTGTGTCTTGTTATTGCATTCGATCGACAGAATTGAACATGCAATTCCGTTAATTTGATGCCACGGAAAATGGTGACCCAGCCGGGAATCGAACCCGGGACCTTACAATGTAGTACTCGTAAGATCAGACGATCTAACCACTATGCCACCGAGCATAAGTAAAATTTATACAAACATTCATTACTTATTACCCACAAACTAATTACCCACTGACAAGGCACTAGCCTTAGTGGGGAGCTGAACTGGTATAGGTACATAGATGTGGTTTTATGAATAAAGAAATAAAAATAAAAAAAGGTATTTCAAAAGAAATCAACAGGTTATTATGCAGGTTGTTATTATGCATATAAATTACAAAGCAACCTTTCTGAATTTTTGTACTGCAAATTCCTTTATTTGCTCATCACATTATAAGTCCTTTGTTAAATCGCAATTTATGGAAAGAACTTTTAAACGATTCAGTCGATAGTTTGACTTTGTCCATTCTTTCCAATGGGGGCTGGGGCCCTTTATATCCACTAGACCCTGGGCTGCAAACCAAAAAGCCTTTATATACATAGATCCACGGCTGCAGGGGCTGCTGCACCCAGGCGCGGATCGACGTCTTGTTTTTGTGGGGGGGGGGGGGGGGAGGATAGTAGGGATGGGTTTCTGTCTATATATAGTTAAAATAATAATTATAGTATAATTTAGAGCATCCAATATGCTGAATAGAGATAGGTAATGTAACTAAGGATTATAAAAAAAGAAAAGAAATAATGAATACACTCGTACGTTTTTATTTTACTTCTAAATGAACAATGAACAAATTATACATAATAGTGCATAACACATTACAAATTGCAGTTTCCGGTGTTTTTTCTTTGCAAATCTTTGAATTATCTTCTCTTTTTCTACTGGAATATCAAAATAAATATGCAGGAGTGCTAACCCTGTTAACCTATCCTCTACCATCGTGGATCGTAGGCAGGTTTTTAATCGCCTTGAGTTGAAAAACTTCTTTCGGCAGTCGCCACACTTACGGGCAAGGAGGCCATGATAAGGATGAGGCGATGTATGCCAGGGTAGATGAATTCGTTGGCCAGATCTAGAACATCTAGAATATTTTTTGGTTCCGAATAAGCGGGATTATTTCTCTTTCCCTAAAACTTTCCTTCCAAATCTTGCATTCTCCCAGAACTCCTGCCGCACGAACTCCTAGGAGACTCTTATGTCAGTGTAAAAGTATCAGTGTAGTCGTGTAGTCGTCAGTGTAGACGTATAATCGTCAGTGTAGGTAGACGATAAAATCTGTAGATTGTAGGTAATCGTCATTCAGGAATCTTGCCCGCTTCTTGTCAACAATTTTTTTTTCAATCCTCGTTGGGGGGCGGTCACCCCCTCCGCCCCCCCCCCCCCCATAGATCCGCGCCTGGCTGCACACATGGTTGGCTCGAGACAGAGGATTTAATTAAAGCTTGTTTTTAAAAATATGTTTTCACTATTAACTTATTCTAATGCTGTATTGATATAGCTACTCGAGAACTCGATACGATGGACATAATATTGGCGCTGCTGAATCCTGGGATAAAGACAAACAAAAGATGGATCTCCGAATCAACTGCATATTCCGAGAATTGTCATATTACGACCGCTCTGCAGCTGAGCGGATTAGATTAATAGCGAGTGCTGTGTCGATCGCTCAAGCAACCGTTTCCAGCTGCCCACGTCGCGATGGCTGGCCTCAGATTTGCAGCCAAGGAATGCATTAAACGCCGCAATCGCCGCCGCTGATCGCAGCAGCCGCGGCTCCCGCAGCTTCGATGAATTTGTCAACGCTCCCGCGCGCCTTATCATGTGATGCGGCTGCGGCTACCGCTGAGGTATCTTTTACTTCTTCTTCTTTTTCTTCAGGTGCCTATCTGATAAGCGAATACTGAGTCAGTTTCTACCGAGTTTATGCAACTGGCGTAGTGTCTACAGGCGTGCCCAGGGTTTGGAAACAAGGTGGGCACACTATTTATTGCGTGGGGGGGGGGGGGGAGGACTTTATAGAAAAGGACTTTATAGGGGAGGACTAAAAAGAAAATAATTACATTGGTAATTACTTAAATTCTATTTTAACTTAGTACAAACGGCGGGCTTATCGTTTAGCGATTTCTTACAGCTAACCATTATATTATTAAATAAAAGTAACAATACAGCTCACATACATAAACATATACACATAAGTATACATATACATACATACATACATCCATACATAAATACATATACATACATACATAAAAACATACAAGTCATTTCATAAGAGTCATTGCTCTACATGTTACTACTCCGGGATGGTAGACTGGATTACATTTAAGAATGGGGTCCTAAGTAGCAACTATTTACAGCCAATAAAATTGCTATGAAATGATAGTCTATCGCGGTTGTTTGACATTATTAATATGATAAACTTGAAGTTAGTAATGATGTTGCAACCGCCGATTTCCATGGTAGATTGTGAGTCTACTCTGGACATTGCCATGGCGGTTGCAACATAGTTGAAGCATCAGGTGCTACATACAAACTTCACGCGGTAAATTCGTTTTTATCCTATTTATAAAATAAAAGTACTTTCACCTCTTCATATGTGTTTGAATAGAGGTATTTGTTTCTTAAAAGATTTAAAGGTAATATACCAACAACAAAAGACGAAGCTGGCTTCATCTTTCAGAGTCGTCAGCCATGTACATATACAAGTATTTGGTTTTCTACTGATTTATCTTTACAGCTCTATATCTGCTTCATTTTGCTGTTCTGTTTAATAGGGATTTAATGGGTCCTGTTGAAGTGAGCCACGAAGACCTATTTGATCAGGGTCGGTCACACTCACGGCGGGCCCGGATGTGAAAGCCCGACGGACAGCCGGACATGAAGTGCGAGCCCGGGCAGGACCCTGACCTGTAGGCCAATTTCCCCTAGGATTCAATATTCTGGCACCCCTGGACGATTAGCCCACCGTGCGGCGTCAGCCAAATCGTTTGTGCATCCTGACTGACAGTCGGGGAAGTCTGGAAACAGTACTGACTCCTATAGAGCGGGGATAGTTGTTCATCTTACGGCGACTGCTCTTAGACGACCATCGGTTACCCGGTTCCGGGTGAAAAGCCAGGCAAATGATGCCGTGGTCCGCGATAGATTCGGTAGACACCGTTTCGGAGAGTACCGCGCAAGCGACCTTGAACCTGTACCAGTCGGAAGACAGGAATAATCTGGTTACAACTGGAAGTAAAGGCGAGAGTATCGGCCAGCTGGTTCTCTCGCGGTAAGGTGTTCGTCCCTTACAGGCGAATGGCGAAACTAGACAGTGGACTGTTTTCGTCCCAAGTCTTTTACGTTTACCTCAAGGGAGACAGAATGATCCAATATCGTTAAAACTTCCTGAGGTGACGGATTCGCCCGTTGTAGTTGGCAGCTCAAGTCGTTCTGTTAAATGATAAAAAGACTTCCCTGATTTCTTATACCCTATTCTTATACCTACTTATTGGAAATTGTGTCTGTTGTATTAATGAAAGTTAGGTATTGCCTTATTAATAGCCGAATTGAAAAGCATGTATGCCAATGCCTCTACCTTTCCTAGCCTATTGAAAGTGTAGAAAGGTTCTGACAGGCTTAGAATGCCACCACCCGTATACAATCAGAAAAATCACAAAAACAAACAAAACATTAAAACCGGGTATATCTCACCAAAATCACCATTTCGGTTACACTCTAACGTTACTTTTATTGCCGTTATAGCCAATAACATAACATAGCCATTTCATCTTCACGGGTTGTATTTTTTCCATCCGAGGAATATCCAGTTTCGTGCCCAGCGCGGCGCCCCGGTGTCGATTATCTATGGAACGGCGCACTAAATCTAACAAGATATTTCACAATTACGACTTGGATATCGCCACCGAACAATACTATAATAAATATGTTAAAACACGGGCGCGGTATATTATAGCCAATGAAAAGATCAAATTACTAAATGAAAAAATAAAACTCGGAAATTCCTAGCAGTTGATCGGGCTAGACTGAATGTAACCTTGCGGTGTTGATATTTTAAAGATAACACAGGAAATATTAGGTACCTACATATAAAGTTGCCGTTCTACAAATGAAACTAATGGCAAAATAAAATTTTATGAAAAATGTAAATTAATCGAAATTCCAATAATTATCGATGCAGTTTGGCTATTTTAATTGGCCTTGATTAATGCTTCGACTAAAATACTCCGAGAAAAAACACGTGAGCTCCCTAAATAACGATCTTCATGACTAAAATAAAAAACACGTGAGCTGTTTAAATAACGATCGTTATGACTAATATAATGGCCAAACGAGTACATAGTTCTGACCAGATGTGGCAATATGCATGATAATATATGGGGCATAATGGTGAGTGACCATTTCTGGCATGTAAAACATGTTTGCCGACTTTGGCTACCTTTACGTAGCATTAATGTAACGCCACTGTGATGGAGTGAGATGCGTCCTGCCAATATTTTTGAATGCCACGATGCCATTCATTACCGCAATGTCATATCACCTCTAGAACCATGAAAGCAATATGTAGCACCATTAAGATAACTTAATATTGTTAGGAAATCAGCACGCTTCGATCTATGTAAGTATGTGGTACCAGTATTGTAATACCGTGTCACCATGCATACCGTGACTGAACCAACCAGCCAACTCAGATGACAGATCTTGGAATACTTTCAACAACGATACTAAATCAACCGGCCAACTCAGATGACCATCTCGGAATACTTTCAACGACGATACTAAACCAACCAGCCAATTCAGATGACCATCTTGGAATACTTTCAACGACGATACTAAAACGACTATATTGTTCGCGTTCGATTGATCGAAGTTGACAAGATCTCAGAAAGGCCGATCAGAAATATTTGAGGGGTTATGTGTTTTAATTTTATCTCACCCCTATTACTATGTTTAGCGAGCTATTAACACAATCTCGATAAGTGGACACAAAAAATTGTAACTGAAATTTGTATATCGATTTAAAAAAAATCCCTAAAAAACCATTTCAAAAATGTTGCTATTAAAAAAAACTGCTTTCATTTCCTATTAACACTCAACTATATGTACAAACTAATTACTGTCGTAAGCTATGATACCTGTCAATTTTAGAATATATCGAGGCCAACCCGACGCTGTGTTTTAAAAAACTATATTTTTAAATAAGTTTTTGCCCTCAATTCTACCTAGACAGTAACAAATGCACGCAAGTGTAGACTCCAGAATACATTCTAGCTATACCGAGCCTATAAAACTTTTAGGCCTACCGAACCCATCAAAGGTTCCAGCTATGCTATACCAAACATATCAAATAGGATATAGCTAGGCTATACCGGATATAGCTAGGCTATAGCAGTTAGAGCTAGGATATAGCAGCTATACCTGATCAAGCTAGGATATCAACCGGATATAGCTAGGCTATACCGAACCCATTAAAGGATCCAGCGCGAATTCGGTTGAAATTCTCATACCATACCGTAAACACAAATTGGACCCACTCATTACATCAAACACAAAGCGCCTCTCAGCGTTCAAAATCGGACATAATATCCAGGTGATATATATTATGCAGTTCGATTATTATTAGGTACTACAAGAGCACCGTAGGTCTTCGTCGGTAGAAATAAAGAAAGAAAGAAAGAAAAAAAATATATTTGACTTTCATTAAACGACATTAATTTAATTATAATTAACTATTTTATAATTGACTACATATAAGAAATATCATTTTTGCCTAATGGGTAGATGCTGAGCTATGCCGGAGTACGCCAGAACCTGGTTTCTAGTACATGCCTAGTTTAATTAAAATAAATGGAAAGAAAGAAATAAATTTAAAAAATTAAAATTTATTATGAAATTTATTATTTGTTATATTTTTCTATACACCCTTAAAATAAAAAAAACGTCGATAATAAAAAGTGCAATCATTAAAAGCAAAAATTATCAAAATAAACAGATTAACCACGTGAATCATTATTAATAGAAACAAAATGATCCAATTGTTGTAAAACTATTAAAATTCAAATCAGTTTGATTGTCAATAGGTACTACAGGAACACCATTTTTCTTTGATGAAAGATATAAATATATATTTTATATACTTGTTCACAAGAATGATTTACTTATAATTAAATAGTATTACAATAAACTATTCATAAAAAATACCAGAGCATAAAAAAAAATTACAGAAATTACAGAAATGCAAAGCACACGAAACGCACCAGCAATAGTGGATGATTTGCTTTGTTTTTCCAATGTCTTTGTTTCTTTAAATCACTGACAAGCGTAGAATTGTCGCCGATCACGGCAGTGAAGGGTTAACGCGCTTGACTCCTCTCCTCAATAGCCGGACGGACATAAAAAAGCGTCAGAAAGCGTTATTACATAAATAAGATTGTCGGACTCAACGGACGGCCATTCAACACGCGCCCGCTTCCACCGTCGCCAGTGACAGGTGGCCACACAATGCGCCTAGACGCCCGAGTGACACTTTTAGTGCCAATATCGCGTTAATTATGACCAATAAATAAAAGAAGGCGATTCCTCGACTCGTGTAGTTTGCATCAATGAAGACGGACCAGGTAATTGAGGGGGCTGGCCTCACTGCGACCTCAGGCCATAGAACCTAGGCCATACGAATTCTAATAACGGTCGTGACCGTTAGGGTATTATGGTTATAATAGTTTGATCCAACAGGGTAGAATACTAACCAACTACAAGCAAAAGCACTCATCCAATCAAATATCAGTCGACGAGCTCTGATTGGGGCCCGTGACGTCTTCCACTATTCAATCTGTTTGGTGGAGCTTCTCGTGAGCCGGGCCCATCGACCCGGCTTTCATTTCACGAAAAACCGTTATGAAAATAATTATAAATGCAATAGTTTATTTACTGTAATGGCAGTCGCGCTGTTTATCCATTTTAATATATTTACTTGTAACAAATGATTATTCTATACAATATATAGAAATAGGTAGCAAAAGACCCAAGGTACGATAGCAAACATTTATAAGATTCTTAGTTATAGGGCGCGCTGAATCTTCTAGCTGGGCTTCTGGCATCTGGGCTCCTTTTTCCTAGGTGGTGGCTATAACGCTGATGAGCTAGTGGGGGATAGACCCCACTAGTTCATCTGTCTTATAGTCATCAGTTCATAGATAGGTCTTCACAGGGCTTGTTCGCCCTGTGGTAGGTATCACAATGGGACGTCTGACGGATCAGTCGTCTTATGGTGATATGATGCACTCATCCCAGCACAAGATTTTCTCGATTCAGCAGGGCAGCACTATGTCTAAAGATACAGAGAGAAGTGAATTTTCGAATTCGATGTACGACTGTCGACAGAAGGGTTAAAAGGAGCTCCTCTCTGTGGTCACAGCGTTCTCCTTAATAACCAAAACAACCTTATGTATATTTGAAACTTAGAAGCAACGTTGTAAAAATAAGCGGTTAAAACAGCAAACAGGGGAAAATCCTATTTAAAAACTCTGTAATTATAGCTTATAAGTATATAAGATATTAAGGGCGGGTGTATTGGGCAATAAGGGCGGGTCGATGTTGACAGTATGTGCAATAAAACAAGCTGTTAGTGAGTTATTACCGAAATTCTTTTTTTTATTTGTAAGGCTAACGGCTTCGCACGGTGGCACTGTTCCGAGAGATACAATTTTCAATGACTCTGCCACATAGATCGGGCTGAATTTGAGCGATGGCCTGGTTTATGTTGACTTTAAGGGCATCGGTAAATTGCGGCGTATAGGCATAGACCTGCGACTTCAGAAAACTCCACAAGAAAAAGTCCAGCAGGGTCAAATCGCACGATCTTGGTGGCCAATAAACGTCACCTCCGCGAGAGCACTCATTTCAGTTATAAAGTTTTAGCGTGCTGCTCAATCGTGTAACTTGTCCTGGTGATTTGGCATCAGTGGCTGAATAATAAACAACAGCCTTGATAGACGCCGCCAAAACAACATACTTTCTTTACTAACGCCACCACAGACTGTTAACATCGATTCGCCCTTATTGGAACACCTTTATATATTTATATATGTTTATATCCAAAGCAATCATATTATATAAATATATATCTATGCTAAAATATTTTGACCTTCATCCTAGGGGATATATGTCCAGGTTCTGCTCAAATCGATGACAGCAAAACATGTAAAACAATTCAACAGCTATAAAACTAAACCGCGCATATTATTAGACACGTTTAATCTTCAAAAATATATTCGCGATAGATCATCAAACATATCCTCGTAAAATATAACCCAGTATCTCAACCCATAAAAATAGCGATAAACGCTTATACCATTTAATCACCCGTCGTAAATCTTGAGTGTCGTCAATTCTGGCGTTATTCTTCCGCTCTTTGGCTGTTTAATATATCTAATATTTTAGACCGCACGAACGAAGAAAATGTCGCTTTGACCGGATTCGTATAGTGGCAATGGCACAATGAGTGAACAAATGAGATGATAACGACTGTTTGGTCTACTAAAATACTTATAAGTCAGATTTATAGCAGTGTGGGACTCGGTAAACGACAATACGATTGCTTAAGCATAACATGAAGACAATATGAAAATGGAGAAATTTTGTGTGACAAAATAAAAGCTACGAAAAATGATTGATAAATGGGTCGGATATACGTTTTTATTCGCTTTATTTATGACCTAATAAAGTATGACCGTATTACGGAAAACAGAAGGAGACTTCACTGGCTGGCGACCGGAGAAAGGAGAAATACGAGAGCTATGTCATAAACAGGTTCAATGCTTTATCAGCTCACGGGCGCCCTCTGAGTTCTGAAGACAACCTACTGCTCTCGATCCCTGGTCAAAGTAGTGATTTCGACTCACACTCCTTCTCCCTACATTGAGCCCGTCCCTGGAATAGTTTACCCATACATGTAAGGCCAGCACCAAGTTTGTATTGCTATAAACGCAGTTTCAAAGAACACTTCAACACGCTCTCATATTTTTTTCTTGCCCCCCCCCCTCTTCTCAGCATTTCTATAGGTTTATTGTTTTAAAATTCCTAAATTTTGATGATGTTCCATCTTCAGGGTTTTAATGTTAGATATATTTGATACAAGTGAATTTAACTATAGTTAAACTTATTTTTAAGGCAAAATATGTTTTACGATTAGGTTAAGATATTGCTTCAACGCGATAACCTCGCGGATTTCTTTAAAAAATATATCGTTTTATTATCATTATTATTATATACAAAAATCAAAGGAAAAACAGATATTGAAATTTTGCAATTGCTAACAGTTATCATAGAATTAATTGCACCGAGTAAAAAAAATGTACCTCGGCTCCTTAAATAACGATCTCCTTAACCGCAATAATAGCCAAACAAGGATACGGTTTCATAATGACACTACGCCATGCTTGATAACATATGAAGAATAATGGTGTAAGACCATTACCGGCATTTCAAACGTAGTTGGCGTATCTGCGTCTCTGGTAGTGGTATATGCACTGCATGGCTGGAGCAGTTTGACTGCCAAATCGCCAAAACCGTTAGTTGCCTTGCTATGATGTAGCTGTGGCCTTATCGATTGTATATATGAGGCGTCATTATCGACCATTATTTAAGTATACTTACACGACGCAAACATAAACTCGTAACTTAGCAAACTCCCGTTTTATTTTCTTATTTAATTGTATTTAAGTACAAATAAGTAGGCGCCACCGATTTAGAATTATATTTGAAAACGTCTTAATGGTGATTGGTCAGTATTTGTTATATGTAGCATAGATCTATTTTTTTTCTTCATAATTAATCTGGATTACCCGTTGCATTTCGATGTCTACGAAGCACGTACGATACAAGAGTCTTTTATGTTTCAATCCATTGCAATGGTGTTACTCGTTCGTTCGTTAACGTGCCTGGGCACATCGATAGATAAGTCCGGGCCAGGTTAGGATAAGTCTCTTCAAAAATATGCGGCCTGGATAGCCTTATCGTTTGCCTCTTGTAGGTCCTGGTGTGCGATAGGGGTTGACAGTTTTCATCCTGGATTCTCTGTGTAGCCCTAACGGAAGACATTTGATCGTCATCTTGTCACACCCACCCTCAGTCTATTACTGTTATAATATTACGTGTAATGGCTTCACGTTCAATCGATGATTTGACGATATTGGTAAGAGGCTTTCTTACGTAAACATGTCATAATATACACATTGACGATTGCAACACAATTAGTCTAGGAATTTCCGTTTTATCATTACGATTAGTATTATAATTTTATTCCGTGTCGATAAACGAGTTAAATATACAAACATTGAAGGAAATACAAAAAAATAGTATTTAGTAAAATTTTGATATTGCAAATATTTAGACAGAATTTCAGGGTTGACTACAAAACAACACTTGTCAACAAAGTAGTTTTTTTTTTCTCAGGAGTGAGAAAGTGTATATTATATACGAGTAGTTTAGTAACTCACCATTCCCAAAAGTCGATAACGAGGCTTCCTCGTTGGGGACAGGGCACCCGCCGGGAGCCGCCGCTGATTTAGCATATTAATGGCGCGAAGACTCGCCCGAAAAGAGAGTGCACGTTAACAGCGCGTCAACGCCATGTTTACAAGATGGCGGCCACCGCCGTAGCTGGCCGAAGCGCATGAGTATGAAAAATTGTCCCTCGTCACGCGAACGGCCAGCATAACCTACCGCGCGCTCGTTGTACTACGCGGAATATACAACGGCATTGCAGTATAGACAGACAAAGACGTGACTAGAGTCATGAAACACGGAGTTTAGTTCAATTTTAAGGACAATAATTTTGAATAAAACCTATATATGTTACACTGAAAATAAGGGTAATTAGCGTATAATTTAAGTTTTATTTTAATTTAATTCGTAATTCACAATAAAATAGAGTTATATATGAAATATATATATATATATATATATATATATATATATATATATATATATATATATATATATATATATATATATATATATATATATATATATATATATATATATATATATATATATATATATATATATATATATATATATATATATATATATATATATATATATATATATATATATATATATATATATATATATATATATATATATATATATATATATATATATATATATATATATATATATATATATATATATATATATATATTCAAGAAAAAATACATTTGAAATGTAATACCTACTCAAATTATTTCTGAAAACTGTCCAATCCTATTTTTAAAATATCGATAATGATCGACTAAAGCGCCAATCTTTAAGTGACGGCTTTTAACGTTTAGGCAGTCAAACTGTCCCAGACATGAACTGCCAGAAACACAAATTCGGCAAAGACTTTTGAAATGTCATTATGCATCATACACTATCAAGCACGGCGTAGCGTCTTTATGACACCGTGTCCTTGTTTGTCGATTATTGCAGTTACGGGAAATTGAGGTAAGATGCGCCGCAATGTAAAGACCGAAAGATCGTAATCGCTCTATTGAAGTCTGGCGTGTGGTCCAAGCATGTTACACGATCCGTCTACCCTAGCGCGAGCTCACACCTCGCGCATTCCTCGCTCCATTGGAGGCTGCGCTCTCAGCCGAGTATCCGGTAATGGGCGCATTATAATAAATATGACAGTAATTGAATTGAACGGGTTGCAATGCTCTGTAAGGGCGCTGCGAACAATAAATTATATAAGCTGCTATCCAATGTACAATGCATGGATATAAGTATAAACCCAAATACGATTAAGTGTATGCCCCGAGAGATAGATAGAGAGAGATAACGCGAGAGAGAGAGAGAGAGCAAGAGACGTTTGTGAAGACGGAAGGATGAAAAAGGCTTTTTCTTCGATATAGTAGTTGTGAATGTGATTCTATTTTAACGAATTCGAATGTTCATTCGCATAACACGGGGAACAAACAAAACTTGTCAGAGATAGTTTTCTGCATCGGTCTAACCTTTATACACGACTGCCCAACAAAAAAGGAGTGTGATGTGTTCAGCGTTCATCTATGTATGTTTTCCGTTTCTTTATTCCACCATAACTTCTAAATTCTTAAACCAAATTAGAAGTGTGTGGTATAGCTAGAATCGTTATATCATCCCGAATTTCATAGGGTACCTTAGCTGTCCAAATATCAAGTAAATAGTTGTCTAAATATCCATGTCTTCTAATGTCAATAAACTAACATAAAAATATCGTGTTTAGGGTTAACTGATATGTCTGATTGAGTACATTCCAAATATATATATATATATATATATATATATATATATATATATATATATATATATATATATATATATATATATATATATATATATATATATATATATATATATATATATATATATATATATATATATATATATATATATATATATATATATATATATATATATATATATATATATATATATATATATATATATATATATATATATATATATATTTGATTGGTTTTTTGTAAAATCTTTTTTTAAAGAATTCGTTTAAAGGATGACACTTTGATGAAAAAATAAAAATAATAAAAGCCACTTACATAGCTGGAAGGTTTTCCCGGACTGGACTGGGAAATGCTTATTATTTAAACGAGATGTATTCTTGGATGAGTACCACTTTCGACGGTACACTGTAGGTTTAATGGGATCCCTTTATCGCTAGCGAACGATCACCCTTCATCCACATCTCAAAAACAAAGCGTATCCTTTTGCAAACCAAAATAAAATGTCTTTATTAAAGACAAATTTAAGCAAAAACAATGAAAAAAATCACAATCAATCGTCTCTTAAATGCGGAATGACATTTCGAAAACTCGATTTGAAATTCGAATATATCCACTCTTTAAAGGGACGATATACGATTGCTGGGCTCGCTATCAGCCAGCTATTAAATTAAAATAAAAATAAAATACTTCATTTGCTCGTTCCCATGAAATAAGATAGAAATCGTAATTTCTGGTCGAGAAGTTTATACTTAAGGCGCTAGGATAGGCCAAACTGCAAAATAGACCTCTCTTTGAACGCGAATTTCTCCTAAATGGATGGTCCAAATACATGAAAAAAAATATATATGGTATGTGTAATATAATCAAAAATAAACTTGATGTCTCGTTTGTTTATTATTACTGTTAGTTTTGACAGAAAAAATCGTACTTCTCCTATTATTTTACGAAAGAATGTTAAAAATTTTTTTAAACGCCTGAAGCGATTTCGATGATTCTTCCACCAAATTATAGAAAATTTAATGATTTATAAAACTTGTTTCAAAATTTTCATCAATATTTATATATGTAGTATATCAATAATATTACTTAAATACGCGGTCAGTAGCGGCCGCCAGCGACATTCGCTGCCGCGCGCTCGCACCGTACGGTCGTCCGCTCCGCTCGCGCCGCGACTAATTTATCTTACCGCCGCGCGCCATACCGCTCTCGTGTTTGATACTGTTGTAGCGTTGCTCCAGTTCATTCAGTATTAACCCCGCGCCGTCGATTTTCTCCGGCCCGCCTAAGCAATCGGTTCGTACGCGTTTTCAGTAGTGATATAAATAAGGTGTACGAGCCAGGGACTTTTTAAGCTATTGCATTTTGCTTGTTTTTTGCTCATAGTGACAAGTGATAGTGACAATGCAGTCCTCCAAAGACTCCATCGAAGCCACAGCGGCCTATGATATGCCGCAAATACTGCCAGCAACACCCAGGAAACGAGGCAGGGACCCCGCCTCACCCGGGGCAGAGCTTGAACGGGACTCGCAACGCCGTCGAGCCGACTCTTTCGGCTCTGACGGCGAAGCTCTTCATACGCTTCCGTCTTCGGACGACGAGGATGCGAGGAGCAAGCTGGCGGTGGGGCCTACTTACGCCGAATTAGCGGCTAGAAAGTCTCCTTTGCCGCTCCCGCGCGCACTGACGCCTCCAGCACAGGCTCCGCAAACACCAAAGCCGAAGCCGCGTACTCAGCCAATAATAGTGGAAAAATTGGAGAGGTGGCCATCTCATCTCCAGGCAATCAAATCCAGGCTGGGGAGAGTGCCCAACTCACAGCCGATTGGGAACGGAGGATTCCGATTCCGCCCGGCGGATGACGCAGAGTACCGCGTCATCCAAGATTATCTTCACGGACTGGGACCGGCGATAGCGTGGCACACGTACACCGCACCGGCAGGAATAGACGCTAAAATTGCTATTCGAGGCCTCCCAGAAACAACAACCAGTGAGGAGGTCATATCCGGCCTAGAAGAGCGCGGCTTTGAAGCCAAATACGTAAAACGTATTCACGGAGGGCGGCGAGCCCTTTTTCATGTCGTGCTCAGGAAGTCAGAGCGCTGGCGCGAAGTATACAACCTGACGGATATATACTTTGCCAAAGTGACAGTGGAGGCCTGGAAAGGACGGAAAGGCCCGAAGCAGTGTCACCGTTGCCAGCGATTCCGCCACAGCAGCCACAATTGCCATCGGCCCCAAGTATGTGTCTGCTGCGGCGAGGAACATGCTGCGAAAGACTGCCCAAGGCCGAAGACAGTCCAGGCAACGTGCGGCAACTGTGGGCAAGGCCATCCGGCGAACAACCGGAGGTGCCCCAGTTTTCTGGCGGAAATCCGCCAGTCGTCGCGGCAACAACAGGGTGCACCGCGTGCTGCAGCGGCTTCCCGTCCGAAAGCGTCGCTGCGAGGTGCCACGCCGAGCGCCGCGACCGCGACAGCGACCGCTGCGCCCCCGCCTACGACACCTCCACGACCGTCGCCACGAAAACCGGAAAGACCGCAGTCGAGGCCCCATCCTGCCACAGCCACAGCCCCTCAGCCACAACGACGCGCCCAGAACCAAAAGCCGGTGGTGAGTCAAGCTGCCCCACTATCGTGGAGACAGAAATCGACGCCGGTAACCGCCCCGCAGCAGGCAGCTGTGGAGTGGAAGGTGAATCGGCGGCGCTCGAAGTGGCCGAAGAAACCCTCTCCTCAAAAAGAGGAGGTGAAGATCACCACGGAGGCGACCCCCCCGCCCCCTCGCTTCCAACCGCACGTGATTCGCTCTGCTACGCAAGAAGAGCTAAAAATCACGGTGGCAGACCTGCTGGAGCTGGTCAACGACATGATGATGAATCCAGCGGAAGCCACCACAATTCTGTCGCGCACCCTGCAGCGCCTAGCTGGGCCGTCGTCCGTCCTACAGTGCACAGCAACGCCTCCTGCCTCAGCAGGCCACTGAGGATCGTTCACTGGAATGCGGACGGCATTAAAAAGAAGCTCCCAACGGTGCGAGCCTTCCTGCAGGAGCAGCAGGTTGACGTCCTCCTAGTATCGGAAACGAAGCTCCTGAAGTCCGTCTCGGTACGAGTGCCCAACTACATCGTGTACCGGACGGACAACGCGACGACAGAAGGTCGCGCGTACAGGGGCACAGCCGTCTTCGTGAGGAGGACGATGCTCCACCAACAGATTGACTTGCCGCAGCTGGACTCGCTGTACGCAACGGGCATTCAGCTGAGAGCCGGAGAAGTAGATATGCGAATTCTTGCAGTCTACAAACCGCCCAACAACCGACTGGAGACTGGCGACATCGACAAACTCCTACACCCAAAGATGCCGACGATAGTAGCCGGCGACCTCAACTGCATCCGTCGTGGAATTCGACGCGCACCAACGTAAACGGTGTGCTGTTGCTTAACCACGCCGAGAAAACAGGCTTTACGGTCGCCGGGCCGGAACAGCACACTCGCGTTCCAAACGTGCCAAGCTACTCATCAGAGGTACTCGATGTCGCCCTCCTGCACAACGTGACATTTACCTACGTGCAGGAGGTTATCTACGAGCTTCAGTCGGATCACCTGCCAGTTCTCCTGGAAGTACAGACGGACGTGGCTACAGCGAGTCACAAAAAAGAGCGCCGCCGCGTTGACTGGGTGAAGTATGGCAAACTGATGGAGAAAGCGGTCATCAGCTATAAGACACCAGTCACCATCGGGGACATTGAGAGTCGGGTGGCCAATCTCCAAGAAGCTATCAAGACCGCGCTGGAAGCCAGCTCGTCGACGCTATAGGCGAGTGCTACACGTCCGCGCCTCCCGCAACGACTGCGGGACAAACTGCGTGAAAAACGACGCCTGCATCGCTTTTGGGCTACAACTCGGTGCCCAAAAGCGAAGCAAAGCTTAGATGAGGCTAACGATAACCTGCGAGAAGAGCTGCAGACCCACACATCCGAGTCGTGGGAACAATTCCTCGACTCTATTAGCGACGATATGCCCTCCATCTACAGGCTAAATCGACGCCTGATGTGTACGGCTGAACCAGCGCGGCCACTACTGGATTCGACCGGGAACCTCCGCTACGTCGCCGAGGACAGAGCGACTCTCTTTGCGGACCACTTGGAGAAGACCTTCGTTCCACACGAGGTCGAGGACCCGGAACACTCCAAGTCGGTTCGCGACTTCCTCGCAATGGACGAGAAAACCCAGCCGGAGCCCAGCGAAGAGATTTCGCCGATATCTCCAGCGGAGCTCCAGCGCCGAATCCAGCAGCTCAAGCTAAAGAAGGCACCCGGCCCCGATGGCATCGGTAGCGGTGCTTTAAGAAGACTACCGCGTCGCCAGCTCCCGGCCCTTGCAGGGCTTCTCAATTCCTGCATCAGACTCGGTCACTTTCCTGAGAAGTGGAAGACGGCCAAGGTGATAATGCTGCCGAAACCTCGCAAAGACCTGCGGCAGCCGGGCAACTATCGACCGATTTCGCTGCTGCCCACTCTTGCGAAGGTCTTCGAGCGATGCGTACTGGCGCGACTCACGCCGCACCTCGCCCCGCGCGCCGAGCAGTACGGATTCCGTACGGGCCACTCGACTACCCTGCAACTTACGCGGGTAGTACACCGCCTTACGGAGTCCTACAACAAACACCTGCACTCGGCAGCCGTCTTCCTGGACGTCGAAAAGGCGTTCGACCGAGTCTGGCACGAGGGCCTCCGATACAAGCTGGCGACTCAGACAACGACACCGCGCCTGCTCCGAAACGTGGTGGCTTCCTTCCTCTCCGGAAGAGGATTCTACGTCGCGGTGGAGGGCAATCAGTCAACAATTAGACCCATCGCGGCGGGAGTCCCGCAAGGAAGCTGCCTATCGCCGGCGCTATACGGAGTCTACACGAACGACATACCGCTCAGCGCCGACGCGGAGCTGGCGCTATTTGCAGATGACGCAATGTACATGGCATCTTCAATGAACATCAAGCTCGCGGCCAAGAAACTACAGCAGCAATTAGACCTTATGCCAGAATGGCTAAGGAAGTGGCGGATTGTCGTCAACGCGGCCAAGTCCGAGGCTATCATCACCGGCTCACTTAAAGCCTATCCAGAGCCAATGAAACTTGACGGCACCCCGGTACCGTGGAAAAACACGGTCAAGTACCTCGGGGTGCATATTGATCGTCGCCTCAACTTCTCGCATCACGCGAAAGCGACGGTCGCCGCTTCGAAATCCGCCTTCTATGCGCTGCTGCCCATGCTTCGCTCGGCCGCGATTCCGGCGAAGACACGACTGCTGATGCTGAAGATGTACGTGAGAACAAAACTCACGTACGCGGCACCGGCCTGGTACCACCTCATATCGACGTCACAGCGGACAAATATCCAGCGGCTGATGAATGTGGGGTTGAGAAAAGTTTCGGGAGCCCCATGGTACGTCAGAAACGCTACTCTGGAACGCGACTTTAGCGAGAAAGAGTCCGTGGAGGATTACGTGAAGCGCCTCGCGCGTGCCATGTACCAGAGGGCCGACACCTCGCCGCACGAGCACATTCGTCAGCTCGCTCCGCTGCACACCAGACCGCCAGATGTCTGGAAGCCGTACCCGCGCAATCTGCTAGACTAGCGGACCACCAGCGCGGGTACTGCAGCACAGCAGTCATCGCCTCAGAAGATGCCATGTACACACTCCCGTATCATCCTATCACCATAAGACGACTGATCCGTCAGGCGTCCAATTAAGATACCTGCCACAGGGCCAGCAAGCCCTGTGAAGACCAAATGAAAGCCGGGTCGATGGGCCCGGCTCACGAGAAGCTCCACCTAACAGAGCGAATAGTGGAAGACGTCACGGGCCCCTATCAGGGCTCGTCGACTGATATTGATTGATTGATTCGGCCGCCAGCCAGTTTTGTCCTAGCATTTGCACCGGGAGGTCGCGTCATTTGTTATCTCCGAGATCGCGGAAAAAATTGTGGCACAGATTAGCTTGAAGTGAAGTGCAGCACAAGATGGGACGCAGAAATCAGAAAACTTGGTATTACTTGAATAAGGCTTTGCATATGAACAAACTACGGTAAGTACACAATTACTTATAAAATTATTTGTACTCAGAATAAAATATAACAGTACCTCTTTTGATCTGCGTATGTATGTATAGGTACAAAAACGATTACTTCACTTTTAGTTTCCCGAAAGGAAAGTACCTATTGAAATCGCGTTAAAAAAATCGAGATGAAGACGGAAATATACATTTTGACCCCCCCGAGACGATTAAGACCATTTCCAGACCGATCTCTGTCTGTATATCTGTGTGTCTGTATATCTATCTGTGTGTGTATGTGTGTGTCTGTCTGTGTGTGTGTGTGTGTGTGTGTGTGTGTGTGTGTGTGTGTGTGTGTGTGTGTGTGTGTGTGTGTATTCTTCCACGATAGCTAAAATTTCCTTCGCCAATCGATAGTTATGGTCTGTAGTACCTAGATTTATTCGACTGTCGCTCACAAATGTTATTTTAGACTTTGGACCGTATACAAGCAAGGGATTTTTTAAATCTACATCCTATAAGATTAATTATTCACATTGTATTTATTTTATTCATTTATTTATTTATTATTTACTAGTTACATATACATTCAAATTCAAAATCACAAAAGAAAATAGAGGTAATAATACAGAAAAATATACAGGTATACATATATATGCCTAAGCCCAGGTCAAATAGAGCGTAAATTATGTTTGGTTTTCAGATTTGCACAGTAGGGTGCAACCGAGCCCGCCTTGCTAGGAGGGTCTGGTTACCTGGTCGCCGATATTTTTATGAAAATCTGTTATAATAATTTTTATATAAAGCTGACTATTATGACTATATAATATTATAATGCATAAATTAGGGTTAGCTCCACCTACTACTAGTGTTTTGTTTTTCAGGGGATCCAGCATAAGGCAGGCAGAGCATGCGGTGGAAAATAAAGAAGACGAAACTGGGTAAGACGTGTACAATTTGCTTTCCTTATAACCTCAGGCATGTAAATGTAAATAAATTTAAAGTAACTTCCAATCCGCAAAAGCAATTAGTGAGCCTGAAACCACATTAGCATTTCGAAATAAAGTCGCGACCGTCCGAACGCTTAATGAAGTTTGTTGCGAAATAGGGCATCAAATTTGGCAAAAGTGTCGTTAAAATGTCATAAAATGTCGAAATCGAACTGTTACGGTTACCACAATTAATAGACCTAATCGGTTAGCTACTTACCACCTATTACGGTATTTACTCACCGCTTTTGGCTAAATCTAGGAATTTTATCTGTCTATCTAATTTTAGCACGTCTTTTCATTTTTCGGATTAATATATAGCCTATGACACTCACAAATAATGTGGCTTTCTATTTGTAAAAGAATTTTCAAAATCGGTTCAGTAGATCCAAAGATTACTTCCTACAACGTCACAAACTTTACCTCTTTATAATATTAGTATAGATGTATAGATTCATATGAATTCATAATTAATAAAATATAAAAGTTAGGCATATGCTGTCGCTGACTTTTTTGTAGGCATTATCAAGCTCTACAACTTTACTCTAGAACTTAATCATATATCTCTCATCGTTAATGCAGTGTTAGTTAGAAACGTTTTTGTTCGACCGGTTATTCTCCGACTTACTTTGCAAATCCGACTACCACGAAAAAGTCTTTTCATTTTTGGATTAATATACATATAATTTATGACACTCACAAATAATGTGGCTTTCTATTGGTAAAAGAATTTTCAAAATCGGTTCAGTAGATCCAGAGATTACTTCCTACAACATCACAACATCACAATATATATATAGACAAACTAATATTTTTATCAAGGTGGAAAAATATCTTATGCACCCCTTCTCTACCCAGGTTAGGAAGCCAAGTATGATATTTTTTTGAAAAAGTCCACAAAAAACAAAGTTCATACAATATATATATAGGATACCTACTGTGGTACTAAAACTGGTTTAGTTAATTTCCGTCCGTGTCGGTGTATTTAGCAGCTATGCCTATTGTTATAGAACAAGAAACCTGGTAATGTTGCTTGATGGGTAATATTTAGTATTATGTTTGTTACAGAGTCACTGTGACACCAATATCTCACCCACAAAAGCTTGCTTTGCACCGAATATGATCGCCAAAAGCGTGCAAATGGGCCAAAAGAAGATCATTATAAAACTGCTCAATATTACACCTTCTCTCTGATTCAGAATCACTTTTATAAATATCTATGATTTTGCGAATTGTTTTTCTGAGGGTTATGATTTTTTTCTGTGTCAAATGCGTCCGGAATCGCAATAGATATTTTGGCTCCGTTTGTAACTGGACTAATTTATTGCACACGTTTCTAAGTAAGTACATGATTTCTGCACACTTTTTTCTACCGTGAGATGGCCATACGGGCGACTATTTTTGCATATGTGTTGGAATCGCCATCAGAAACAATGCTGCTGTAAATGAGGCATGCACTTCGATTGAGTATTAGAAACGCTCTAGGAAAATATCAGATTCCATACCAGTAGAAGGACGGTTGTAATATTTATAGCACACATGTGTTTTAGGCTCAATCTGCCCTTTTTCTGCTCTTGCACAGATACAGCAGTATTTGTTTCGTACGAAGACTACGAAAAACTGGAATGATTTTTTTTGTAAGTTCATTTACCTCAACAGCCATCTACGATTATATCAATTTTGGGAATTTCATTTTTGTCTACTCTTCCTTAAACACTCGCCATCTGTCTTTCTTTTATTGCAGCCTGATTCATCAAGTCAATCGTTTTTTTTTCAAATTGATAATTTTGCATGGCAGGTTTGGTATATTTTAGGTGTCATCAGAGGAAGATCTAAAGCGGCGGAAAGTTCTCGAAGTTGCCAGTGTTCACCGCCAGTAGCGATCATTCCAGCTACAGCATAATGATTTTTTTCCATTACATAACTTGCACTGTAGCGTAAATTTTGATAAAAGTCCTACTTCTCGTTCTCCTACAATTTCGACATAGTCCAGGCCGCAGTTCATATTACCATAATTAGCAATTTCATTCAACTTGGTGAAGAAATGTGTAATAGAAATGACTATTGAATTTAGTAATTTTTCATAATTAATTTTATTTTTTTATTTCTATTTTTTAAACTATTGATTATTTTCATTTTTAAATGTAATTATTTTGATAACCAGAGATGGATTATTATTTTTAAAATGTATTACCTATTTTAATTGCGTAATTTTATTGTTGTATTTTTTTTATATTTGTAATATTTTTAATTTGACTATTCTATCATTCGATCATTCTATCATTCGACATTCGATCATTCGTTTGTATATTTTATATCTGTATATTTCATTTATACCTATTCAGGTATTTTAGCAGCCTTAGTTATTTCTTAAATATTTTATATTTTTTAATATAAATTCTATTAATTATTGTTTTCAAATTTTAAAAATAGTCAATTTGTACGCAAATGAACCTAACAATGAATTATTCTATCCATTTGACTATACCAAGAGTAGGGATTCCTACCGATTGGCTTGTTTAATTAAAATTAAGATTTAAACTTTTAATTGTATATAAATTGTTTTCTATTCGGCATGAAACCTGAAATAAACATGTTTTATTGATATTATTTTTTTTTCATCTGTCTCGAAGAATATTAAAAGGGTGTCTTCATTTCATTCTTGAAAGGATAGTGATTTTCTAAACTACGTTATCTCAACGTTGAATCAGTCAAGAATTATAGAATCAGTCAAGTCAGAACGGCAGAATGCAGAATGCAGTACGCATCTGAACGATCTATGCAAACTTGTATTAAACTGTGGTTGTTCGGTGAGCCAGCCCCTTTTTCGGTGAGCCAGCGGAGCTCGCCTCAAACCGTCAAGGTCGTTCGGCTATACTATCGCCTTAAGGCTATATGATATTTACAAGAGTTCAAAACATAAGATAAAATTGTATAATATTGTTAATATTTGATTGGTTTTTTGTAAAATCTTTTTTTAAAGAATTCGTTTAAAGGATGACACTTTGATGAAAAAATAAAAATAATAAAAGCCACTTACATAGCTGGAAGGTTTTCCCGGACTGGACTGGGAAATGCTTATTGTTTAAACGAGATGTATTCTTGGATGAGTACCACTTTCGACGGTACACTGTAGGTTTAATGGGATCCCTTTATCGCTAGCGAACGATCACCCTTCATCCACATCTCAAAAACAAAGCGTATCCTTTTGCAAACCAAAATAAAATGTCTTTATTAAAGACAAATTTAAGCAAAAACAATGAAAAAAATCACAATCAATCGTCTCTTAAATGCGGAATGACATTTCGAAAACTCGATTTGAAATTCGAATATATCCACTCTTTAAAGGGACGATATACGATTGCTGGGCTCGCTATCAGCCAGCTATTAAATGAAAATAAAAATAAAATACTTCATTTGCTCGTTCCCATGAAATAAGATAGAAATCGTAATTTCTGGTCGAGAAGTTTATACTTAAGGCTATATGATATTTACAAGAGTTCAAAACATAAGATAAAATTGTATAATATTGTTAATATTTGATTGGTTTTTTGTAAAATCTTTTTTTAAAGAATTTGTTTAAAGGATGACACTTTGATGAAAAAATAAAAATAATAAAAGCCACTTACATAGCTGGAAGGTTTTCCCGGACTGGACTGGGAAATGCTTATTGTTTAAACGAGATGTATTCTTGGATGAGTACCACTTTCGACGGTACACTGTAGGTTTAATGGGATCCCTTTATCGCTAGCGAACGATCACCCTTCATCCACATCTCAAAAACAAAGCGTATCCTTTTGCAAACCAAAATAAAATGTCTTTATTAAAGACAAATTTAAGCAAAAACAATGAAAAAAATCACAATCAATCGTCTCTTAAATGCGGAATGACATTTCGAAAACTCGATTTGAAATTCGAATATATCCACTCTTTAAAGGGACGATATACGATTGCTGGGCTCGCTATCAGCCAGCTATTAAATGAAAATAAAAATAAAATACTTCATTTGCTCGTTCCCATGAAATAAGATAGAAATCGTAATTTCTGGTCGAGAAGTTTATACTTAAGGCTATATGATATTTACAAGAGTTCAAAACATAAGATAAAATTGTATAATATTGTTAATATTTGATTGGTTTTTTGTAAAATCTTTTTTTAAAGAATTCGTTTAAAGGATGACTTTGATGAAAAAATAAAAATAATAAAAGCCACTTACATAGCTGGAAGGTTTTCCCGGACTGGACTGGGAAATGCTTATTGTTTAAACGAGATGTATTCTTGGATGAGTACCACTTTCGACGGTACACTGTAGGTTTAATGGGATCCCTTTATCGCTAGCGAACGATCACCCCTCATCCACATCTCAAAAACAAAGCGTATCCTTTTGCAAACCAAAATAAAATGTCTTTATTAAAGACAAATTTAAGCAAAAACAATGAAAAAAATCACAATCACAATTTTATATATATATATATATATATATATATATATATATATATATATATATATATATATATATATATATATATATATATATATATATATATATATATATATATATATATATATATATATATATATATATATATATATATATATATATGTATCCATAATGGATACTTACATATATAAACCACAAATATTTTATAAAAAAACGTAATAAATATAGTTTTAAATACAGTATTTATAATAATGAAACATACAGTATTTACAGTATAACAACATACAGTATTTATAATAATAAATTATTAATAATGAAACAAATATAGGGTTATAGCTCGCACAAGGGACTTTCATTTAAAGATAAATAATTTAGACATTAAAGCGGATATGGAAGTTGCGACTGAGTTTGAGCGATTTTTTACGAATATACCGTTAATAACGACTAACGCCCTCAAGTCGTCTTCCATTTCAGCTGGGATGCTACTTAAAGAAAGCGTTTCCGCATGTGTTACCGACTTCGCTTTCACTATTGTTAACTGCAATGATATAATAAATGCCTTTAAAACAATTGAGATAAAGAAAACTATGGACCTTTGGGGATATTCTGTAAAAACAATTTCATACATCATAGAAATAATCGCACCTTATCTAGCATATATATTCAATTGTTGTGTTACTTCTGGAGTGTTTCCTGATCTGATGAAACATAGTAAAGTTATATCATTATTTAAATCTGGCGATACTTCTGATCCCTCGAATTTTCGACCAGTTTCCGTACTTCCCACTTTGAGTAAAATTTTCGAAAAATGAATTCTTAGACAATTGCACACTCATTTTAACAAATATAATTTACTTCATAAGAAACAGTTTGGATTTACAAAGGGTTGCTCAACCATAGATGCGGGAACCGAACTATTGACAGGTATATTGAATGCCTGGGAAGAGTCACAAGACGCATTAGGCATCTTCTGTGACTTGTCTAAGGCATTTGATTGTGTACACCATGATACACTAGTTAGGAAATTACATCACTATGGCATTAGGAACAAGGCTCTTGATCTTCTTACTTCTTACTTGGGAAATAGAATTCAGAAGGTTGATGTAAACGGTAAAAGATCACCAGGATCAATGGTCACCATGGGTGTCCCACAAGGCTCCATTCTTGGCCCATTTCTCTTCTTAATATACATAAATGATTTACCCTTTCACATAAGGAATAATCACGAAATTGTATTGTTTGCTGATGATACTTCTTTGACGTTTAAAATTAGTCGAAAATTGTACAATTATGACGAAGTTAACAATGCACTCTCAAAAGTTGTCCATTGGTTTAATGTAAATAACCTACTATTAAATGAAAGAAAAACCAAAGTGATTAAATTTTCAACACCTAATGTTAAGCAGGTAAAAACCAATGTAGAAATAAATGGAACTAGACTGGAGCCTGTTGCTTCAACTGTGTTTCTAGGGATAACAATTGACTCCAAATTACAATGGGGCCCACAAATTGAGAAAATGTCAGGAAAACTTAGCTCTGCGGCATACGCAGTTAAAACAATAAGGCGGCTGACTGATGTAGATACAGCAAGAATAGTATACTTTAGTTACTTTCATAGCATTATGTCCTATGGGATTCTTCTCTGGGGAAGCTGTGCGGACATCAATAACATCTTTATACTACAGAAACGTGCTGTAAGAGCTATATATAAACTTGGTCCTCGAGTTTCACTTAGAGAAAAATTCAAAGAGATAAATATTCTTACTGTTGCATCACAATATATATACGAAAATCTGCTGTATGTCCACAAGAATATTGACAAGTTTAAAATAAAAAGCGACACTCATAATTTTAATACTAGACATAAGCATAACCTTGTTGTACGTGCTACTCGTCTCCACAAAATAAGCAATTCTTTTTTGGGACAATGTATACGCTTCTATAACAAACTTCCTCATACTATTAGAGAACTATCTGTAAATAAGTTTAAAGCTACCATCAAAGCAAAATTGTATAAAAAGCATACTATACAATATCTGATTATGTAAAGGACAAAACGGCTTGGGAGTAAGGCTTGGACGCATCATAAGAACATAAATTAAAAATAATATTTAATTGTGTCTATATGAATAAAGAATATTTTGATTTTGATTTTCTGATTTTGAGTAGTTCACTTTTTGTAAAGGTAGTCGTGTTTTTATTCCTTTTAATATATTTATTTGTTTACAATAAGATTCTATTGTGTTTCAGTGGTCTTGGAGACGTTTAATTTTTAAAAAATTTTTAGGATATTCTTATTTAGGGCCCAAATTATTCTATTAGAAAATTTGGCAGTATTAGATTTTCTAATCTTCCATGGTTATTTTGATTATATTTTTATTTGACTATTTATATTACTAAATACAATCATTTTGATAATATGATATATATAGTTATATTAAAAAATATATATTAATAGTAATAATAATAAACTCTTTATTTGCACTTAATTCGTATACAAAAAGGCGAGCTTATTGCCACATAGCAATGTTTTACAACTAACCTAAACACAGTGGTACATGCGCGCATTGTGAAAATAAAGATTATTACATAGCATACAGACAAGTGGAAGAATTTAAAACTAATAATGCCCGTGGAAAGGAAATTGGGAGAGGAACAGGAGAGAAAGGGAAGAACTGGTTACTTTATAGAAAGGTAGTAATCCTTAAGGTGAGTCTTAGACTCCTTTCCTTAAATCCGTAAGTTTCGTATATTTGCTGGGAGATCGCTCCAGAGTCTTGCACTATGGACACAGAAAGAATAGGAATAGAAATCACTATTATGACTCGGAATATTGGCTATTTTTAATGAAACGTCTCATTTGCAGCTCAATGAGATGCAAGGTAGAGGGGTATATAGGTAAGTAGTGAAATTAATGAAACCAAATAACATACACATATAAAGTCTATTTATTGAGGAAATCTTGCAAATTTAAATTAATAATAAATCCACTATAAGTATTCATAACCACTAATTATTGAACATATTTATATTAGATGTATTTACAGACCTATGAATTCTAATTAACGCAATCACTTTCGTTTTAATCTGTACACGTACTAACGAGTAATAAGCAAACGAAAGCCTTGTAAACTTCACCATCTAGCTACACGAGTCAGAGGTCCTGAGCAGTGGCTAACTAAAAACTATGGGCCTCGGTGCAATATTGAACAAAAGGCCCATCCCCCTACTTACTTACCTTCATGGCATACAGGATGTTACTACAGTATACCTAACTAGATTATATATTTAGTTTGAACCTACATTATACATTCGCGTATTCATTTAGGGATATTTCTTCAAACATGTTGCGGAATAAGTGCGAATCACATAGAAACATTATTGAGGGAGAACGTTCAAAAAAATGTATTTCTATATTAATGCTACGATTCTCCAACTTTGAATGTGGTGAGAATAACAAAAGTTAATAACAGTTGTCATTACTTTATTTTGAGTATAACTACAAATTGCAAAAATGGTAAGACTAAAAAATACCCACATGATATTATTAGAAATATACAAATTTCTGCATATCTACATATTTAAAATAACTAATTAATATATTATACAAAGCTAGATAAAAATACGAACAAATCCATTTCTAGAATGGTTTTCACTCATCGATCAGTTTTGAGACACCATTTTTTCGGCTTCCTTAGCTTCCGAGCAGAGTTAGACGTCGCCCGAACTACCGTGGGCCCTGGTGCGCCACACCGGCCGCCCGTCTTAGTTACGCCACTGGTCCTGAGCAATGACACAATATACCAACCAGTAGCTTTACTCTCGAGCTACAGGGCATTACGGGAAGGGGGTGCGAGGAATGTGGGCAGAGGGGTACATCCCGATGAATTCCTTATGTTAACATTACGAGTAGGTAAAGGCTGGCGACGATTTTAAACGCTGTATATCTGCGTGGGCCGAGTAGCGAAATATCTGGGTGCCATATCCGAGCCCTAACGACTCGTGACGTATTCGCTTTGATTTTAATTTTGTTCTAAGAGAAGTTACTGCGTGGTATACTCAAGTGGTAACTACTTTACTCTACTCAACGATATATAGGTAAATGAATCGCGCGTGGCACATGGTTACAGAGCTACAATTTTCACCGAAGCGACATGTTTTCGTTGCATGCGGTTTTAGCAAGTGCCCCCTACTTACCGAACTGAAAAACGTTTCACGTCAATAAATAAATAAATAATAATGTAAAAATCGTCTCAAATGACCCGGATCCTACGAACGGAATGATGCACAACATGTCAGCTTATTGCCACCTTTCCCATTCTCCCGCATACGCCCAATAACAAAATTATTCAATGGTAGCAGTAAAAGAGATCAATCATCTCCCGTTGGTTGCCGCAGCTCGCGGTCGTGCGGCAAACAGGCGGCAGGTGCGACCGCAAAATAAACAGGTCGATGGATTCCCGCCGCGGCCGAACGCCTTAGATTGCGTATCGGGAAGTATCCTGTAATATTGGCGGGCGCAGGCCGCCACCTTGCGTGACGCCACCTCGCTCTTGTTAGACTAAGCTTATAGTCCGGGAGACGACTGTAAGAAGGCTTACGTCATAGAGTAACAACATGAAACTTTTATGTAGAGAAAAAAAGACCATTTTTTTATCTGCCGGTAAAAAATGATTGACGGTGATTAAAGGACACTTGAGAGTTGACAACAACTACGGCGAACCCGCCACCCCCAGGAAGCTATAACGATATTAGATCATTCTTTCTCCCGTGCGGTGAACGCAGGATTATTCTCTCTATTTCTATTTTAGTTATTTCTCTCTATTTCTAGTCTTTAAAAATAAAGTGGACTTATTCAGCAAAAATTCTGAAGCAAACACGGACTCATCAGCTTGTGAGGGACCATCCCTCACTAGACTCCAAATTATTCGGTGTGAGGTGGTGGTGTCAACTTGCGGGTTATCTCCGTATTAAAAGTCGATTTTAAGTATATCAGAAGGTGTTTATTGAGAGTTCGATATTGCCAGTTTGTAACGCTTCTCGAATATGATGTAGGTATATTGAAGCGAATGTATTGGTTATCTGCCTGAAGTTACGAGGGTGTATGGATAAGGAGTGTACTTGTGCTTCTAGTATCTTGTACTGGGCACGGCTCGAGTCTGTGGGAATGCAGACTGATGCTTCTCGCCTCGATAAGGAAAGGAAGGTAAAGGTAACCAAGAAGGCCGGGGTACCGAGGTATGCCGTCGCTGTCTTGGGGGAAACCAAGAAGCCGGGGTACCGAGGTATGCCGTCGCTGTCTTGGGGGACGTGATCACTCGAGGAATGATACTTTGGTTGCTTTTTCGCCGGTTTATATAGGCCGAGAAATGGTCCAATCTAAAATATTCCTAGTAAAAGTATTGTTTCATCGTGCTGATTCATCGCTCACGAGATAGAATAATAGCTGAATTTGTGTCAGTGTATTTCATTGGAAGTCAATGCATTTGTTGATTGCATGTAACGATACTTAAGGGTCGTTACAAGCTTAAGCTTCCTGCTTGTTTATTATTCTTCATATAAAAAAATCAGCAAAACACGGCGCTCGTTGCGTTCGAATAGGCGCGCGTTTTATATTAAAATTATTTTTTGACACAATGGGCTCGATTGCGTTTCTTCGTGAACTAAAATCAGAAATAAGTCCGTGTGAACGAGACAGGGCAATACGCTAGAGCGAAGTGTGAGATGACCGGTTGTCACTTTTTGCATTAAAACTGCCCGCCAAGGTCAAATCTTACACCGCACGAAATATGCTCGAATTTATTCGGACGAGTATAAGTTCGGCAGGTAGTATTTATCGACGATCGTTCGTTTCATATTCCGCTCTAACGCATTGCTCTGTCTCGTTCGCTTGGACTAATTTTAGTTTTAGTTCACAAAGAAACGCAATCGGGCCCAATGTTGCATTCGAATACGCACGAAAAAATCTTCTCGCACTGGTGAAATATTCGGTGCGCTTCGATATTAGTGCGTTTCTCATTCATTTCATATCTGACTGAGACACAGGGAAGCGTGGCCGGGTTAAGCTAGAATAATAATAATAATAATAACACCAATTTTTACTACCGATCCAGGCGACTGTAGGTGAATTCAATATAATACCAACTATTTTTGTATCCTATTTTCAAGTATGATACAATTAAGTCCATAGCCCTTTATCTTATTCCATAATGTTTCAAAATATTGAATAATATTATATTATTATATTCGATATGGCGACGGCCTTAGTAGGTATAACAGTATGGCAGCGCACTGCAAATGGCGCTATAAACACGCATATACGGTATAAAATTAAGTCCAAAGCCTTATACCTTATTCCATAATATTTAAGATTTATTAGAAGAGTTTCATAATTAACATAATCGAATGCTTTCGAGAGATCACAGAAAACACCAAAAGCATCATGTGATCTCTCGCAATATATCCTCCAAATATATTCTTGTTTAGCATGACTTCAGCTTTTATTGTAGAGCAGGCTTTGGCGAATCCAAGAACAATCTACCAAGGTTTTGATTCCTATTACACCAATTGCGTCAGGCTACAAAATGATAGGGTAGTTGTTTATATCAAGTCTAGTATGTATGAACGCAATGGTAAGAATTTCTGGTTGTTAATATCATTGTCGCTCAATATAGACGTTTATGAACACATACATACTTGATTACGCTTTGATAAATTTACGATATTTTCAGACAGCATTGATACAATTTCAGTCTCATTTTGAGTTCATGTTAGGATATCAAACGGCAAACTTCCGTTAAATTTACAGCCGACGATTAATATTTCGGTTTGTTTAATGATGCCATATATTTTGCCTTGCTTTGAGGGTCACGTACTACGAGTGACAGTCGCGTTGCGCCGCGCCGCTGCAAACGGGTAGCGAATTAATGACCTTGCTGAGGGTGCCGGTTTCCAATGCCATATCTGCGCATCTGGCAGATGATACGAAGTGACGATTAGGTACCTACCAATCAAATACATGTCAAGTACATCGGTCGATACTTTGCAAAATACACAAAACATAAAGGCAAAGTCGTCTAAAAATAAATCGGGCCAGTTGAACTCGCGCCAGTTGCACTCGCGCGCCGAGGGTGTCTTACCTAAAAGGGGTGTTTGCTATGATATACTTAGTTTTTTTTCTATAATTGTGTATTAAAAACATCCAAATGAACCCTTTCAAATTATATCCGGCTCAACAAAGTAAAAAAAGTTTTTTCGGCCCTTTCGGTAATGCCCATACAGTTTCGATATATGCCATCTCTCTTCGTCCCGTGCACCCCGCACTAATGCCATAAAATGGTTTTTTAAGTTATTATTTCTTTTATAAAATTATAATATATAATTATAACATTTTTACAAAAAAAGTATAAATAATAATCATACTTTTA
Source organism: Micropterix aruncella (assembly GCA_944548615.1). Taxonomy (NCBI): domain Eukaryota; kingdom Metazoa; phylum Arthropoda; class Insecta; order Lepidoptera; family Micropterigidae; genus Micropterix; species Micropterix aruncella. The sequence goes on from OX155951.1 coordinate 6,965,268, forward strand.
TTAAAATTTTGCGAAGCAGATTAGATGAGGTTAAAGTGGATTTTATTACCCCACTAGATTTTATCACCCCATTAGAATTGAGAGTTATAAGACAAAACAAGTCAGTCAGCGAATAAAAATAAATAAATAAAACCCATAATGTGAAAATTAGTGCAACAAGCATATAAAATGAATAAAACGGATATGAAAACTAGCGAGGAGTAGGTACCTACCAACGATACAAAGAAACATCAAACAAAAGGCATGTCGGAATATCTAAATATTATGAATAAAAGAACTGATCATGAAATGAAATCACAATCCTAGATCCTTGTCCTCCTACTTTACTATTAGCTCTAAATTCCTAGTATACTGGACTATTGATTTAACTTTCTCTTCTAGGGAGGAAGGGAAGCGGTCCCTGACCTTAAAAAAGGAACGCTCTGTTTTTTTCGGTTTCCACTTCAGGAGCACTTCTAGGGTGGTACAGTTCATTCATTCGTTTAAGTCAACAATCAGTCAGTCAAGACAGATCAAAGGCAACGAGTTCGATCCGTGTCCGCACTTTCGCACTCCTTTGGTTCTTCGTACGCCGCAACAGCTCGTAAAATAAAGTGTCTCAGAATACGCTCAAAGCGCACCATTCATACTCCCAAAGAGCGTGTCTCTTTTCGCGCTCGGTCTCTGGGGCGAAATCGTTAACTCGGTTCTAGGAAAATCGATCAAACGGCATCGCGGGCGCCTGCGCCTGCGCCCGCGTGCAGTTAAAAGTTTACGATCGATAGATCTCTCCGGCGCGCGGGCGGCGCGTAAATCGCGAAATAGATCGGCGCATTGGGGCGACGCGACGTTAACGAGGGGATTTGCGCACACGATCGAGGGGACATTGGATTAGCAGTTTGCCGTTTTATCGCGCCTTGATCTAGTTTACTATCAGTTGCCATTGATTGATGCTGATATTAACGCTCGCGGCTTTAATCGCAACTGATTTAATATATCTGAAAATATATCTAAGAAACGATTTAGGAGTTTTTTTTTTTGGTGTAAGCTAGTAATAAGTAGTAATAATATATGCATGTATGCATATATTATTACTACTTAAGTAGTAATAATATAGTATTAGTATTTTAGTAATAATAAAGTAGTAGTATTTTAATAATAGTATTTACTCATATCTATTTATTTACGAGTATACTTAGGTATGTAATTATAGGAAAAAAAATAACATGAAATTATTTATCATTTTCATTCCGAGGAACTTTCAGATTATGATCTAAGAGTCAGACTTTTGTATTATTTCGTAAAAAAATATTTATTATATTTAATATTTATTTATTATAAAATATAATTTATTATGTATACTTATAAAATCTTTTAAAAAATCTATAAAATTGTAGTTTATCGTTTCTAGTTTCTTCCTTTGGTAATTTTTCTGATGTTGTTATGCATGTAGTTTCCTCTGTAACAAAAATGTGACAATCTACATCAAATTCCTATTTTTATTTCTAGCGAACAGCACAATACAAATGATATCTAGCATAGATTAATTTCTAGTCACATGGACTATAACACAATATGTGTCAATTGTTTTAAAAAAGATTTGGACATTTAGACGAGATGGATGTTCGAAAATGCAAAAACAAAATTTACTTCAAAATGATAAAAAGTACCATACAGGGCGCATATTTTCATGTTAGCCAATTGAGCTTCGTCGATAAAGCTGTATGGATTATAGGTACCATTGTTGTCAATAAACTGACTTGTGAGATATTTGAATTGCGCGAACCCACCCGCTCGCCTATCATCCCCCGCTATATCATACATAATATTATTCAAAGTTACGACATTATAATTTAAGGCGACATGAGACCTCAGAAAAATATCAGAAATGGGCGGACATGCGAAGAAGTAAGCGGGATCAATTTTGTAGCGTTTGACCAATAAAAATCCAGCGTTGACGTAGCGTCAGGCAGGATTCCAAGTCAGCACGCGCCTGCGACCGAGCGCATAATAAACGTTCGATCTCAGCTCCAGCACAGAATAACTGTCTTTGTGCGGTATAAGGGTGTTAATGGTAAAGCATATTTATCGTAACCCTCAGAGCACTCTGACGTTTTAATTAATTTAGGGCCTGAATAAAAGATGTGGCTAAGCGCGACGCTAGATAATACACCCGTTATAAATATAATGAAACTAAAATAAAACACACTCAGCGCTTTCACTGTCAGAGTAATCGCGCCTGAAAGTTTTAGAAATCAGTTGACGTCCAAGGCAATGTGAAACTTTTTTTAGTCTAAATTATAAATTGGTTCCTTATCGAGGGGTGCTGTTAGATTTTTTTAAAAATTAATTCCTACATTTTTCAAAAAAATCATAAAACTAAAGTTCTTAAAGTATGGTCGTTACCAGGTATCATGTCACCTTAATAAACTAGAAGTCAATGGTAAATTAGTATAATAAGCTTCAAAAATGATTCAAATTACCTAATATGTGTGCATATGTGGTAGTTGTGGGTATATCAAAATGAACCTAAATTAAATACAATATGTGCGTAATAAATACAATATCATCCACAAGCCAAGCTTATACAAATGCAATCCATTATCCGTTAATTGCAGAAGCCTCTTACTTTATTACGAAATCAATCGCGCAAGCGGCTGCTAGCAAAATTATTGGTTACACTACACCGCGGCATAAAAGTGTTCAAAGTGGCCCACTCTTAAGAGGGCTTTTATAAATCAATAATGCAGATCACAAAGGCTTCACAATAGGTGCCTCCTTCGAACGCAGACACTGTGGGGTTCTGGTAGTAATCGGATAGCTCGCACGGCCATTACGCCTTCATTGTTGCGATCGCTAGTGATACAAACCTATAGTTATTAATCGTCACGTCAGTATTCAACTATCGTATCGTACTACAATTGATTATATCTGATATTAGATTGCTCGAATCCACGTACGATTTGGCAACCTACCTGAAACGGTGAAATACAGGTTGCGCTGACAGCGTTGTCGGCCAATTAATAGCAATTTATTTGGCCATATATAATAACGCTGATAATTAATGATTTTTCTATAGAGGATTGATTGATTAAAAATATAATAAGCAATAAATTAACCAATGATAACAATAATAACATTCATTTATTTATACCAAATATCGCATTTAATATATAGCCTGATTACATGACAGAAATAATACGAAAAGATATAATGCCATGTATTAGTCAATCTGACTTAAAGTGAGTTATTATTACATATAAAAACCTATATACAAATTAAAAATAGACATTTTTATGTAAATAATATAAAAAAATAAGAACTACGATTTTAAAATATTATTTTTCCTAAAAATATATAATAATATGTACCTATATTAACCCTTGGAGTAAATGGGTATTTTCATGGATGCATCTGTCTCTTTTGCAGGATTTTCGGCGACATCGACTTAAAGTACTATAACTACGAAACTACTACACCAATCATAAAAAGAACAACTGCACAATGATTGCATTGAAATTTCGAATATAGAATATTGATTTGTAAAACAATTATATAATTATGAATAAATATGAGAACGTCAAAGAAGTGAAAAAAACGCGCGACCAGATTTGGTCGACTCGTACTCAACGGATAATTGTTTCGCGACCAGATTTGGTTGACTCATACTTTATATACATTAACATACATACATACATGGACTTATATTTATAAAATATATGTATAGGTATATATTAAAAGTATTGTAATTTTTCCTCAAGGTCGTCTATCTTATAAATAGCATGTGCGATGAGCCAGTGTTTAACTCTACGTATATTCGAATATTTTTGGTTTCAGATCTCGTATTCTTATTGGCAGGTTATTAGAGAGTTTAAAGGCCAAATACACAAATGAGTTTTGGATCATAGTCAAACGGACTTTGTTGGCTTGTTGGCTTTGCTACGTGTGTCGTGATCATGTACGTGCATGTTAAGCGTACACTCGTGTATGTTGTTTATAGCATACACTAAACAACTGATATATTACTTCATATATTATGCAACCTTGCTTTATTTGGTTCCTTGGAGTGACGACTCGGTGGCTCGAATACGAGCATGGAGCTCGTTTAACCGGTGGCTTCCCAGGAACAGTGAGGAGAGAGAGAGAGAGAGAGAGAGAGAGAGAGAGAGAGACCGACAGACCACCGAGAGATCACTGTGTTTTCATGAGAAAGCAGTGGCCTCGAAATATAAATTGCGTTACGGCTTGAAACTTTTTGAGGCCAGAAGGATAATTACTACTAAAGGCTTCCAATTAAATTCTAGCTGTCAAATTAAAATAGAATAAAAAAATTTAAAAAAAAATCAATAAACATTTTTCATTACGTTAACACAATTTTACAATCGTATTTAGATTTATTTTATCGTATGTTGCATCGGAAGGCGCACGAATCGGTGTGGTTATTGTGGGGTTGCCAACCGGCCACACCTTCTCGTTACGGGGAACGGAACGCGCATTGTGTTGCGCGACTACTGCCTGCACTGTTTGTTGTGCGTTTGCATCAATAACGACCTAACGACGGTGCCCGATAGGGCGCGAGGAGGTACGATAAGTGACACTAGAATGCTACTTTATAATAAAAATTAACATGGGAATTTACTATATATCTGTAAATAAACCTCAGCATTTACAGAATCATCCCGTTGCATGGTTTAAATAAATATAGACAAACTCTGTTTATCGTGTTATTGGGTTGCCTCAGGATTCCCATTTGGGCCTCTTCTGTTTCTCTTGTACATCAACGATATCAAAGACTGCGTATATAACTCTAATATCCTGATAGACGCTGATGACACAGATAATTACAAGGAAATAATATCCGCTTTTTCATGAAAAAAACCGATATAATTTTTAAATGATGCCAATTTATATGATTATTACTCCAAAACACCGCCTTCTGTGTTACAAAGAGGGGCTTTTCTCGTTTTTCAGAACCCCGAAATTATTCCCCCCCCCCCCCCCCCCCCCCGCCTCCCCTCGGAATTTCAAGGCTTGTGTGCCCTGTGCAAACTTAAATCAATCAGCATGTTTCGTAGATGTAGCCGCTTCGTTCGTCGATGATTACCTCATATACACACATCCAATTACCTATTATATGTATATTATTCGATGGCGCTTTCATAAATCGATTCCATAGATAAACTCCAGTTAATACCACATGTGCGAATGTGTGCCTTTATCTCCTCATATTGTTAATCTTTAGAAATCTGATCCTCCTTCATATGCACCTTATACTATTCCACAGACAATAATAAAATCGCCGTCCGTTGCTCAAACCACGAATAGGGCGTATTGCAATAAATATGATTGATGTTGTTGGGGCGTTTAATGTCGTATCGGTAATTTTGTCTCTTCATCGATATCGACTGTTTTGCGGGCGTATAATGGCCGCCTATCGAGTGATCCATTGTCAATCGTTCAAAAGGGCGTAACGATTCTGCGGCCGCCGCTTTTCAAAACGATCCTTATTGTATTGCAATCGGGCTTTTTCATCGCGTCGGTTGCGCGCGTCATCACGTCATACCAGATCCACTGATTTATTGGCCGCACTATTGATAAACCGATGACTTTTATGGTTGTGAATTGAGGAGATGTGCGCCAGAAACGTGGAAACGCCGAGATAGATTCCAGTGTTTCTCCATAGGGTAAAATGTAGAAAGCTTATGCTCGAATTGCAGGCCGCCAAAAGGCAATTCAATTATATAGTGATGGGCACAAGACGAGTCTAGTCTCGAGTCTCTCGACTCGTCTCGAAACTTCGAGACCTACTCGAGACTCGAGTCTTGACGAGACTCTGATCGTCGAGATGAGCGAGAGTTTCGTCGACGAGACCGAACGAGATCATCTGGCCAAAATACATCTAGTTTTCTAAAGAGTACTAAACCAAACTAAACGAAAAAAATGACCTATTAATGATTGACTGTAAGATATCGCTATAGCGATAAGTCCGCCATTTGAGCATAAATTCTCTTTTTTTATAAGACCAGTGTAATATTCATTAGGTAATGTTTATATACCACAATAAATTTATTCTATTCTAATCTATTTTAGCTGTTTGACGGTATCGACGATACCCTGTTCCGCCCAATATTTTAAATTCGTATCTTTTTGCTATAGAAAGTACAGTCGGTATCTTAAATGGCAACAAAAATAAAAATATGTTTTATCAGTAGAGTAGTACCGTGCCACTATGCAAACCGTGAAATGACCCCTCCATTACCAGTTCTTTCAAACCTTGATTCAACAAATCAGCCAACTAATATGTCCATCTTGGCGTACTTTCAACAACGATACTATAGTTACTATATTCGTCGTGTTCGATCGATCGACATTAAACGACATCTATTAACGCAAAACTACAATCATACATAGAAGTGGTAAAATTTTCATTGTTACGAGTAAACCGATTTCCAGCCCTCAGTTGCAATTTGTACAATACTGCCTATCAAAAAAAGAGTGTTATGTATTCTATGTATGCTTTAAAGAGGTTTATGTATGTATGCTTTCCGTTTCTTTATTCCACCATAACTTCTAAACGCTTGAACCGATTCAGAAGAGAGTGATATTGTCCCGAGTGTTATAGGGTACCTTCATGGGCGCCGGCAGCAGGGTTCTAGGGGGTGAATTTGTACCCACCTATCGGGAAAAAAATACATTAATAAAGATTAGGTTTTTTTTAAATTAAGTTACTTTTTGAATGAAAACTTAGGCGTCTAGGTTGTTGTTCACATTTGTTCATCACCTTGTCATTACATTTAGTGTCCTCCTCTACTCTTTTCTATATAATTAGTTATTAGTATAGTGTATATAGGCAGATGCACCTCCCTGAAAGTAATCCTGGTGACTCACATGGATACGTTTACTATCCATATATTAAGAGAGTTGTTGTCTCAATTTCTAAATGTCTAAATGGCAATAAATTAACATAAATTTATCGTTTTTAGTGTCGAATAAACGGTATAATTGAGTACATTCCGGAAATATTCATGTATCTATATGGAAAATACATAAAGCACAAATATTTTATAAAAACTGTAATAAAAATAGTTATATATACAATAATTCACTTTCTGTAATGGCAGTCGTGTTTTTTATTCTTTTTAATATATTTACATGTTTCTGGACCACTGGCAAACAACTACCGCTTCACCCTGTAATGATGCCATTAATAATGACGTTATGACTTGAGAATCTGTTAAGATCTATTTGAAAGGTATTAACTTCATATAATTACGTAGAATTATATGAAGATATCAAGGATCAATCTTTTGAATGTCTCATCAAAAGATTGATTATACGTGTATATCCGACATAATCGAACCGTAGCATATATGCAATTAGTCGGGCGTCTTCCGTTTCACCATTACGACTGCTGGGAGTTCTTCTATCAGTGTATCGAGTTTACATTGACAACTTCGCCATTTACACATACCCCATGCGTGCATACCTCCACAAATAATCTCATGTATTGGACATCTCGCGTGTTCCACAACGGTTATGTAAATAATGTCCGCATCATTTTTCAATGAGTCGAGGTGCGCTACGGAATTTGAACCTCGAGCGATATGAAACAGCTATTAATGGCGCGAACGAGATTGAAACGCGGATAAACGCGGTGCAGCCACCGATCTGATGCGCGTCTTAGACAAGCCATGCGGTGGACCAGTGCCACGGATGGTCTTAAAGAAAAGGATAGATAGGGACAGGCAATTGGAAAGCATGCCCCTAGAATGTGTAACGTCCCTTCCGGGATGCAAAAGGTACGGCCGATTTTTTACTTCACAAGTTTAGGGGCTAAGAAAGGTACTGGAATAGGTCTATTATACTTCATTGGGAGAGTCCACAAATTACCTGGAGGCAGTTGGAGGGGATATTTATTTTGGTTTTATTATTATTTTCATATACATATATGTATGTGTATGTGTGCATATATGGAAGTATGTATGTGTATGTGTGCATATATTCCAAGGTACAACTAGCGATGAAGTAGGACATAATGCCAACAAATGTCTCTCTGTAGCTAGTAACTGGTTTAAAACGAACCAATTATTATTAAATCCCACCAAAACCGTAGCCATGAATTTTGCCTTAAAAAAAGTTAACAATATCAATATCATCATGGACTCTAATAAAGTTCAGGTCGTTAACGCGGCCAAATTTCTAGGTATTACAATAGACCAGAAATTAAACTGGAGTCCACATATCGAGAGGCTATCGAAGAAACTGTGTTCTGCTATTTAGCGGCACATACTATGCGTGCTTTCATTCGAAGATGGCTTATGGTATCCTAACATGGGGTAATGCACCAGATAGCCATCGTATTTTTATACTGCAAAAGCAAGCTCTCAGGACGATATTTGGGTTAAAAAGAGACGACCACTGTGCTCCGATCTTTAAAAATAAAAAATATTAACATTTCAATCTGAATTTATATATCAGTGCATAATTTATGCGAAAGCAAATTTGAAAAACGAGGAAAAGCATTCGAGTCTGCATGAACATAACACTCGCAATAAAAATAATGTAGTAATCCCCAAAGTGCGGCTTTCTTTATACCAGAGATCATATTTATATTTGGGGTTTAAATTTTTCAACTCATTGCCAGCAGAAATTAAAATACTTCAAGAGGTTGCATTTAAGAAATGCATAAAAAGAAACTTAGCCATGCATGCTCTCTATAATTTGGTTGAATTTGACAAGGCCGTCTTAGTTCTTAAAAAATAAATTAGCTTTTATCAAATTTGTTCTGTATTTTGTCACCGTAGTTTTGATTTCATTGTAAAACTTGTTGTTTATTAACTGATTATTTTAAAATTTCTTGATTGACTATTTTTAAAACTTATCGATAGATTATTTAAAAATGTTGTTAAATTTTTTTTTTTTTGTTATTTGAGTCTGTAAGATTGAATTTTTATAATTGATCCGATGGTGTCTTGCTTTTACATATAAAAAGTATATGTACACGTAATGAAGTTGTAATAACCTCTAGAAAATGTAAAATGACGTATTCCACAGTATGTACTTTTTGGAATTAATAAAGTATGACTATGACTATGACTATGGATATATATTTTATCTATAGATGCATATGAGTATATTTAATTGTATATGCGTAAATATTTATAGTTTCATATTTGTCGATTTAAAAATAAGTACTAACATATAGTTTAAGTTAACAGTGCACACATAATATCTAGTCATTAAAAGCCTGCCTTAGAACAGGCCTAGGCCTAGTTAGGCGACTGTGTCAAACATTAAATATAATGTCGCATCAATTTCTTGCTAACATCTTACTTACAAATATGACATTATTGTTTACTAGATGTGTTACTAAATAAATAAATAAATATATAGCCGCTATCTATTCACAAGTATGCAATAAATCGACGACCGCACCATCTATTAACACGAGACAAAACTACACTCATAGAAATATTAACCTTGTTATAAGTATGTTTACTGCATCGGTCAGTTTACAGCGGTTGAAATCCAGCTCTGTCCACTACGACAGATTGTATTGTGGGTTATGAACGATTATCGAATTATAACGAATGAACCTATTACTTTTTATTGTAAAGTATATGAAATACGAATAATACACAATTTTTTGGACCACTGTTGGCGTCTCATACATTTCTGGTTGCAGTGGCGCTATTAATAATGGCGTTTCGACGTCATAATGTGTTGAAGTTCAGTGCAATGGTATTACTGTAAAATGATTGCGCAGAATTGTTTTACCCATAATCGAATAATAGACTATATATGTCTTTATAGAGGTAAAGCATTGAGATTTAAGTGTAATACAATTAGTTTCCCATTTTCCTTTTAATCATTAGGAGTGCTGTAGTTTTTTTTCTCAGTACAGGGTTATAAAATTCTGACCCATTGATAATTACGTTTTCCATCTTTCCGAACAGCCGCTCGCACCGCCGTCTTGGAAAAATGGCTGCCAAAATTTTATACCATATTTTGAACCATATATCTGTTCCAGTATGCTCTAAAGTATATATAAAATAGTCTGCGTGAATATTACAAAGCGAAAAAAATGTACAATCACTGTTTATGCTCATAGTTGAATACAAGGTATCGTAACTTTACTTCCCAAACTTCTTTATTGGCACAAAAGTTTTACGTTTTACACTGTCTGAAAATGTATAGAATAATTATAAATAAGATAAAAACGAATTTACAGCGATGAGTTTGTATCACCCGGTACGTTGGGCGATGTTGGAGCCGCCGTTGTCCAGGATAAACTACCCTGGACAACGGTGTTTGCAACATCGCTAAAACGTGAGGTGCTACAAACATCCCGCGATAAATATGTTTTTATCTTATTTATAATGTCAAACAATCGCAATATTCTTCAATTTCATATTAATGGATTATCATCTAGATTCTATGCACGATACTCTTAAGTGGACAGCGTATGGGAGGCCCTATCTACTACTTTTACAAGAACTTCGGGAACGTTATTCCATTCCAATAATATATCTGTTTGTCACAATCAATTTCATTGTATTGCTGTAGCGACCGACTAGGAGACGCACGACGCGGTTGCGACGGGCCGATATGCCACTGTCATAACTCTGGAACGACAGCGTTTACCGTTCCTATGCCTCTCGATATCTATTGATTATGAATAGGTACATCGTTTACGGGAAATAAATTAGCCGTTTAAAAGGAATAGGGGCTTTGAAATCTACCCAAGCTTTAATCGTGCTTACCTTGTTTGCATTGTACACCTCAAATATAGCGTGAAATTTTAAGTACTGCTCATATCATTTGTATACAGACCATACCCAGTTGATGCATCTCATACCGAGTCCTATTTCTAATGGCTGGTACCTTTGATTCAATAGCGTCAGGGGTCTTGGAGACGTTCAATTTAAGAAAAAAATCCAGAATACTCTTATCAAGAACACAATTTATTCTACTGGGTCATTGGCAGTATTGAATTATGTAATCTTCATGATTATTTTTATTGCATTTTTTTACTATGGATATACATCTCTAAATTCAAATATTTTGATAATCGGTTTTATTAAAATTTGTATTGGTTATTTCTATTGTGCTATTTTTATTGTAATTTTATATTAGTAAAATTTCTAATTTGAATATTTCATAACAGAATATTTGATTTTATATTTTGACTCTCTGTATTTTTGAGTTATACCTAATTATGTATTTTAGTAGCTTAAATCGTTTTAAAAACATTTTATGTCGTTATTATAATTTTAATTATTAATTGTTTTTACAATTTAAAGAACAGTCTATCTATACAAAAATGAATCAAACCTAATTATGATGTAAAATAATTTGACTATACCAAGAGCAGGGATCCCTACCAGCCGGTCTATATTAAAAATACATATAGCGTATTAGATTGATCGATGAAGTACTACGATTTGGCAGCTACGATTTTAGTATGAAACGCAACGTATAGTTCCATAAACTGATTAATATTCTCTTTTGTGTAATATGACAGCGTTCGTGATACAGAAGGTGCTCTAAGTACGCCTCTACGGTATCCTAACTCGAAATCAAATGATAATAAAATAACAAACGAAATAATTTTAAACATAATCATTTTAAAATCATAGCTCTCAATATTTTATATTATTTACATAAAGACCCCAATTTTAAATTTGATATACAGGTTTTAATATGTAATAATTACGCACTTTGCTGTTCAGATAGACTAATATATGGCATTGTATATTTATGTATTATTTCTGTCATTTAATCGGCCTATTTAAAAATGCGATAGATGGCACTAATAATTAAATATTATTATTGCTATTAATGGTTGAATTATTGGGTTTTTATAATCAATCAATCTTTTATTTAAAACCATTCATTATCAATGTTATTATAGATTGACAAATAAATTGATATTAGTTTCGCCGTCAATTCTATCAGCACCACCTGCATTTCGTCGATGCGAAAGTGTTGCCAAATCGTACTTTGGAGTTGTGCAATCTAATACCATAATGTAATCAATGATTAGGGCGTTGCTCGTCTGAAGTACTTCTTTAGGATACAGGAATACCTCAGCGTCAAAGTCAGAACTGTTCTAGTGAACGCTTTGATTTTGTCAATCATTGACTATTGCAACTTTGTGTATGGCTCATGCTTATATGAAAAGGTTGAAAGAAGAATTCAACATATGTATATATGCTTGTGCGTGTTTTAGGTTTAACATTCCATATCATCGTCACATGCCACCCTTTCTTGCCAGGGTGTCCTTGCTGACTATGAGACAGAGATAACTTCATATAGCAACCAAAGTTCTAAAAGTTGTACCTATTCAACATCCGAGGTATTTGTACTAAACGAACTGGTCTCGCAATCGTCATGCATATCCCACGCGAGCTCGCCAATATTTAGCCATAGTCCCTAAATACCAGTCCACCAGTTTTAGGGGTAGCTTCTCCTACTATTCGGCGGTTGTATTGCTGGGAGTAAAATTGCGGTCAAATTTCTTACATTTAATCAAGGAAATCTTATGCGCGGCGACCAGTGTTTCTCTTTTGTGCGTAGTATTTTTCAATGTTTTCTTATTGCATATGCTGTGAATCGAGAAACATGGCTTCAAAATATATCCAACTGCAGCGTTTGTAGTCTCATAATGTAGTTTTTTTTCTGTGCAAGAATTTAGGAATATTTGTAGTATATTTATTACTGCAATTAAACACTAACTGGTTGGTTATTTGTGACAATCGTATAAAGAAGTTAGGTACCGCTCAAACAACAACCGAAATTCGAGTTCTATGTGATATTTGAGACATTATTTTATACTAAAGCCTGCATATAGCTAAAGTAGCGAAAATCACCTAACAATATGATAAAAAATAACTAGCAACCATCATCTAACGAGTTTGTGTTGTAGATTTCTAAACAATTCGATATTATCAGATGATAATATCGTATAAAAGTGGCTCAATATTTTCACTGTTTATATCATGTCGTTTTCGTTAAACATTCAATATTTATCAAACAACCTTACAGTTTAAATCCCCTTTTTCTTTTCCTTTTCGATTAGTCCATTACCATTACCGTGTCCGCGCTGGTCATTATCTGTCCACAAATCCACGGGGTCGAACATGACGACGTCATCAGCGATGGGTCAGTCAAGTTGTAGACGATAACAAGTGGACGAGCTACCGACATCGACGGTAATTTGAGGACAATCGATAAACTCGGGTACGCATAGAGCCATTGCGTGACGATTAAGCTATTTTATTTCTATATTTATTCAGTATGGTTGCCTGCTACCACTTTCTTGAAAACGATATTGTCTGATAAGTATTAGGTCCTTACCGATGTAATAACCGTTGTTTTTACTGACCACTTTGACCTTAAATAACTTCGGTTTGTTATAAATCTCATATCAAAGTAATGATATTCCTTGTTCTAAATCAGTTATTCATTTGTCTTTCTGTCATTTATTATTGCTGTAATATTTTGTGTATAGAATCATGAAAAAGTTGAAAGTTCGCATTATTAGAATTAGAGTTCCGTCGTGGCTGCAAGGCAGCAGAGACGGCACAGAATACCAATAATATATTTATTTATTTATTTATTTATTTCAAACATACTTATGTTAAACACATAAAAATGGTCATACGAAGTAATGGTGCGAAGAAACAACGGCCCACATTCACATGACCATGCTCAGCACATACCCAACTAGGCCAAATATAGCCTGTAACTGGGCATACGACTTATTTTCTGACTTAGGTCGAGAAGCCTAACTGACGTAGGTAGGTACTCATATAGATACATATATTAAATTATATTACAACATATTACATTTTGTTTAATATATTATATCATATTATAAAGTATAATAGTAAAGTTATGCAAAAATATTATTTATTTTAAGATATGACTTGCAGAAGTTCGTTCTCTATCCTTGAACAACCTATGTCGTCAAGAAGCCATTTTTTAATATATTTTTTGAATAAAATGGTATTTTCTATTTCCTTTATTTTGTCATCAAGACGGTTGAATATTTTCGGTGCTATATAGTTGAATTGACTTTGAGGAAATGAGGAATTAACTCGGGGAACGGCATAATTCAGACCTGCAGATGCTCTTGTAGTTCGGTGTTGCTGGCTTCGTGGTCGTTTATCTGAGGTTCGATGGAAAACCATGAGTGACTGTTTCACAAACAGCTGGCGTATATCTAACACCTTACTTTCTTTGAATAGCATGTTGGAATCATATCGTGGGGGCCTTCTTTTGATTACCCTCAACAACAGCTTTTGGGCTTTCACTAGAGGATCCAAGACAGATTTCGCACATGCTCCCCAAGCTATTATTCCGTGTGCCCATAAACCCTGACACAGGGCCATATAAACCATATTTATGGAGTTCTTATTTATTTATATATGTACCAAACACCACGCGAACGAACGCACCGGGCGTTGTTGGTATGATCGCTTCCATTCTGGTAATTTCCTCGAGAACTAGCCACGTGGATGACAGGAGGGCTAGATCGATGATGATGCTGACTAAATCGCTATTCGGTGGACGTGGATACAGTCGACGCGGATCAGCGGCAAACTAAAGCTGAGCTAGCAGCAGCTTTCGGCATAAATGACAAAATAACATTGAGTCATATGAGTAAAATCGAGGGAGTAACCAACTCGAAAAGTGGGCACGGTATATATGAGCTAAATGAATGCCAGCACTAAAATGTAGACATTCTGAATCAGTTATACAACTTGCGACGTTATACAATTTTTTGCGACGTTATACAATTTTTTGTAACTTGCGACGAAAAATGGATGTTTTATTATGAAACGGTGATTCAATATACGATAATAATATGCAGCTAGACAAACCCCAAAATGAAAAATTAGTCGGAAAAAGCTCATAGGTTTGTCTGTTTGTTTGCAAATCTTTATTGCAAAATAAAAAATATACAAATGGCGGACATTATGTATTCGAAATATCTTACATTTAACCATTAGAGAACATATAACGCAAAGGTATGTTTTTGCGGGGGAGAAATCAACTCCGAAGAGGCAGTGAAAAATTTCTTCAAATAATTCAATGATTCATGTCCATGAGAGTTTTAAAGGCATAGCAATTAACTAACTAATTAAAATGGCATATGTAGGTATATATTAGGGGTCAATATTTTGATTCAATGAATATATATTTTTCTTACAATTAAAATTATAATTTTTAATCTTAAATTTCCTCCGTAGAATAGCGACTTCTTTGCTAAGGACCTAAAAATAATTACAAACGTTACGGAAATAAAAAAGGGATAAGGAACAACACAACCCGAAAGAGAGACAGGTGTTCAGGGAAACACGTTTTAGATAAAAATGGCAATATTTTCAATTTACATTATTTGCGTTTGTATAATTAATTATTCTAACCTGTCCATTCTTGTCCATTTCATTATTCGTTAGTTTGACCTTCTCGAAGGAGACGACCTGCTTCCTCAGCTGGTCTCCAGTGAATGGGCTGTCGGGATGAGGGTAGAGACGGGCCGGTGCGGGAGGGTCCGCTTTGCCGGCTACGAGCCACGATGAACGGTGATAGGCGTATCGATACCTATAATGAAGCACACTCGTCAAGCTGCCTCGTTTTTTTCTTATAGTATAGTTTATTGGAGATTTATAGTTTACCTCTTTCCGTCTACAGGAACTACGTCTAGAAGAACTGCGTAGCGCTGCTCTGCGCGACAGCCGCTGAAGGATACTCGTACAGTTGGGAACATCCGTCTGAAAAAAAGAGAAAAAACGGTGTGTAAAAATAAAAGAATGCAAAAACTTTATAATGTGGGTATCTTTATTCTATTTCTAGCTTCTAGCTTCAGTCTATTTTATATAATTATATATGTATGTATATATGTATTTGCTTATGTCCTATTTAAGTATTCATTTATTTATTTACTTCTTTCTTTAGATACATAAAATGCATACATTCCCTATAATTTAAAATCTCATTTTAAATTGTGTCCTATCTCATAGTAGGTACTCCTATTTCGCCTACTCTTCTTGATACATCAACGTGTCGGTTGACTGGAAGATATTATTTAGTTATCAATAAATCCGCCATTGCACTATAATGTTTTTATTGTTCAATAGAGAGATTCTATTCATTCAGTCATTCATGCATTTAATCATTCGTTCATACATTAACATTCATATTATATGTATAATATAAGTTATACTCGTAACTATTTATAATAGAGGATCATTACTCAATAAATACATGAATAAAAGCTATTTAGGAACATAGAATCACACTTCTGATAACCGTCAAAAAGTGCGCCATCTTCTTGACATGATTAATTGCAGCCCCAGCGAAACACCGGGAACATAATTATAGAGAAAATCAAACAAATTTGATGCATTGGATTTTAATGTATCCCTAAATGGGCAGACCGCCGCTTCCTGCGTAGGGGATGAAAGATAAAGATCCCCCGAGCGGAGGGCGGTTTTTACCGGTTCGGAAGGGTCTAATTTTGGGAGCTTTCCGATATCTATCTACCGCTTTTTTCGAGCAAATCGTCGATACACCTAATAAATTAAGAGAGGCGCGCGCACAGGTTACGCCTTCGTTGGAATTAAGAGACAGTTTCGCAAAAAGACGATTAGAAATGTATGCATTCTGATGGTCTGCAGACCATCAGAATGCAGATCGAGGGTCTTATAGTTTGTAGCGCTTATCTGCAACGGGCAAACCCGACACCTCAGGCTGTTGTCCACCAAGGAGCTAATGGGCTCTGTTGCAGTTCGGCCACTAAGACCCCTGTGTATTAGAGTCGGTGAAACTTACGGGTCAATACCCATCCGGCATCCTCCACGCAGAAGTACGAGGGCTCTGACCTGCAGGCCAGTTTCCCCTAGAAGTCAACCTTCGGGCGCTCCTAGACGGTTTACGCACCGTGTGGAGTCAGCCAATCGATTGTGTATTCCGACTGATAGCCGGGAGAGTCTGGAAACAGTACTGTTTCCAATAGAGCGTGGGTAGTTGTTAACCTTACGGCACTTCTCTTGAAACGACCAATCGGCTACCCGATACCGGGTGAACAGCCGTGCAAAGGATGCCGTGGTCCGCGAGAGATTCGGTAGACACCGTATCACCGCTACGTAAGGGAGAGGACCGCGCAAGAGACCTCGAACCTACCTCGAACCTGTAACCAGTTGGGAGACCGGAGTGATCTGGTTGCAACTGGAAGTAAGGGCGCGAGTGTCGGCCCGCTAGTGATTAGGCTGGTTATCTCGCGGTAAGGCGTTGGTCCTTACGGGCGAGTGGCATAACTAGACAGTGGACTGTTTTCTTCCCAAGTCCTCTACGCTCACCTCACGGGAGACAGAATTACAGCAGCGGCAGAGTAAGTTCTCTTCAAGGAGGCTACCAGATAGGAGTTCAACCGTGAGTTGGGCAGGGCAGATGACAGAAAGAGTTTTGCTAAGACCACCTAAGCTGCAAGGAATAATTAGGAAACACGAGGGTTTTACACTATAAGAAATAAGAAGAGGATGGAAATGTGCAGCGGGTAGTAAAATTCACTTTTTTTTTTCTCCAATATAATACCATTGAACCCCAATGAATTTGTTACAACGCGCAGGTTGGGCACGCCATTTTTTTTTAAAATTTATGAATGTTAAAAGTTATTTATTCACTGAATGGTATCTACTCCAAATTAAACATTTCTGCTGGAGCACGCAACGCGAAGAGTTGCTATAACTGAGCTTATCGACAATAGTATCTTCAAGTAGGGTTGGTTTATTTTCCATCAGACACTCTTGTAAGTAGCGCTTTGAGAATATCATTTTAAGACCTTTGTATTTACAGCCACCACTTCTTGGCATTCCTATACAAATTCCTGATTCATTTATATCCCGAACGTTTGCATCTTCGCCGTATTTTTTCATTCCCGTCCGTTCTCTTCTGGGCTATTGACCGGCCCGGTTATACAATCCGACAAGATGCTATCTACGAATTGGAAGGAGTCCACACTTTTTGTCGCTCGCTTTAACATGTCAACATCTGAGTTCCTCTCCCTATTAGTTTGACATCAGATCTTGTCTTTATCTGAGGACAGATCGACAACAGCATCGGGAAAATTTTCGACTTTAATAAATGATGCATTCCGAGAGTATTGCAATGACGGATACCAAAAGCATTCAATAATGTGATAATGAGTCATGAAAAATTACTTATTGGGAAAAATAGTACCCTGTCTTACATACAATTTAAGGGAAGCTAGTGCGATACATTACACACTAAATTTAGTACTGAATTTAGCAACTCTGAAATTTACATATATGCATAAAATCATCTTCTTCATTGTTCCACAGCAGTTAACTGACATTCATCGCTAACCGCCCCATCTATCTAATTAAACAAATTTAAATTGGCCGTCTTGGAAAGGGTCAATTTAAATCGGGACGCTTTGAACCGTCCGGATTGCCGTTAACAGCATTTCGGAGGCGTCATAAATGAATCAACGCCGAAGCGCAAGCACTAATGACGGCGTCGAATGGTTTGCTGCTCATCCAGACATTTGTTTTATCATACGAAACGAAAAAACGTACAGGTCTTTGTTGGAAGTCAGAAATTCATGAATGTGCCCTTATTCTCGCAGATATTTTGATGACGCACACATTTATGATGACGATTCAACGAAAACATTTTTAAAAAATAACAGAATGTTTAAAGATCCCGTATCAAAAAATCGTTTGTATCTTCACAAAACTTTCCCGGCAAGTAGCTAAGGACTGTGTAAGCATTTGAGAGAGATGTCAACTTTTCACAGGAGGAACTTAACAACGTCCAGGATAAAATAAAAGTCGAATATATCGCTATTCAACGCCGCGAATCAGTTGTCGGCGACGAGCGCGGATCATCGCATTGAAAACTAGTAATTATTACAATAAAATATCTAGGTACCTATCTATAGCATTCTCGATAATGTAGCTTTCCATTAGTGAAAGAATTTTTCAAATCGGATATGTAGTTTTGGAGATTACCCCTTACATACAAACTTATAAACTTACATACATTACCTCTTTATAATATTAGAATAAATAACAAAGATTCAATCGTAATTTTGTTGAATTACAAGGAATTTTTTTGAAATTCCATTACTCGATTATCTGTATCAACATTTTCCTTACAGTTAATATGGATATAATAGTATACTGTACTTTCAACATGATTTGTGTCCGTCTATAACTGTATGTATGCATGTCAAATGCTGTCATGTTAGAAGCGAGATCCCAAGGTCGCAAAGTAATGATATAACATCATGTTTTAAAATTACGACACGGTAACTACCGTCACGCTAACACCGTTTCGTATGAACCACAGTCCGAGTTATCAACGTAATCCTTGTTGAACCATGCGTATTTCAGTGTATTACATCGATATATTTTTACACGACTGCCCAACAAAACAGGAGTGTAATGTGTTCAGGGTTCATCTATGTATGTTTTTCATTTCTTTATTCGACCATAACTTTAACACACTTAAACCGATTTAAAAGTGTTTGGTGTTGTTAGAATAGTTATGTCAACCCGAGTGCCTTAAGGTATCATAACTGTCTAAATATCAAGTAGGTAGATGTCTAAATGTCCAAATGAGTAAATGTCAAATAATTACCAAAAATATATCGTGTTTAGTATCCAATGAGAGGTCTGATTGAGTATATTCCGAAAATATACATATATCTATATGGATAAATACATAAACCACAAATATTTCTTTAAAAAATCGTTTGTCTGAAAAGTCGGTTTACTGACGATAGTTGAACGTGACAACGTCATAAGAAAATACTGATGGAATGGTTGCATTTGAAGAAGTTTCATTTAAGATTCTGATATTGTTTATTACAAACACCCAAAAATATATGCTTTTATACTCACCGATTTGACTACAACATGTAAATGTATTATTGTATAGCAGTATAATTATATAATTGTTTATTGTTTAAAGTTTATTGTTTTTTTAATTTGAAAGTTTCAAATCTCAAACTGTTAAATAACGCTTTGAGAAGCGTTTGAGCACGCTTCGCCATCTAGCGGTAGGGAATACGTCGTAAATAAACAATATCAGCGACATTTTACCAACCGCTAGATAGCGCATCGTAATGGTAGCTTTTCATACTTTTTTATTTTTTTTAAATAAAAGTTGCTTATCTCGTTGCACTTCGTTGTACCCACAAGAAAACTGTCCGTTCAGTAATAACATTCCGTATATCAAGAATACATATAAAATTATGTCAAGAATTTAAATCAATCTAGTGATTTTCATTCGTACTATTTTAGACTGAGGTTAGTAAATAATTCTTGTCGCAACCGGTAGATGGAAGCGTTTATATTAAATAATAAATATAATAAATGGAACGCCTCAGAGCGGGGTAACGCCGCACGAGTCATGTTTTTTCGTGCGTGCAGCAGGCTCCATCGATTTATAAGACGTTGTCACGTCAAAAAACCCTAGTAAAAATAATTTTACATACAACAGTCCACTTTCTGTTACGGAAATAGCATTTTGTATTTTTTTTATACATTTGCTTGTTCTCAGTGTATCGGTAAGAAATAGCTTCAGTCAGATCGGCGCCACAGCGTCGCTCTGCGATCCTGAAGAGATACCGTTTGATACCCCGATACAATTTCTCCATTGCATCCTGGCCTTAATTTGCATAAGTCATTAGCGCCACTGCCGACACTCGATGCCGCCATTTCGCATGACGCGTTTACACGATAAGGATTATTAATCGTCATCTTGCCGCGGCGGTGGTCACTCCGCTACGAATGGTGTAAACGCACGTTAAATTGAATTCCTCGCTGGACGTTTATTAATTACACACGTGTCCGCGTGCAGTGCGCTCTCTTTGTTCCGCTCGTTTCCACTGTTTAATTAGTGATTAGAAGCCAGACAAAGATGGCGGACGTCCCGCTTTTTTTTCCCAATTGTTGCATATGCAACGGCCGCGTCTTTCACCACAAATAATCGCCTTTTGAGTAATGGACACTGGCCTCGCGATCGCTGTTCAAATAAACAATTTCCCGGATAGCACTCATATATGCAGAATGAACGCTATAATATGCATTTCTCTTCTGAGTTAAATGAATGAACATGTCGTCCAGTTGTTTAGATTGATAGACCATTTCAACGAGGAACGATGGTTGTATATCGCTCTCTCTTTCTGTGGTTAACTGTTTGCGGTTAGCCGGAGAAAAAGTCTCATGGATCGTTTCTTATCTTCAAATGTTTATTATTTATAAATGTAGGAAGACGTTGTTACTAATGCAGCTCTCATATAAAAAAAATGCTATGTCAAATATAAAATATTTGTAATGAAACTTTGTATCTAAGCTATCTTTTTTTGTTTATGTTCGGTGAATGTGAAATGTCAAGGATAGGATAGGATAGGACTGTATCTGGATCTATTCCAAAACTGAATTACCCAATTACAATGGTATAATCGACATACAAGATGATATTGCTGACGACGGTTAAGTGAAACATAAAGAGAAAGGACATTTAACTCAACTATATTTGTCAATTTTTAAATATATGAATTGTAGCGTCCGTAGCCACGTTGACACCGGTTCTCCTCGTTGTTACCGAAGTTAAGCAGCGTTGGGCGCGGTCAAAACTTGGATGGGTGACCGCCTGAGTGTTTGACAGCGTGATGCTATAAATGCCCACCTAGAAGATGGTGCCAATAGGCAACGAGGCGGATACCACAAAAAGGCACATGCCTTGTGGGTAAAAAACGCATTGTTTCATAAATAAATATTTTAAGTATTATCTTTAAATGGTATTTTTTGTTGATTATTTTAATACTTTTTATTTGCTATGGTTATTCATTGTTTATTCAACTTCATTATTCGATTATTTTCCGTGGCTATTTTTTCAAAATCTTATCTACCTATCCTTTTAGATTTTAGGTCTCTATTTCATATTATATAGATCATATTTTTGTTATGATTGTATTAAATTGTTATTATTAGATAGATATGTTTTTTTCTGAATTATCACATATTCCGAAAGTTTTACTATGCCTATTTTGTTAAACTACGGTATATAATGCCACACGTGATTATATTTCATTTTCCTAATTTTAATTTTTTTTATGATTACATAAATAAATAGTACGAATTATATGTCTATTTAACTTTTTATGTGGTTGTTTTAAATTTGACGTATTCAACAATATTGTGTGGTACTTAACTATGATATGGTTATTGTTCTCTACCGTATTATTTCAATGTAATAAACTGATTATGATTATGAATATGATTAAGCATTCCCACCGATAACATTTACATAATTAGTTAACCGTCTCTAATTAAGTTTTTCGCGTATTTCCGCCGAAACTTCTTTCAGCACCCCTTCGCCTGATCACAACCCATTACCCTCATCCAAAAGACTCGGGCGGCTCGCAAAGTTACTGATTAGCGGCGCCGCCGCACTAATTATAAATCCATTAATATTTATGGTAAAATTATGATAACACGGTCTATTGGCCAACTGCAATTCTGCTGAGGAAATGAAATCATCATTATTATTAAGGGAAAAAATAATATTAAACGCACGGGCGTTGAAATAAAATATAATTGTTAGTGCGGGCGCACGCAGAAGAGAAGATGATAACAGGGTTACAGCTTTATTGCAAGCCATAAAAGTTATTTATTTTCGAGTAAACGTGTTGCCATTTCGTGAGGTGGGTAATTGATAGGTTTGCTCTCGGATAAAAAGACGACCGCGGGTAGCCACAGAGGGTAAAACATCCGTCAGCAACCCATACGTACATGCATACATGCATTCACACTGTAACTGACATAAGAATGTAAATATGCCATGTTGCCAAGCGCAAAGGGATAAGATTGGCAAATCAGCAAAAGTGCTGTATCCCACTCAACTCGAACACAAAACACTGTTTTTGAGGGAGGGACCCTTTCTCTCTTTAAAGAAAACTCGACAACGCGAACGATATAATTTAATTGCAATTCCGGCAAATAATAACAGTTTTAGAACTGTCACTTTGGTGTCTCGTTAGCATCCCTCGAGGCTTGCCGTCGTCTGATGCTGAGGGGAGAATTTGGTAAGAACAACACTTCCCAAACTGTACATTGTTTTAAGAAAAAATAATAATAATTTCAGCTTTGCGTTAAAAAGACTGTTGGGACAGAAGTGAAATATAAAAGAAAACCAGATCCTAAAGCGTATCAAAATATATAACTGTTGAACAATGAAGGGAATTAGATAAATTCATGTGGACATTTTATTGGGTTTTCTCACATAATTCTTCACTTTAATTCTTGAATATTTGTTTTTTTTATTCATCAGAAAATGCTTACATCCCAAAAAAACAGTTATATTTATATGACACTGCACAGTTGAATTGTCTAATCTAGCATTAAATCCGGCGACGCTGAATTAGGCAAAAACCGAGGAAAGGGCCACAAAGTTTCCTAGTAGTTAATTTTATGTTATGTTATGTTACTTGCAATAGTTTATTGATAATTTTCATGATATTATGAAATTAAGGTAATTTTATTACAATTACGTACAATAATGTTTAATAGATATCTCGAAATGATTATTACATTAGAACAAGCGGCTGCCTATTAATATATTAATTAGAAAATTTCAAATGTAATTTATCATCTTTTCCGTCTCGATCCGAGCCATATTTATTAACCATTGCTTACGTAGTGAGCTTTACTATATATTTTTTTCTGGGACGGAGTGATGTTTACCTCTTAAATTGCGCGTTCTTACCCTATGTGGCAGTTCCTTTTGTAGGTCATTATGGTTCTGATAATAAACAAGTGAAGTTTAGCGTAATTTTGTATAACAACAAAAACCATGAACTCCTTGATCTGAGGGGTAACGGTAAAGCTTTCTGTTAAATGCCCTTAACAAACTATTTTGTACCTTTATAAACACGTCAGAGTTCTACACGTAAGAGGGTCTAAGCACGTCAGAGTTGTCCCACGTCAGCCAAGATTTCCGTAAGTCAGAATGCTATTTGCCGACGCAGAATTAATATATTTTATTATTTTACCCTAGGAGGATCGCAACAAAAACGATTAATCGTCGTAACGACGAATATTATATAGTTTTCAGGCATATTTGTAAGTCAGTCGTTAGCCAGTGCCCCTACAGAATAAAACCTCTTTAAAATCAGTAAATTAACCTACATATTATATTTAGTCCTAATTTACCTACATAAATAATATCAAAGAAAGATCTAATCAGCCTGTTAGGTTTTCGTAATTTTGCGAAATATTTATTCTAGAACTGCGTTTATTGAAATACTACCGACTAGCAGGTTATGGAGAACAACTCCTGACAAAATGTTAATTGAATAATAATCATCTACTCTCCATGGATTGCTCAAAATCTAGAGGGACGCAAATATCAAACTACTAGGGGCGTGTCAATCAATCTACCGATAAAATACCGTGGGATACATACGTACGAGTAGGCACATGAATAGCAATAGACTGCTATGGTGAGCATATTTTTTTGCTTGATATCGGCGTGTGAAGGCGCCCGAGTCAGCACCGTTTTATAAAACGGAGAAAATATAATATGGATTAAACTCGACGGGAAATTATTTTACTGCCTAATTCGTTCAAATTACTAGTTGACGCTGGTTAATTGTAACAATAGCCGAGCCACGAGAGAGTCTTCTTTTTAGGATCATCGACAATAAATCGACAGTGAATTATATCAATTTATTCAATGTATGCATAAAAACACCATACAATGGTCCTATGAGGCAAAGGGCATTCATTACCTTGGGCGTGATATCAGCAATATTACAAATGTTTAGGTATACATTATATATGGATAGGTAACCTTAGGCACTTACCACAAGTTACGATAGAAACACACCGCAATTTGATCTATGTAGCGAGAAATCTTTGATAAACAAAATTTGGTAAAAATGTTTAAAAATACTATTCATGTGAGGATCATACTAACCGCTATAGACAATTAAAAATCGTTCGTTAATGAGTAAAAGAGTTACAACCAATTCGAAAACACAAGTATGCGTCGGGTGTCACTGAGGAACTGAGAATAATCAAAAGCTTTGCAACTCGTTATAGCTAAGATTTTCTGGTTGTCTTTATTTTTACAAATTGTAACTAATTTAATGCTAGGTTTACACGGGATTAGTAGCTAATGCTTAGTACTTCTCAATAACACTAATACCTTGCGTGTAAAGATGCTCATGTTATTGCGTATAAACATGCTCATGCTCTGATTCAGCATGTTACCGCTTAGTATTAGTGATACTGCCAGTGCTAGTGAATAGAAGCCGATCCCATTAGCTAAGCGACAGGTGACTATCTTGTCGCTTGCTGACTTGTGTGAACATCCGCGGCAAGCGTTAGTGACAACTTGAAATGACAACACACGCGTTTCTCTGTTTAATAATAATAATAATTAAACGCTTTATTTGATTAATAAATAAGGCGAGCTTATTGCCTAATAGCAATATCTTACAGCTAACCTTAACCTAATAAGACATGTTATGCGGTAACAATAAGATAAAATTAATAAAATAAATTTATAAAGGCAATTCGAACATTTAATTTCAGCAGAATAAAAAAAAACAATAAAATTAGGAAAATAAGAAAACAATAAACCTATAATGACGCAGGGGCGTACGGACGAAAGAAAAATAGGGAAAAGTTTATGAGCGTATGTTCAAGTGTTCATTGAGCCTGCGTTTGAAGCAAAACAAAGTCGGTGCTATCCTTACAAACTACAAAACAAACTCTGTTTACGTGACATTTGCTAAGTTTATTTTGTGATTGTGACTGCAAAAAGGTAAAATTACGGACGAACCAAAAAAAATTCTCCAGGAATTTAAATCCATTTCGAACGAAGATCGTGTCACTAATTAATTACCTTTCTGTGGATACCAACGTTTAATGTCACGATACGGTTACTTGTCACGATTAAGTGTCATGTCATGATTAAGTGTAATGTTACTTGTCACGGTTAAGTGACAAGTAGGTACTAAACGAGATTTAGGTACTAAGCCCGTGTAAACCTAGCAAAATACGAAAAAAACTAGTATTTCATTAAGTACAGAAAATCATCCCAGATTCTACTATTTTTCATACTGCCAATAACATAAAAAATAAGATTATACATAATAATCAGTCTCTACGTTTACAATAATACGTCAGATAGGCGAGAAATTTCGCAAGCAGCGTTGCCAGCCGCGCCTCAGGCGAGCACGTTTTCCGCTCTTAAACAATAATAATTTACCTCGCTAATGACCGTGCCGGTATAGTGCTTTGTTGGTAGCGAAATAACTTGAGATGCCTACCCACACATATAGATATATTTGTGTTGATTCCATTGATACAAATTCCTCGCTACTTAGGGCTCGAAGTATCCCATTTCATGATCTTAAAATATAGATGCATGCATGAATTATCATTGTATTAGATTGCCCAACTCCATAGTATGATTTGGCAACTCCTCTCCGACGGCGAAATGCAGGTGATGCTTTGAGCATTTATGGCCAAACTAATAGCAGTAGGTATATTTGGCCAACTATAATAATATTGATAATGAATGGTTTTTCGTAATGAACTGATTGATTATAAAATCCAATAATTTAACCAATGACAAAAAATATTACAATTACAACAATTTACCAATGACAACAAATGTGCAATTTATCGCATTTTTATATAGGCTGATAATACGGAGAGATAAAATGCCATGTATTAATCTATCTGAACATTAAAGTGCGTAATTATTACGTATTAAAACCTATATATAATTTAAAATTTACATATTTACGTGAATAATATTAAAATAATAAGAGCTATGATTGAAACATTCGTTTGTTGCCCTTCTTATCGCGGGGTAAAAATTTAGTCGTCACTTCTGCCCGGGACAGTTTTGCGCGTGAAGTCGATGGCCTTGAGAAAAACGACCATAACTTTTAACTACTATACGGATCGTAAAAAGAATAACTGTAAAATGATCGTATTGAAATTTTAAATATAAAATATTATAACCTTATCTCGTCAAACAATTAAGATAATAATGAATAAATTTAAAAAAAGTTGGCATTTTACGCAGCGCGGAGCGCCCTAACCAATATTCGTTAGATACAATTTTAGCATTTGTAAGCGTCTAACCAAAAATGGTTAACTCACTTATGAAGAACTCACTTATGGTTAACTCACTTATTATTTTATACCGTATAGGCGGGTATAGAGCGCCATCTACAGAGCGCAGCCATACACTACAATACAATCAACTACTCCAGTAGATAGGCATTCCTACACTTGGATGCGTCACAAAATTAAATGCTTAAAATTTAATTATCAAAAACATAACTACCATGATAGTTTTCATGGCTGTAATATTACATTCAATATTATCTACTTACAAATAATCAAAATATACCTACTAATGTCATTAAATAGTAAGAGATAATAATATATTAAAATAGAAATGCAAATTCTATGTAAAATAATTTTATTGTCATTCCAGCAATATGCTTTCGTATTTTTTAAACATAAATAGATGTATAAGAAATTATATCAGAATTAGAATATCAGCTATCATAATACTGTTATGTTTAAAATTTTACAAATTTTACTAATTATCAACATGGAAAATAAACTCGGAATTTTCAAACTCCCTTATACTATAAATTGGGTTTCTTACCAAATTATTTATAATTACCATTTTAAATTGGTCCTCGCCAAGGCTTTTGATTTGCTCTGGAATGGAAAAGAAGGACAAATTTTGGTGAATAAAACTGTATCGCACTTTGCTAAGTCGCTGTCGGTTTATGTGGAGATTGGATTTATTCCTCGTATCGTGATGATGAAAATCACTATTCACCGTAACTTCTGCTAGGTGTCTACGAGCGTACATAATATTTTGGTAGATGTAGAAAGAAAATAGAGTCATGATTCCTGATTCTACAAACAGCGGCTTACAAGAACTTCTTGGAGAGACTATATATAAACTGCGTACCGCTCTTTTCTGGAGTAGAAAAATTCTTTTGAGTTTGGTGCCAAAACAGAAGGCCATACTTTATGAGGGAGTGGAAATATGCAAAATAAACAGATTTAGCGGCTTTAAATCCGCATACATTTCTTATCTTTCTAATGGCGAATATGGCAATGCACATTTTTAACTGAGATCATTTAAGTGATCAGACCATTATAATTTTTGATCAAATTCTAATCCGAGAAATTTAGTGGAGGGGACATTTTCTAGTTTGTCAGGCCCAAAGTATACGTCTATTTCATTGGAATCAGACGACCGCAAAGAGAAGCATATTGCTTTTGATTTATTTACGTTAAGTGACAATTTATTTGCTTGGAACCAAATACTAAGCCTGTCTATTGTTTCTTTTATTCTTTGGGCCAAAGTGTCTTTATTTTTATCGCTAAAAGGAAGTGAAGTATCATCGGCGAATAAAATGATTTCATCATCCACGGATTTCAGGCACTCAGGGATGTCATTAATATACACGAGGAAGAGAAAAGGTCCAAGTATTGATCCTTGAGGAACACCTTTGTTGATATTCTGTGGCGCGCTCTTATTATTTTGTGTAGGTGCTACGTAAAACGCCAAATTGGAAATGATATTAGGAAGATTAATATTTTTTTTTTATTATGAGTGCCATCTACACTTTGCGTTTCATAGTCAAATCCTAGTTGCCAAATCATAGTACGACGTTGAACAATCTAAGACGCTTTATAAACAATTCCATTATCATGTCTTCGCTTTAAAATGTGTATTCAAAGTCCTTCTACTCGTGTTAATCGCGGATTAATAACTAAATTGAAGACAAATTAAACATTAAACAAATTACGCTCATCGTATAAAACGAAGCATTCTCGCGTGCCAGTTAAAACAAACGGCAAAGATGATATTACCAGCATGCGACCGAACAAAATGCAATCGTGTGAGTAAATGCAATTTGCATCACAGAAAATTGAGAGAAAGCGACTTGATATAACGTTGAAACAAAAAGGCCCGCATTTCTACACAAAACTAACACGGAAATGGCTGTTAGAATGGCACCCTGAGGCACCCCGCTGCTTGGCTCGCCGTGTCCGACGAAACCTAATTAAATTAGTTGATGTACATATATTCATTTATGCATATGCAAGTGCATTTTTGAATATTGTCACAGCTTTGAATATTGAATATACATCAAACACTTAAATTTTCCTCTAATTGTTGTTATGTCCAGCATTACTCAATGCCTCATACAAGTCCTTCCGAGGAAACAATATATCTACATACTCTCTAGTCAATCTCTTTAATTTAATGCATATTCGAAAGGTTGTTATTCAACGTCAACTATTCAACATTGAGTACATATGTTGAAATTCAAGGGACAATAATAGGGCATTACATTTTCGATATTGTTTCCCCGAAGGGTTCTATGAACTCGACTTGAAATAGGTATCTGTTTTCTTTTGGTACTGTAATTATCAAAATACAGTTCAGTTTAAAAGTCAAGTCCGTTGAACAAATGTAACAAATAGATTAAAGTAAGAAAAAGAACCAACAAACAGAAAATATAACAAAAATCCTTTAGTTTTCGTTTAACTGACAATTTATATATGCAATTTGCAACATGATTTTGGAATAGGATAAAACGAATTTACCGCGTGAACTTCGTATCACCCGACGTCTCCCGCCGACCCCGCCGCCCCACCACTGTTATAATCTGCGGATTGACAGTATATAGCAGTTTGCCGCCTACCCGCAGAACAACGGATGACGACTGACAGTCTACCCTGGAGAAAAACGGCTGCAACGTCGCGGAAACGTCGGGTGCTACAAACTTCATGCGGTAAATGCGTTTTATCTTATTTATAATGTCAAGCAAACGCGATAGTCTTCGATTCCATGTGATTTAGGTATTTTAAATCTTGTGGTTTTTTCTTTGACTTTTTATTA
This sequence comes from Micropterix aruncella, assembly GCA_944548615.1. NCBI lineage: Eukaryota > Metazoa > Arthropoda > Insecta > Lepidoptera > Micropterigidae > Micropterix > Micropterix aruncella. Next base: position 6,995,250 of record OX155951.1, read on the forward strand.
TAAAAAATATTTAAAAGATTTGTCTTTGTCTTCTACATATTTCTCTTTTCTTTTTTAATAAAATATCAACATTTTCTTATGCTGTGTTTGTTGTAATTCTAGCCTATTTTCTCCCAATATTAATTTCGTTTCAAGCTCTCTCGCACACTGCTTGGGAAGAGTGAATAAATTTGATGCATTTCGTTTTCTTAGAATTAAGAACTAAATTGTTAACAGTAAACCAATTTAACCCAAGAGCCAGAGCTGCGTTTACGTCGTCTAAGTTAAGTCATCTTATTGTCGACAAATTAAAAATAATACGGGGTTCTCCTTCTTTTTTAGTATATAGACCGCCGTTACTGTTCCCATATCCTCAGTATTATAAATAGTTTATATATAATAGATCCGTTCTTTCAAACCTTCAATCAAAGTGCCTTAGAATGCAACGATTTCACGAAATGGTCTCGATTATCCAATTAAGCGAATTTGCGCCAAAAAAATCGCCAAATGGCCGGCGTTGGCACTTGACAAATCCATCGATGGTAAAGATTACGCTGCTCGGAGATGTTGCATGGTTGCTGGTCGCCCATTCAGCATACCAGGTAGGTATGTAATTAATGACAGGATCCGACCCAGCGAGGGTGAGACTCCCCCGCCGAGAGGGGCCCCAGCGGGAGGTCGTGCGACTCCTCGAACACTTCCATGTTTGCTTAGCTAAGTGACCAACCCAACAACAATACGCACATTAATGGCCCCATGATGGAGTCCCGCTGCGCTGATGGATGAACGCCGTTCTTTTTGACCATTTGTCACGTGGGCATAGCGACCCCGGCCACTTTTTTACTCTGATATTTTAACCGCAAATCATCACGTCCACTCCGTTAACAAAGAAGAAATTGATTACGGACATAACGCAAACTAAAGTAGAAATAAACTTGTTAATAAACCAATACATTTAATAGGGCCATTTTTGAAGTATATCTTATCTTAAATAACCTTATACAACCTTATAGAATCTTGTGTTATATATAACCTAGGATACATAACACAAGAGTTTATTTAAAAAGATTTTAGTTAAAGTTAAGTTAAAATAAATAGAATCCAAAATAAAATTATGTTTATTGAAAATGTTTATATAAAATATAGTACCTTAAAACTAAATCTTAAAAATAATTCTCACTAATTTATGCTATGATCCGCAATTTAAAGCTAGCAAAAGGTACATCCCTAGAGAGAGATTTTAATATTGTTACAAATGAGTCTGCTATAAATTATATATGGATAGGTAGCCAAGTTCCAATATGCTATGTAAACAAATATATATATATATATATATATATATATATATATATATATATATATATATATATATATATATATATATATATATATATATATATATATATATATATATATATATATATATATATATATATATATATATATATATATATATATATATATATATATATATATATATATATATATATATATATATATATATATATATATATATATATATATATATATATATATATATATATATATATATATATATATATATATATATATATATATATATATATATATATATATATATATATATATATATATATATATATATATATATATATATATATATATATATATATATATATATATATATATATATATATATATATATATATATATATATATATATATATATATATATATATATATATATATATATATATTGATATTTAAAGGGTGTAATTTTTTAAAAATTATTTTCAATAATATATAAAATTAGATTCATGAAAAGTTACTTATCTGGGGTCCTGGTGGACCAGAAACATTTAAACGATAGTTAATGTCCTCTTTAAATACTTAGGGCAGCAGCACCTGTTTCCGCAATTGATAACTTATGATGTTCTTAGTTATTGCAGCCGAATTACTGTATGCCCTTGGATGTAATAAGTATAGGAGGATGGTTTCTGTAACAGAAATGGATGTTAGTAACTTATTTTAGAAGAAATTATATGACTGAGAATATTTCGACACTAGTCGTATTCATCTCTATGACATTTCTCTCTATATATATATATATATATATATATATATATATATATATATATATATATATATATATATATATATATATATATATATATATATATATATATATATATATATATATATATATATATATATATATATATATATATATATATATATATATATATATATATATATATATATATATATATATATATATATATGTATATATATATATATATATACATATATATTTATATATATACATATCACGTACATAGCGTAGGTAGAAATCTATAAACTAAAATCAGTGAAAATTTTCGAGAAGGCTTTTTTTCGTAAAAATCATAACACTCGCGTTCTATAAATGTCCTTAATATTAAAGTCAAAGAAATAAAGAACCTTTCTATGTTTACAAGTTTTATTTTCTTCAAGTTTTTATATTCGATTGTTTATTTTTAAGTTTAGTTAATAATACAGTCAATGAATTGAAGAATACTCTAAACAAATTGGAAATCTTTCAAAGTTTCCTAGTTCTATTTACTAAAATTCGGTTCACTTTGTTTTATATTATTTAATGGAGTTCTTAGTTTGTACTGAAATGTTCTGCTGATTTATACTGAAAAATTTATAAATTGAGACAACTCTTCTAGGGAATTCATGAACGCATTGACTTATAAATTGTCACCAGTTGTTATTTAAAAAATCAGTTAATATTTAAAATAAAACGTTATTAAAAAAAAGCTGAAACTTTAAATGATTAGTTATTTGGATAATTTTCATCCATATTCCTTGTGATATATTGTAACAATATATAGAAGGTAATTAAATAAAACTTTAGTCACGCCAAATTATAGATCTTTATCTAACTATTCGTATAAGATTTTTTGTTAAAACATTTGTAATAAAAGGTTTTCTTTCGATTGTGCTATTCTTTCATGTTCCCACTGTTCCGCTAACAAATACTCAACGACGTGAATAAAATGTACAGTGGTCATACATCAGCTAGCCGAACTATCCGAATGTAAATATAATCGTTGCCGTATATTTGTACGACTTGATTGCCGTACCTGTAATTAGAGGTCGGGCGAGCGGTGCGGTTCTCGAATTATGAGCAAAATCTTCACGCGGTCGTTACGAAACTACAACACAAAACGTGTGATGTTGTCGAAATTGTAGGCAGCGCATAAAATTAAAATTACTCCCGGCGGGCGGCGTATCTGCTGTTCGCTATCTCTATGTGTGTCCGATGGGGTCTTTGCCTTTATATTTAATTCCCTCTAATGATATTCGTGGTTCGGTAAGTTATTTTTCCTGCTTGTCATAATTGGTTGACAGCACCAACATAATGAGGTTGGCAGCACCGGCCGCGAGCACGAAAAGGGAAGAGGCCTTATCGGGATATCGGAAAAGCTCTCTTGATATAATGCCGGTTCCACACATTCGCACCCGAACCCCGAAGTATAGGACGATATTCTCAAATGAATATGCAAAGTTTTGGCTGCATTCGCCATGTTTCGAGCTGTGTCGGTTTTTTGACGCGCATCAAAGCGCGCTAACCGCGAAGCTTCGCGTGGTGTCCCACACATTCGTAGTGTCCCACATGATATACTCATCCAACTACGTTTCTTCTCCGCGGCTGGCCACGGCGGTAAAATAGCCCAAGCGCACTAATAAAATCATTTTCACCGTCCACAGCTCACAAAATCGCAAGCAAGACTGAGGCATTTGTGAACAAGTGTAGGAGGAAGCGAGAATGGGTCCGCAAATGAGTATGCCAATAGGTAATATTCGCTGGCAGGCCCTTCACGTGCGTAAAAACATTCCAACAATATACGAATATTTTTGCGCATGTGAGTGACCGAGGTAACAAGCACGGCATAAATATCTTATATAATTTATGACGTTGCCAGATTGACCTCTAAATACACCAAAATTGTAATAATTTTATTATTTATTAGTAACATACACATTCAAATGCGAGAGCACAAAAGAAAAACATTTTACAATCCAGACATTATCATTGTATACATCTAAATTTAGGTATACATCTGTCCGAGCCCAGGTTAAATATCGCATATATTATAGGTCAATGTTTGTTTGTCTAATGTGCCGGGTAAAGTGCAACCGAGAAAGAAAGAGAGAAAAAAATATAGCTTTACTGTACCGAAAACATTGACAACAGCTTATCTCAGCAACTTAATATACATACATATATCTACATATATACCCACTTGTAGACATACATATACACAGTGCCGGATTTGGACTTGATAAGGCCTAAGCTTTTTGAACTATTGCTGTAGTATATTTAAGAATATGCCAATTACTCACTTGGACAATTTTTTGGGGGCCCTCAAGAAAGTAGGGGCCCTAAGCTATGGCTTGTGTAGCTTATACGTAAATTCTGCACTGCGTAAAGCAATAAAATTACAATATGTATTGTATATTAGGAGTGCCTTGCTAGGCACTCTTGTGATAAGGCAAAACCACTTCCTGAGTCTTACTGAGGGGCCACGGTGGTATCAGAAAGAAAAAAAAAGAATTTATATTACATACAGAATTTTATCCAAATATATTTTAATTAAACATTTTTTTAAAAATGCAGATAAATTCGATACCACCTTTTTGCCATATTGGTGGCCGTCGCGTCTTATTAAAGTCAAGAAATAATTAATATTTTTGTGCCAATATATATATTGGCATGTCTTCCGCTGATTTCAATCTTGACGTTGCGACCGCGGCAATTTACGGTACCATTCGTGCTATCGTCTCTGAATATGCATCACCTGCATTATCGGCCGCTATCCGCACCTCGATTATTACTTATACATTACATTGTGTAGCTGCTGCATCTAAGACCACATTTCCGCGGCGTTGTTTCAAATACTTTATTTAATTAGCAACACGAAACCTTTCCTATTCGTGTTGTTGGCTATTCATCGCCGCGGGGCGCCTGCGTGTGTTAGAGATTAATTGATAACATGCATATTAATAACTGCGCCTAGGTTTTGGTGATACCTCTACGGTATTTATTATTCATTCTATTTATCCACCCGCGTCCATACCAATATTCATTCATTCACCAAAACTCATTTGAATAGAAGCAGAGACTCTGTAACAACAAGTGATTTTGTACAAGATGGGCCAAAAGGGTGTTGGCGGTTTGAATATGATTTTTTTTAAACTACGAAGCATACAAAATTTTTAATTTAATTGTCATATAAATAATGTTTTCTAAATTACGACTCTCGGCTGCTTGGCACTCTTGAAACCGAAGTCGCAGATTTTGGAAAAACTCGGCGAAACCTTATTCTTGGAATATTTTGATTCCAGTGTAATATTTCTTTTGAGTTGCTCCAAATTTATTGGATTATTTTCAAAGACCACCGACTTAAGGACATTCCACCATGTGGCACCATCTTGTTAGAACCATATCCTTGAGGTAACGTTTTGAAATTCTTGCAAAGCTGGGACCACGAACGCTCAATAATTGTGGGCTCTCACCGTCACCGCGCGCCCTCTTTCGTCCTCGAAAAAGTATGGCCCAACAACGCCGTTTGCCGATATTGCTGCCCACACGGCAATTTTAGGGTTGTAAAGTGGACGTTCATGCAGACGTTGGGGATTGTTCTCTGACCAGAATCGACAATTTTGTTTATTCACTTGACCTTTTTTTTTCCTTTTGATTTTTTTTGACCTTTTAATTTTATTTATTAAGATGAAAATTTGCCTCGTCAGTGAACATCACGTTAAAAAATCATTGAAACGGTCGAGCCTCAGATTAACGAAGTTAAGTCTATTATGGGCATCGTCGTTCATGGCGACTAAATTTCCAAGAAGCGATGCGTCTAGCAATATACGCCCCACCTCTCCGCAATGAGCAGATTCCGAGAAATTAAGGAATCAAATCGCCAACCCTTTGTTACATATTCGGTACCCAAGTTTGTAAAGTCTATAAATGATCTATTAATATTCTTAATGCGTTTATGTAGTAAAACTTGGAATGGCGCCACAATTTTGTAAACCTTTTTCCCGTTTAATTTTTATGACTCGAATTTTCCAAAGATTTTCCACTCCTAATCTAAATTAACTCCATCTATTTCCACTCCAGCATTTTGTCACGGGCTGTTTCTGTACAGCAAATCTAACAAAACAGTAATATATTTTTATTTTTGAAAAAGAAAAAATCCTTCTTTTTATGCATGGAAATCCTGGAAATTTTTTCAAAATTTCACTCGTAGGATGTACATTTTGAGCGTTTCTCAACGGAAATTTGGACGGCGATTAACGTGGCCCGAAAAAATAGCGCCCATAACAGCGTTCGGCCTAACCTTTGCAAGTTGTGAATCGCCGAATTTCAGCGTTAACGATGACCACTTTAGTCACGATTTTTTAATTCAGCAAGCCTGCACGGCCAACGTTAATGCCGCTTCTCAATTGTTAACCGTCACTGTGGTTGCTATAGAAGATACGAGTAAAAGGTTACGCGAATCCTTAATCAGGGAGATATGCCTGGTGAGACAAGCTGTAGCATGGGGAGATTCGACTCCTCAAGAGCATTGGGATGAGCTGATAGCCATTCGCAGTACCTTGGAAGATCTTAAACACAATTTGACTGTATTGTCCAGTTTTATGGAATACGCTGAAAAACTGGCGACAACTGCTGCAGAAATTTCCTATTTATCAGGCAACAAAGTTGCATCTTACGTCATTTGCGAAAGGATACAACAAGCTCAAAAGATCTCGAAGCAGGAAGCGGCGGCCTATCAGGAGCTGCAGGTGGAGAGCTTGAAATTGCAGAAAACATGCATTATTAATTCGTCGAAAAGTGAAAAGACGCAGGTCGGCCAAAACGGTAGCTGCAACGATAAGGTTGAACCGGATAAACCGAAGATTGAGTAAATGTGCCAATAATCATTTTGACAAAATTGTGATATTAAATATAACACTATGTTAAGAGTTAATTGTTTGAGGATAAACATGAAAAATACATGTCTGTATACGAAAATGAAGTATGTACATGATTGTATATGAAAAACAGAGTTTAAAATCATCTATATCTATTCTTGACTTAGGCTGCAGTTAACGAGGATAAAGCATTTTAAGTTCAACTTTAAAATAGTATAGATTTTTTTCTCTGCAACGAAGGAAAAAAACACTCATGATATCGACCCTTGGGTATATCTATATCAAAACAAGTATCAATGTTTAACATGTGCCTATACGATCACAATAGATGCACGTGAAAAAAAAACGATTTTAGGGTGTTACGCAGCGGCACTGTTGCCAATACCTACTTGTGTCGTTAGCAAACGGCGCCGAAGACTCGAAATGACACGCGGGGCAACCGACCGCGCTCATCGACACTAAAAATATGAAATATGATGGAAGTCCGTCGGCTCGTCCGACCGCATCAGCAGCTGCCAATAAAAACACACATCAACTTTTCAAATAATAATAATAATAATAAGCGAAAGGCGCGAGCTTCGGACGCGACCGCAGTCCGCAGCGGCACCTGGCGGACGACACCGCCGACCGACCTGCTGCTGGTTGCCAACCAACGATTTCCAATAGTCACATTATGTAAAATAATTGTGGCATGGGCAGAAGAAGAAGCGACTGCACGTCTTTAAACGTCTTTCCCTATATGAGAGATGGGGATGCTTACCCCCCCCCCCCCCCATATTTACATTTTTTCATTCAAAATAAGAAATGAAAAGCGAAATAAAAATGTTAATCAATACATCGATACATAATTTTATTGTGAATCTTTTGGCTTTACTCTTTTTTTCGTACCATGATAGTGTCTTCGAGTTTATATATTAAAATAAAAAAATAGACATCAATTAATTCATGTATACCTACAGTAAAAGCATGTCGTAATAATCAATTAAAGAAAATAATAAAAATAAAAAAATAGACCGAAATCAGTATCAATATCAAATTATTCATTTAGAATATACAGTAAAATCATGTCGTAATACTCAATTAAAGCGTATCTTTATTGTACGTTAGAATTCATCAATTGTTGAAAATATATTAACACAATATATTATAAATCAAATAGCATATTAATTTGATTTTAACAATATTAACATTAAACGTCATTAAAATAGATTTACCTACAATAGGTAAAGTGGAAGTGGGTACTGAATATTGACCGCCTGAGCTCGGGTGGCGGGTCAAAGTTTCCAAAATGTAATATTTATATATATATAATTGTAGTTGTTGTGAACTTTGGACGTACTGGATCTGGCTTTTTTCACCTCCCTGGCCTAGTAATTTATATCTATCTGTACACCTTCTGTGGCTTTCAAAATAGTATATGTTTATGCATTGAGAAAGATGTCCAAAACTAAAACTGATAGAAAAGCTTAAACAACCGACTCTGTAATAAACATTTCCCATGTTCGAAAATGATATATTTTCTTTCAAAGCTGACCATATTCTGTTTTTATCTACTTTAAACTTCGATGTCTTTATGTTTTCTATAGAATCTAAGAAGAGTATGATGTTGGGAATTGTATAGTACAATTACATCGAAATATAAAAAATATTTCTAGAAGTTGGCAACTCTGGGGTCAGGTCGCCCGTGTTTACCTGCGACCGTCAGACAGAGCGGGTTGGTAAAGTGTGCGAGCGAGAGCGGGAAATAAAAGTATTAATGATCGACTTTTAATTACAGCGGGCGGCTCTTTAGTACTTCCCGACCGGTGCGAGTCCTGGCCCCCGCTTCCACTCACTCTACGAGACGACCAACTAAAGAGGAGGTCTGCTAGTCCATTGCAGAAACCCTGGATATTCCGCAAAAGGTTGACTACAAAAAGTATCATCATGTGAATTATAACGGTCCGTCTACTATCGAACAATAGCGCTCTGGTCAGAAAGTAAAAATGGAATTAAAATGGTTTACAGAGTTTTGCCGGGGGTCTCCTTATTTTCTAGACGTCAAAGATGATGTCGTAGAGCCCTTTCCTAATAAAGGTAAAATTTCTCGATGACTGCTATTTATCGAAAAACTATGCATTTTAAATTGGTTGATATTAAAAATTGGTGGACTATACTGATTTGCTATACTGCTTTTCTTGGGGAAGACAGTATCAGCAGAGAATTCATTATTTAATTCAAAGTAATGATCATGCATACCTACACTTTGTTGCTAAGCCGACCTTGAAATGGAATGAAATCCATGTAATTGGTCCGTTGAATAATGTAAAATTATATAAGTCTTTTTAATTATGTGATTTTATTGAGTCGATTACTACGGTGTCCATTGGTAACGTCTTCACATACAGATAATAAATTAAATCAATAAATTGAAAAATATGGGTATATTCATTTTCATTTTATTAAGTTATTTATTTTATTACACGATAATATCATGACAATTACATGGCAATTCACCGTTAATAATTTGTATAGATAACTATTTTATGACGACTTTAATATTTTTAATTGATTTTATATTGTTTTTTTTTTCATATTCATCTGATTTAATAAATAAGGTGACATATATTGATTATTGGTGTTTATTTCTCTGGATTTGTATGTATTTCTGTCAGTTTATTATTTCTGGTAGCATTGATCGATTATTGTTTTTTTTTCGGTTTTCGTACTTTTTATTATTAAATAATGATTTATAATATTTTTTAAAACATCTTTAATTTTTAATGATTTTATATTTTCTTTCTTTATTTTCATTCGGATTTACAAATTCTGGTAGCATTTGTTGATTATTGGTGTTTATTTCTCTGGATTTTTAAGAGGTTCTGGAAATATATTTGTTCTGGAAGAATTTGACGATTTCTTTTTTTTTGTTTTTGTAGTAGGTAATGCAAAATAAATTATTCTTATTAAATTTCTTGGCGCATTATACTGAGAATAGGTGTATCAAGATAATATCTAAATTCAAAAGCCGCTACCTCAGCGCTGTGATGAGAGAGTTTTTTGCTCCTATTAGCGCGGGGAAATCTTCTATATAATCTAGAAATAAAACAACAGGCCTAAGGGATAATCAGATCTTTATTATAGCTTCTCCATTTTCCGTTAAGCGAAGACAAAGGGATCGCATTTTACGTGTCTGATGTGTTTACGAGTATAACGCGGGATGCATGCGCAGTGCCATCATCAGAACGGCAATTAATGCCGCATTATGAAATACACCGACCTACGCTGTATATTAAAAATATTCTCTTGCGCACATCGACGCCGAATTCCCACGCAATAAAAGCGAAAATATAGCGTTTTACGCGGTGACAAATCGTAAAGATTGAACGAAGGGAATGAAAAAATACAGATATCTGATAAGGAACTGAGATTTTGTGATTAACGTAGATTTTAGGGTAGATCATCTTAACCATAGATTCATAAACATAAGTCTCTCAGATCGCGAGATATAAATAAACCGGGAGGCGGTGCTACGCACGCTATCGTAGAATTAAAAATTTGACGATTCCAGGGCCTTCCTAATTAAATACAGGATTTTGGTAGCGAATTTTAGTGGTCGAAAAAGGTGTTTCCTAATGCTTTCGCGCAGCTTGGGTCTGATGGCCTATCTGTGTCTTTTTGGGTCGGCTCAACTCAAGGTTCAGCTCCCATCCGATAACCTTCATCAAAGAGGGAACTTACCTGGAAGTTCGCTATGAACTCTCTCTGCGGCTGTAAGCAACAGTCGTGGATAGTTGGGATCGGTGGTTCAGATTCGGAGGAACACCTCAGGCGGAACTGGGTGGTTTGCGCACCATGCGGCGTTAGCCAACCGACTGTGCACTCGCAGCAGCGGTGGTAGTTGTCGACCTAACATCATATATTCTTGAAACGATCCGTTATTCATCCGATCCCGTGTAATATTGACGGGCAAAGCAAAGCGACCTCGAATCAGTGTCCGGACAGGACGGAGTACCGCTGGTCACTGGCAAGTAAACCCAGCGGGCCGACCATGCTGCGTCACTACCAGAATTGGATGGATTTTCCATCCTCCGGTATAGTCGCAGGTTCGAAGTTGCTTGCGCGGCCTCTACATGATGTTAGCGATAGTTCGGTTCTATTTTATCGCGATGCCCGTCTATATCGCATGGATCGCCAACGGAACGTTTCAAGGTAGCTGACATCGGGTCAACAACCACCCCTGCTGCTTAGAAGACGTATCAGATAGTTACAGACCCCCCCCCCCCTCCCTCTCGGTTTTCTGCCCGAGCTCACAGTCGATTGGCAAACGCCGCACGATGCTCAAACTGCCCAGTGTCGCCCGAGGTTTTCCCTCAGATTGGGTCACAGCCGTGACAGAGTTCACGGTGTCCTTTCTAGATACGTCCCTCTTCTCAAAGATACCACCAGATGGGAGTTTTTCCTTTTATTTATTTATGTTAAATGTAGATTTTATACTTTATGGTATTTACTAACATGGCAACTTTCGTAAAGCAGTTGGCGCAAAACCGTAATGTCATCTGCATAGCAAACCGCAATATTCCCGATTAGGAAATTCGATTTCTTCTGTGTTTCCCTCCCCCACCCCCCTGCGTAAATATAACAATAACCCTTAATAATTTATTTATTCTTAATATACTTTGAACTAATAAATAAATAAATATTTTTAAAAAAATCATAGTAACAGATACAAATTATTTAAAACTCGCCTAACTAGATCGCACAAGACGTCCGCACTAAGGTAGGCTCAGATGCGTTTAATTAAATGCTGCCTAATGATAAATAAAATAATAGATTGGAGAATATCGTGGAATCTATTTAAAATATTCGCAATACATAGAATCACCCAAATAGGTTAACTAATGCAAGTTGTTTAAAAACTATTAAATTGAATAGTAATAATAATAAAAATAAAACAAAATCAAACAAAATAAAATAAAATCAAGTGAGTTGAATCGTGAGTCATCACGAAAACTGGTCATCAGGCCCAAGTTGCACGGAAGCGATAGACGTTTCGATTAAGTAATAACTAGAAGTAGAGAAAATCAAACCTCAATTTGAAAACGTTTTCCAAATTCACAACTTCAGTGAGAAAATCGACCGCCAGCGACGAGAAATACCTACTGCTAATATCAAATGAAAATTGTTGTGTATATCATGAATTTTACAGTATGGTAAACGTCTTGAAAAACTTACAGTATGGTAAACGTCTTGAAAACGTGTCTGGAGTATGTAGCCGGCCATTATTATTATACGCGTCCACGCCACATAACAATAATTGTAACCATTTGTCTGCGGCGGGCGTTGTTCGAGCGTCGGCGGTTGTGGAAGAATAAGTCAGCCTGGGTCGCGGGCAATTCAGATGCTTATCGCCCTTAATACGGGAATTTCTCGAAGGCAGTAAAATTATTTTTATTCAGAGTCGCGTATCACGAATTTTATGACGTATGAATGACGAGAAGGGGCGCGAGCGACGACCGCCCGAGAAATTGTAACGATACAATGTGACTGAGAAGGAAACTGATGCACGCATCGAGCCTCGATATCGCCTGACTAAACTGTCCATGACTTTTGTTAAGTATCGAAAAAAAAAACATAATTCTATTTAATTTAACATTATGTTTTAAACACATCGCTCATCACTGAAAAAAAATCGGTTGTATCACCTAGACCTAAAGACTATTCCGGTAAGCAGATAACCCCTCTTCCCTCGCCATCAATCCCTTTAAGCCTTCAGGCCTCGGCCCCTCAGCCTATTGACAAGTTGATGTCCCAAAAAAAAATTGTAAAAATTAGTAAATAATTGAATTGTGACACTGTCCCATCAAAACATTAATTACTGCCAAACCTTTGTACCCATAATTAAAATAAAACATATTAACATAATAAAACATGTTAAAATAAAATAAATTAAATTAAAATTAATTAAAACGGGGCCGTCACGCTGAATCGTGTTGTGGCCGATATCGGCCAATTGGGGCTCTAGGGGTTAACCCTCAACCCCCCTCTTAATCGCCCAACCACCCCCTCCCCCTTCACCAGCAACTTCCCCCGACCCTACCCCCAACCGCTATTTATTGTGTCAAGTGACAGATAGCAAAGTAGTATATTTTAGTATTTTTCAGTATTTCCGTTATATTAAAATGGCTGTTTTCCATTATGATGTAGCATTTTCTCAAATTTATTTTATTTGTTTATTTATTCTAAGATCAAAAAATGACATAGTAGGTATTTAATTTAAACATATTTTGGACCTCTCCTAACTAGACAGAGCCTATTCTAAGGAGAGCCCCAATAATAAAATGGTTATTAAAATAACTACCTTCTAAAACAAAATTTCTGAATTAAATACGGCAGTATTTGTTTTTTTTTTTGGTCGCTTGTATAAGAGATATTTTAACCAAAATGTGGTTTTTACCGTACGACGCATCTATATATTGAATTTTAAGTCTCTAACTGCAATATTTTGAGATTTAAGGATGACTAGCTCGCCCTCTGGTCGACTGATATTAACTACAAACTTTACAAATTTGCCATGACCGAATGATGCTTACCTACCTAATGATGAAATAGAACAGCATATTCGTTCGCTAATCCATTTTGAGTTTCGACCGCGCGCACAACACCTTGAAGGGGCGAACACACTCTCGGACGCGTCCGCTGCCGCGGCTTATGGACAGTATGCACAGTCGTTTGGGACGTGGCTTGCCAGATCTCTATCGGACGTCCGAAGCCTCGAGGTCGCGTCCGCGACTGACGTCCGATAATGTACACAGCTCAATAGAAATTCATTACACAGATCGCGCCCACAAGCCGCGGCAGCGGACCCGTCCGAGAGTGTGTTCGCCCCTTGACTCTACAATGAGTCTGGAAGCAGCTTCCACACGATAAGTACACTCGCAGCGCCACCGCTCTGAAGTTGGTTCAGACCAGTCTGGACCTGTTAAGCGCGTGATGCGCCGGTTTCCTACTCTTACGCATATGGGCACTATGACGCTATTCACCGAACTTATTGGACAGAGATTGTATTAGAATCGAATGGAGAATGATAAAACGCATGCGCTATGTGTTACCAGAATAACAATCATCACTAGCATGGCCGTGCCCAGGGGGGGGGGGGTCCGAGGGGTCCGGACGCCCCCCCCCCCCGAAATGAAATGGATTTACACTAGATAGAATCGACTTTCCAAAATGAAATAGATTTACACTAGATAAAATCGATTTCTGGGTGCAAAAAATACATTAGGGGTATTCTGCTAAGCTATGTTATCGGGTTAAAATCGAGGAAGAAATAACAGCAGTACGATATTTCAGTGACAGTAGAAATCTATACGATAACAGACCCTTGATGTCGGACCGACAAAACCCGCGCGGTCAAGTGTCAACTAGTAGAGTTGGACACTCGCATTCATCTCAGCGTCGTGCTTCGTCATATCATCAAAAGCTCTGTTAGCGGACAGCGCTTAGAACGTTTCCGAGAAATTTTAGGGCGTTCACGGGTATGTTTTTAAGTGTTAGTTTCATATCCATCCGTTCCACTCATATCGAAGAGCGTAGAGCTGTCAAAAGACTCAAGACTCAAATGTTTGTCTCCATCGCTTGAGTCAATTATTGGACGATTGGCATGGCCAGCGCCCTGCTATTAGACGGTGTAACAAACGTTTGACGTACGTGATACGTCTAATGTTTGAACAGTTACCTAAAATAATTTAAAAAACTGATAATGACGACGATGTTGTTCCTGTTGCCGCGGCAGTAGTCAGTCAGTCATGTTGTTTTGCTGCAAATTACTCCAAAATAAAGCTAAAAAAGCCTAATAGGAAGTGGTGGATGGTGTGTATAAATAAAAATAGGACTATAATAAAAAAAATCTGTAGGTTTTTAGGTTTGAAAACGAAAATGTTAGTTAGTAGTTAGTACCTACAGTATTTTCAGTGGCGGGCTTCTGCCGTCATAATGTAAGGGTAATAAAATTGAATTTGAATTAGCCGGTCTTTTTTTTTTGGACCCCCCCCCCCCCGAAAAAAAAATCTGGGCACGGCCTTGATCACTAGTTTTAAATAATTTATAGCTTTTCCCGTTTTAATCGAGTGTCCACCGATATGCATCGTTTCACTAACAAGAGTAGCGCATTTTATCGCGAATGTCCTTCCATAACCAGTAATTTTTATAGTTTAAAAATTAATATTTACGCAGCGCTGAATATCGGCCCCGCTGTGTAAATCGATAGTGGGCAGCCGGGCGACGAGCCGTGGTGAATTTAACGATTTAAATAAGCAATAAACGGGTAATACAAATCTGCAAATAAAGGAATCAGCGCGGACAGAAAAGCGATCCGACCGTTAGTCGCGTCGGCCGTATTTTCGTCCGACGATCGCGGTGTCTGCGGGGCAGTTTAATAAAAACATCGTTACGTAGTACGTTTCCACCGAGAGAGGCAAGTTTATGAGCTCGTAAATAGGAAGCGAACCGCGGGTGTGCCGCGGGAGTCGCTCGTAAACGCACTTTTTTCCACATTTTTTAAGTATTTATTTTATTTATCGACGACTTAGGGGTGGCAGAACATCGAAAAGTTTCGATCAGCGGTGCAAGAAGGGAGATACAAGTTCTCGAAGAACCAAAATAGGTGGAGCAATATTCGTATATCACCAAAACACCTTGGTCGGATTCAAAGCACCGTAGACGTTTATGACATTTTTTTAAATATGTTTATAAAACATAAAGCGGTACATCAATTGTGACAAAATTATCTTAGTACAATATTTCACTGGCCAAATAATTGTTTCCTAGTGTCTTACAGTATTTCCTTATACAATAAATTATCAAAAAATATTTGAATTAAATTATTCCATAATTGCAAGCAAAAATAATCTATATAATAATAATGAGTCGGGTTTTATGTATGTTACCTAATAACTCACGATCGGCTAACCCGATTTGGATGATTCTTTTTTTGTTTTGTTCATAATCACTTCGGTCTTACTATAGGCAATAAAAAATCCGGAAAATCTCTCGGAAAAGTGAGAAAAATGTGAAAAACCGAAAATTATTTTAGTACTAAGCTTGATCATAGATGGCGTTGCTTGACAAGAATAAAAATTCGAAAATCAAGATGGCGGTACAGTTAACATTTGACAGTTAATTAAATTTTACGATTTCTTGATAGCGTTTTCGTGATTCTGAAGGTAAATCAACTGAATTAAATGAATTTGTGTAACTCGTGAAGAGAGGTTCGAGCAACTGAAAGCGATGAGCGTCGCCAAAAATTGAATAAAGCGGCACGGATCCGTAATGTTGCAGTGCGAAGACGATTGAATTTGAGACAAAACACACATAGAGAGGCAATCTATTATGACCTGACAAAACAATACAGCGATTATAAATGCATGCAAATTGGAGAAATGGACCATTTGTGCCAATATTGCAATGCATTGAAGTACCGCCACGAACCACTCGCTTTGTGTTGCGCAGGGGGTAAAATGAGATTGACACCATTGGTTCCATTAGGATCGTTCGTGTCTGGAAATGCACCAGATTCTAAGCATTTTATGTCTAACATTCTCTGTCAAACAAAATCGTACTTTTTACACACTTTTCTCCTCCAGTTAGGACACAGGAGCACTAGCAATCCACAAATGGCAATTGATGAAACTGCTCTTTTGGTGAGACAAAAAATAAACAATCAGACTGCTTTCAATGAAGAATTTAAACAAACAATGCAAATTTCAAACAACTGTCGATGAAAATTACCTATGTTAACGCCATCTGCTGCTAAGCGAACAAATTCGTGGCGAGACGAAGTTCGCCGGGTTCCGCTAGTAAGGAATAAAATAGGAATGGGGAGGGATGGGATATAGGTAGGTACTTATATTATACTTTATTACTTTTTCTCATTTTCGTTCTGTTTGTTTTCAAAGTCTACATATATGTATATTATAACTATTTCCTAATCGCCAATTGAACTATGAATTGCCTCGCTGAATTTATGTTGGCTCATGTAAAATATGTCGATATCCTGAAATCGGCCGTTGTATGTGGTCATGAAACGGTACATGATAGAAGTGCTGACACGAAGGACTTCAAACGAACGAGTAGAGCGATTCATTCGCGGCGATACGGAAAATTACAATTTCTAGAGGAACTAGATTCCAGGAGCTCTTAAAATGCGGGTTGCGCTCTTATACGGTTACCTCAAAGGGACGAGAGGAGCCTTAAAAATTAATGGTAATATAACTAGAGTTGTCAACTACAACGGGCGAACCCGTCACCGCAGGAAGTTTTAACGAAATGTACGTTATATGTCCCGTGAAGTGAACGCAGAAGACTTAGGACAGAACAGTCCACCGTCAAGCTCCGCCACATGCCCGTAAGAGGTCAACGCCTTATCCGCCAGAAAATCAGGTATGTTACCCAGCGGGCTTACATTCACGCCCTTACTTCCAGCTGCGACCAGATTACTCCGATCACTCGACTGGTTACGAGTTCGAGATTGCTTGCGCGGTGCTCTCCCTTACGAATCGGTGAAACGGTTAAACCAAATCTTTGCTCGGCTGTTCACCCGGAATCGGGTAGCCGATGGTCGTTTCAAGAGCAGCCGCCGTAAGGTCAGCAACCACCCCCGCTCTTTAGGAAACAGTACTGCTTCCAGACTCCCCCGACTGTTAGTCAGAATGCACAATCGATTGGCTCACGCCGCATGGTGCGCAGACCGTCTAGGATCGCCAGAAGATTGACTCCTAGGGGAAACTAGCCCTAGGCCAGGGTCCTGCCCGGGCTCGCACTTCATGCGTGGAGGCCGCCGGATGGGTGTTGACCAGTGAGTGTGACCAACCCTGAACAAAATGGGTCTTCATGGACAACTCAGCAAGGTCCCATTAGCTCCCGAATGGTAATATAGTCATAATTTCCAATACTAACATTTTAGTTTCGTTGGCGTATTTACCTGTCTATATTTCAAACACTGAAGCCTCAATTTAAAGCTGCTGAACGGTGACAGGTTAGACGTATTGGGACAGGTTAGACGGGGCCGAAATATAATAGTGTGGAAAATGTAAGACATGTCAATAACATGTCCTTTTGCATCTGCGGCTTAATTATAAATATATTAGATTATATACGAGATAAGTCAGATACATGTAACACCTGGCGACAAGGGTGTTAAAAAATAACATGTAAAAGTGGTTTTTCATCATCATTTTAACAAAAGCGATGAGGAAACCGGTAGAATAGTGTGATGTATTTGGACATGTTAGACGGGGTCGAAAAATAAGGCATTTGAATTTCAATAAAATGAGATTTCACATATGCAGCGTAATTATTTTTATACCTATTGCTTTATACATGGGATATAAGTCTGATACATAACATAAAATAAGGAAATCACTATGATAATTTTAAAACGTATGAGCTTTGGAAAGGAACAATAAAAGCAGAACAGCTTAAATTATCGTCTTTCTAAATATTGTCTGAATAACAGAAAACAAGACATTTGTGGAAATATTCAAATGTAGAGGAAAATGGTCAACCATATGGATATGAATTCCAGTATTACTTCCCAGACACTTTTAATATAGTTTAGTTATAAATTGACAAAGAAGCAATTTGAAATCGACATTATTACTTCATCAGATATAATGCAGCAGCAAGTACCAGACTAAATAAAAATAACTCGGCTGCCAAAAATGACGATGACCATATGGATTAAACGTTATTTTGGATCGAATACTTTTTTATTTGCCGACTCCATTATTGAACAGAATGCGTTACGTATTTAACGTTTCCCAGTAAATATTTGTGGGTAAAATGATATTCAGCAGAGTGTATTAAAAAGTAAAGCAAATAAATAAACATGACAGCAAATTATCTGCGTTCCACAGTCTCTTCCATTCAGTCACGGATTTCAAAACAGTGAAAGCAATGCATCAACACAGGATTCCGTTATTTCTTACTATTTCATTTCGTAGCGAAATTCATATAGGTACAAATATGACTTTTTGATGAGAGGGGGGGGGGGGGTGGTTAGACATTTTATAATGAGAGGAAAGGGTAATTTTAAAAAGTTTTATAACGACTATCTATACGGTCCATTTCTATGCCAGTGGAGTAAGTGTTCGTGAATAATTAAAATTTTGCTTTTTGACGGTGGCTTCAAAGCTCGGGGATGACGCTATACAGATTTTCGGGGTTTTAAATCCTTTTTTCTTCAATGGGGTTATTCTGTGCATCACAATGATCAAAATAAACAAAAACAAAGCATTTTTATACATTAGGGAGATTTTTTTACAGTAAACTATTCTACATGTAAAATATGTTTAGATTTTTTATTTATTCCATTATCAAATAACATCAGTTTCGCGTTTGGCCGATTGCCATAAAATAAAATAACACTTTCGTAAAATTACACTTTTAACATTTTTATCCAACGATTTCTTATTTGGTGCAGTAGGTAATATTACCGCTTTGCGATACACAGAATAATATATCCATACTAGGGTAGTGTCTCCAGTGAATGAACCCTTAAGGGATCCCTTAACTTTGAAAAATCAACTTAAGCGATGTCGGTCCCAAGCCATTTACATACGTCCTTTTTAATGTCATTGTTAATAATTAAACATTATTCAGTTATTTCCTTTTCTTAGATGTTCTGTTTAGTTTTCAACAATTTATCAAAAAATATTCAACAATTTATCAAAAAAGACCTCAAAACACCAGTTAATGTACAGCGATTTCCTGTAAATGAATATAATAAAACCCAATATTTTAGTAACTTTTAATTGCATATTTAGGTATTAAAAATCAACCAAAATCATTTTTTGCTATGTGTATTTCAATCTTTTCAAGTTATTTTGACATGGGTACTAAAAATATTTCCTAATTTCGAACTTAGCGCAATTAAATGAACGTTTATTCGCTAGCTTTTCTGCATTTTTGTGAACAAGTAATTTTCTACTCATAACGGACAAAAATCAAAGTGAAATGAGTTTAAATTAAACTACTGATCCATGGATTATTCAAAGAACGTAACTGTTTCTCACAAAAACTTAAAATATGAAAAAAAAGTCATGACTACAGTACAATGTCTCACCTCGTGTCGTAAATACCAGCCCACAGCACATGATGAACACGTCAACTATAGGTGAATGTCACGTCCAAAGCGAACGGCGACAGGTAAAAGGCGTGTTGCCATATTACAAAACAAAACAAAATAAAAATACCAAATATTATTCAGATTCACTGTTTCATTATTTTTCGGCAAAAAATACCTTTTGTTCATTCATTGGGGTTCGTTCATTCACTGGAGACATTACCTTATGATCGTTAGTGAGATGTCCGGAGTCTTGCCCATGCGCATGCTTCGTTTATATCTGGGTCAAATATTATTTTTACTCGCCAATATATCGATTACATTCCATTTTTAATTTTATCTCCTGCTAGTATGTAATTCGCATGCGGTTCAAGCGGAAGTGAACTGGATTAACCAGCCGAAGCTTTAAATTAAAAAGAGAGTTTCTGGCGAACAACGTCGTGTCTGGTAAATTACCACCAATGTTGGTTTACAATATAATTACAAATTTCCAAAAGTAATAAAATATAACTACATGTAAACAGCTGTATTGAAACTGACGCTTTTTACACGATCGATATTTTTAAGTAGCATTTTACACAATCGATATTTTTAAGTAGCATGAAAATGCCGTTTTTGACACTGGCCAATTTAAGCTTAGATAATTTTGATTTCAGTTTTAGTTTCAAATTGAGAACCATTTTCTACAAAAACATTTTTTTATAGCATGAAAACTTTTATTATTACAACGTTCCCTAAGACGAACGTTCCTTAAACGAATACATAATTGCAAGTTCTTTAGTCAGACATCAATAAATCTAAACGCATACTGATAATTATAAATACAAATCTTCTTTTATATCTCAGTTATAAAAGTGTTATAAGAGTAGTTTATAAGAGCTTTTATTAAATCTACACTCCATGCTTCCAAAATAAAACATGGTAACATTGTCAATTTTATAATAGTTGATTCCTTGACTATTATTCAAGAAAAATGGCTTCAGTATCTTAGCAATGTCTCTTTATTATTATCTTCTAATATGTCTGTGTATTACCATCTTCGCTAATTTCATAAAAAAAAATCTCACGAGACCCAGAATCTAATATTATCTGGGGATGATACAATATCACTTTGAAAAAACTCATATTTTGTGCCTGTTAAAAAAATGTTTTTGTATCGTTTGCTAGGCATTTCCTTTCATTTATGTCTCTGGCTCCGAGAAAAGTACATGAAACCATTAGAAACTCATTTTTGAAAATTAACCTTCTCGTATCACTTTGACAAGACAGTCCTTAAATTAAATAAACTTTAATTTGAAGACTTGATATTCCTGATTCAAAATTGGTTATTCACTTGTCTTTGTGTCGTTTGTTTTTGATATTGCCGTTAGGATATTTGGCACCGACAGACTTTCGCTTTTTTCGCAATATGACAGGGGGATATAAGAGGGGAAAAAAACATTAACAAAAGAGGCAGTGACAAACGCCTTATGAAGCTTCATTGATTCCTGCCCACGAGAGTTTTACAGCAGATTATTTAATCAACTCTGATTAAAATATTAGTAGTAAATATTTCAATTAATTAAATATTTTTTTGTATTAAATTGTCTTTTGCAGAACGACAACATTATAGCTCAAAAGGCTTTTCATTACATAACAAATAAATAAAACTACATGACTTACTCACGATTAGTGAATTTTCGAAAAGTCAAAAGGATCAAGTATCAGTCATATTTTATTAGAAATTATTGGACGTGTTCTGTAAGTTCGTCAACCCTGGTATTGCGATTCCTCAGTCGGTGCGGACGGCAAACGATTGGTTGGCAAGCGACTGCTTATTTTATTATCGGCGTTATCTTGCACTTAATGAACTTGACATTTATTGTAATCGACTTTGCGAGAAACAATCGGATTAAGGACACGTAATTTCCAGGCCAGTCGAAAGGTGGACGTTATTTCAATCATCTCGCAGTGAAAAAAACTCACGGAAATTTGCATAATACTGATTAGATAACTAACCCTTCTCAGCGCAAGTCGCAAAGTTGTACTTTTTTTTTATGCGAAATAAAATATGTACGAGTAGATGGAGTGCGTGTTCTGTCTGTTCGCATTATCGCCATAGGAGACGGCGTTAAAATCGGTTCGATGATTCTCGAGCGGCTTTTGCAAGTTTTTTGTCTTCAAGGTGTATTTTATTAACGTTCATTTTTAACCAACTTTACCGTACATAGTCAAAGAGCTCATTAAATATAGAAATCAAATGAAATTTAAAAAAATATTTATTCAATAAAAAACAAATTTAAGTTAAAATGCTCACATAACCTGGCCTACCTAAAATGTATGGCACATTATGGCATCTTGTTTTGCGTCTTAACCTTTCAGAAACTAGTCATTCAACGCAAAATTTTCAAAGCCCTCTAAAATTTGTTTGTAGAAGGTGTGTGCAAGCATATATATACTAATATATACCGGTGACATTCAATGGCAGGCTTCATTGACAGGCTTTTACCGCAATGGAGGGATAAATAGAGCCGATAATTGCATAAATACGGATATAATAAGGATAATACGAAAAACGCCGATCGGCGGGCGTGGCCACCTAGGGGTTAACGCTCGGAGTTGAGCGTTGAGAGCGTATTTTTAGCATTTTTTTTATTTTTGGAACAAGGTCTTCTAAATTGTTGAGACCTGAAATATGAAATGCTCTTGCCCAATTTATGATACAATAGGGCCGATTGCGATTCTTCGTGTACTAAAATTGGAACTTAGTTCAACCGAATGAGACAGAGCAATACTTTAGAGCGGTAGGTACATGAAATGAACGATTGTCGATTTTCCCGTAGTAAAAAAACCTGTCAAACTTACAGCTTTCCAAATAAGTTTGAACACATTTCATGCGGTCTTAGATTTAGCCGCTTTATCTTCAGTTAGTAGTTTAATGCGGAAAAGTGACGACAGTTCATTTCGCATTCCGATCTAACGTATTGCCCTGTCTCCTTCACATGAACACATTTTTTATTTTAGTTCACGAAGAAACGCAATCGAGCCCAATATGTGGTATAGAAAGTGTCACAGAGAAAGACTTTATGTGACAGAGAATTAATATTTCTTCTCCTTAAGAAGATAGTAATTATCAGTTTTAGATAAAACTGATTTACATTTCGAAATTTATATGATCTTTAGAAGGATATGTAAATTATTATTACACGTACAGTTTCGATAGTGGACACAACGAATATAAATAAAGTTTTCGTTGTCCAGCAGCCTATATCCATTGCATTTTAAAATGGTAGAACTTTAAAACTAGCATTCTTTAGGCGGACGAGAATGTCAGCCTATTAGAAATAACTAATATTAGAACCGATAATAAAATTTGATTTATAACATAGATAACATAATTCTGTTTCTATTCCTTTTGCGAAATTACACAATGGGCGGGTTTATCGTCAAGCGACAATCTCTTATAACTAACCTAATATGAAGTGTTTATATGCATGTGTGCGGGTAACACGTGTGTGTGTGTGTGTGTCTTATTATTGCATTCGCTCGACGGAATTGGAATGCAATTCCGTTAATTTTATCCCAACGGAAAATGGTGACCTAGCCAGGAATCGAGCCCGGAATCTTGCAATCAGGCGACCTAATCACTATGCCACCGGGCCCTGATTCTCTGAAATTTCCTCATATTTTTCTGTACCCTAGGTTCACCATGTGTCGTTGAATTTAGATACTGCCGTTTGGTCCGTTTTTATTAATATATTTTTTCAATTCACCACCGTTTATCATGAGGGTAAAGGTAAAGCCAAAGGTGGACAGCTGGGTTCCGTTGAGGATGAAGTTGTTTGTATTTATTTTTTCCAATTGCAATAATTCGCATCGCTGGCGCCACTGGCCGAAATTCGCGGGTAGCGTGCGTGCGTCCGTTTAATTTACGAGTTGCTTTACAATTTGCGACCAACATTGGCCGATAAAGACTTCTTCTTCATCTCATGGTGTCTATTCAGAAGCTAAGAACATTTATTATACCTGAAATAGTGTGTGTAGTTAGATTACTCGTTTCAACCCATAATGTATTTATTTATTTATTTATTTTATTTTATAGCAAACTTACAGATAGTAAATATATGATATTTTAAAAACATATTCAAACGAAACAAATTTACTATCCTATGAATAGTTTGCAATGCTTGCATTACAAATTAACATATAAATAACATGAACACGTTGATAGTAGAAAAAAATATAATAAAGCTAATAATAATATAAGGTAAGAAAGGTAATAATTAATTTGGATAGAGCAAAATAGAAGTATGAGTAATTGTATAATGATATTTATTATACATATAATGTTTTTATACCCACTTTGTGATTGTCTTAAATAAAAGACGATATTGCGTTGCTCTGAAAAGAGGGAGTTTTATTACATTTAGATTGTTTCCGTTTTTACAGTACATGTTTTTATTATACTCACCTGAAAAGAGAAACAACATTAAAGCTAAGAGAAAGAGAAACAACAGCAACTCACAACAATCACTTTTTAAATCACAACAACAAAAGTTTTAGACACGAAGAACATAATCTAATTCTTCTGACGTTTCGCCAGACTACCCTCGTTCACTTTGCTGGCTGTTTCATACGTGTCACCAATGTCAATCAAATCACTGTATTCAAGTAATGGAGTGGGAAATTGAAATGTAGTGCAATGAACTCCATTTATATACATAATATGATATAATACAATAGTATGTTATAATATAATAATCATATAATACAGTACATTAGGATAGAACTTAGTGAAATCTTAAGAAGATAGGCTAGGTATGATCGAATCTTTTATTATATTAAAATAGAATCATAAAATACATCTAATCCTTTACACGATTTATCAAAAACGCAACACATTCTGGTTGTATCATGGTATGTAATTTTATACATAAGTATGCTATATTATTATTTAGACGTATTAGTCTAGTCGTATTAGATATTAAAATCGCAAATCTCTAGCTATAGTTCGAGGCAGTGGATTTTTTGCGTTTACATACTTTTAATTAATTATTTATTATGAACAATATAATTTACATATATATTACAATATGGTTCTCGGTAAACATTCTTATAAATCGGAAGTAACGTAACTTACGTACAAATAAATTATTTCAAATTAACTGTATTATAAACAGGGTGAGATTTAATTAACCTGCATCCTTAAAGTGGGTAAATCAGTACGAGCTATATATAGGGTAGGCCATTTAAAATTTTAAATTTTCTATAAAAAAATCTTGAGTTATTGGAAAGGACGAACATTGACATTTAAGAGGCCTTGGCGGCCGCGGCGGCCAACAGCTATATGAAGCATAATTTTGTGGCCTGGTTCTGAGAACACGAAAAAGAATTTTAATACAATTATGTCGGATTTTATAAAACCGATCCTTAAGCTATCATTTCGCCAGAACGAAATTAGTAAATTATTTCTATAATAATTGTAAATTATCTTTATTCTGTTACTGTTTTCCAAAAAAATAAAAAATAGAGAGATTTGTCTTCAGTTTTTGAAAAACCTAGAGATGATTCTCAATATTAAAAAAATAGTATTTACACCAACGTATGGTCTATTTGCACAGTACCAAGACAGTTTTTGGAACTTCCATACAAAAAATATAAGAAAAAAATGTTTGAATTTATGTCCAAACATTATTTTTTTTCTATTTATTAAAGATACTTTTGAGTGACATAAGTGACATTTATTTAACTTTTGGAAACAAACTAATGGTAACGCTCGCCATTAAAGACTCACCGCTTTTGAAGTAAGTTTTTAATATTTTTCAGTTTTGTTCGAGCGTATAGCGTCCCATTTTGCAAATGTCAAACATGAAAATAATTTTCTCTCAATAAATGAATGTCAATCTACCTTTCAAAAACAAAAGAACCGGTAGTTCAAATTATTAACGTTAGATGGCCCACCCGGTATATGGAACCACTGAGGTGAAACTACACTGAAACCAAAAAGGAATAGAAATCAAATCCTTTAAAGGATTTCTATCCCTTTTTGGTTTCAGTGTCTGAGCATGTGGGCGAGGGACCGAGAAGTTTGGCGCGGCCTATACTATGCTGTGAGCATGGCTGTAATCTACATTTAATTATTGTTTTATATCTATCTTCTTCACTCGATACAATTACCGCAGGCCGAAGAGCCGCAATCCGCGAATCAGCCGAAACATATCGCCAGGATCGTGTTTCAATTATCCAGATACTGGTCGCCAGGGTCGGACTAATCCCATCCGCTCAGCTTCCCGCCCGCGTCGCCCTTCCGCCGCCTGGCCGACGGGCGATAATCCCGCGATAACGACGCTCGACCCGCGGCCGACCCGCGATTGACAGCTCGGATCGGGTAACGCAAATCTAGCATCGATCCGGTGGACGCATAGCTAGGCTACGAGCCGTAATTTTGCTGCGTAGCAGCTTTGCTTCAAAGACACTTATTTATTTATTTACAGCTTTAAGCTTTTACATGTAATGTAAAAATGTATGTACATGTATTTTTTTTACATTTTACAACAAACATCGGGCTTTAAACCATTTTACATGTATGATTGTAACAACAATTGTAAGGCCGTTTATCTTTTTCCTATGTTTTAAAATTATT
Organism: Micropterix aruncella; assembly: GCA_944548615.1. Taxonomy (NCBI): domain Eukaryota; kingdom Metazoa; phylum Arthropoda; class Insecta; order Lepidoptera; family Micropterigidae; genus Micropterix; species Micropterix aruncella. Next base: position 7,021,901 of record OX155951.1, read on the forward strand.
TTAAATTTTACAATTTCCCTGCACAATTTTAATTAAAGGTAATATTTTTAGTTTTGAAGAAGGCAAATAATCGTGGACAGAAGAAGGAATGAAAAAATATCTATATTTTTATTTCATGTATTTGATGATTTGTGATAAAGTAATTGGTAGATGGGGAAATAGAAAAATATGTATATAATACAATTTGTAAATAATATGGAAATTAAATCAAATTAATTAATATACCTACATTTATAGATAGATATAATAAGTATACAATCAAAAAAATATACAAAAATAGATGATACTATATAATATTGATTAAAATTAATAAATAAAATGTAAATGAGTAAAGAAAATGGAAAAGAATGAAATAAATTGACGAAAAATTAAACTTCTTGTGTATTTTTTAAGGAGCTCTAGGAATATAATTCTGTTATATAAGCTGATTGATGTAATAAATGAATATATAATATATATTTTGATCTCAGTCTTATATAAGTGCATAAGACGATGCAAGGGCATTTTGTGCATAATTCGTTTCTGCGCTTTGCAATTCGAGTGTGCCAAGATCACTATAGTTCGAGGTGGGAAGAAAAATTACAGGTTTTCCACGAGGTATGAGCTGTCGATGCTATTTTTCAGGATTTTATAGAAGAAAACCTATCCGCAACCGTGCGCCTGTCCTAGAGCGAGTGAAGTTGAAAGTGGAATTTGCTGGTAGATTATTTAGATTTAGCTTCAATTCGCAGTATCTGGCAGTCGGAATACTAACTTGTTGATATGAGATTGTTCGAAAAAAGGAGTTACCAAGCAATTAGGCTTTACCATGTACATAACTTTTATTCTAGCAATAATATACATATTTACATGTAATTAAATTAAATCAGTAAATTTCAACGGACTATGCAGGCAACCGCTCCATGCGCAAATACTTTCGGATTAACATCGCTTTAATTAAACGTAGCTTTGAATTAACCAATATTTGTTAACTGAACCGAAGGCGTCCACCGATTAAACATCAGATAGAGTATAATTAAGAGCACCTCACCCTCAGGTGGTTTCTTAATATAAATATTGCGGAAGCACTGTGTGTTTTTTTTGTAATGTCGGTGGAGAAAATTCAAATTGAATGAATGCTCATAAGACTCGATAATATTTTCTACAGAGTCGAATCTACATCTTAACCGGCACCGACTTAGCAAGGTGCGAAACAGTTTTTTTTATTTTTTATTTATTAAATTATCCAATACAAAAAAAATGATTTTAACATTTTACTTTCCTGACGACCTATCGGAAAGGAAAGTATTGTGATCGCGCTAAAAAAAAATTTTGAGATGAAGATGGGAATATATATTTTGAGACTCCCTGAGACGATTGAGACTATTTCCAGACCGATCTCTGTCTGTATGTATGTCTGTATGTCTGTATGTCTGTATGTCTGTCTGTATGTATGTATTCTTCCACGATAGCGCCCAGACGCTTAATCGGATTGAGCTGAAATTTGGTATATAAGCTTCTGTTAACCGTCGGAGGAACCCATTAGTTTTTGGAGTCCCTACGCCCTACGGTTGTGGTACCTCCCATACAAATTTGGGGTTCCCGGCGAAAAAATTGTTTCCGCGATAGCGCCCAGACGCTTAATCTGTCTAAGTTAAAATTTGGCATAGAAGCTTCTGTTAACCATCGGAAGAACCTATTAGTTTTTGGGGGTACTTACGACCAACGTTAGGGGTACCTGCCATACAAATTTGGGGTACTAGAGTAAAAAATTTCGCTGTTTTTTCGCACCTCCCCGGATACTAGTCAGGAAAGTCTTGGGGTGACACAACCGATTTTTTTTTTTTTTTTTGCGAAGCAGATAAAATAACATTTGTGCGGATTTAATCACCCCACTAGATTGTGTATCAGTTCTGGGGTGATAGTATTTAAGACATAGTGAATTCACTTTTTATTTTTTTTTCATTCATTCAGTCCGATTGCTTATTCATTCCTAAAAAAATTAAGGTTAATATAATATATAAATGTGTATATAAATAAATAAAAAACTAATAATAAATAAAGAAATGAAAATATTTAAGTAATCTTAATGTTGGCAAAAAAAATGTTTTTTAAATATATAGTTTTAATTTAAACATTGCTAACGACCCCCCCCCCCCCTTATCAATTTATAGAAAATCTATTGAACTAATTTTTACAAAACTTGACATACATGTTATTTACATCGCTTCAACAGTTTTATATATTAGAAATTGTCATACTCTACCGCAAAGCTTATGGTCCTCAAAGGGTTAAGGAAAACATACAGCGCTATAAACGGTAATACAGTTACATTAAATAAATTCATTTCTGGCCGATTGACATGTTTTTAACAATAGAGTCTCCAATACCCACCGCGCGTACAGTAGGAGATGTGAGAAAGAAGGAACGGTGGTGTCGATATTTTAAATAAATTAAGTGCAGTACGAAACATAAGAAAAATATAATAATTTACATTAAAAAGGAAAATATGTACTAAAGGTAATTCTTTCAAATAATCTTATATAGAAACTTCTTTTTTGAAGAAAATAAATGTAAGAAAAACAAATGAAATCAAGTATTCTAAATCATGTAACAAAATGAATGAATTATTTCTCAATAAAATTAATACTTTAAAAATTAAAATAAACTTAAAACATTATGTTTGATAACATGAGAAGAAACCCACTGTGCGACGGGAGATGCAATTTTTAATGATGGTAATTTAGCAAATCGATAAGGAGGTGTCGATTTCAAGAGACATGCTGCGGCCGCTCGTTGGGTCAGCTGCTTGGTGGATGCAGCCGCTCTCGTACACACTGTGCGCTCACTGTGCCAATTGGCCGCAAATCATCTTCAACAGAAAACCGGCTGCGAAAAATATCGACCCAAATCGCGGCGGAAGAACCTGATTTTGATTGTGCATATTGGCATGCAAGGAAATGATGGAATGTTAAAGTGTTTTTTTTAGGACAGGAACCCAAATGCTCCCTTACTAAAAAAATAAGTTGTGTCACCATTACAACACTTTCCCGGCAAGTAGACAAAAATCCTTAGAAGATTTTTTAGAGTGATCTCCCTTTTGTATGGAGGTTAACCTGCTTAAAAGGGATAATCGGCAACGAGCGCGGATGGTGAGAATGCAATGCATTAAACACGTTCGATTCATTCGTTTACGCAAATATACTGACCGGCGAAAATTCAATTTGATTTCGGCTCAACAATGCATCTTTGTATTAAATGTCAAGCCTATAAGTCTTCTAGTAATGCGTTGGACCGATTTCAACCACAATATTTTCAAATCTTGCCATAATCAAATTTGCCTGCATGTCAAATTTCAGCTCATTCGGATTAAGCGTTTGGGCGCTATCGTGGAGGAAGACACATAGACAGACTTTCATCTGGAAATGGCCTTAATCGTCTAAGGGTGACTCAAAATAAATATTTCCATCTTCAACTCGAGAAAAAAAAACGCGTTCACAATACTTTCCCTCCTTGTTGGTTGGTGGGCCGATAAGTAAAAAAAAAAACGCGATGTGACGAACATTCCTTTAGACAATATTAAAGAAGCTAGAGAAAAAAAATCAATTTATCTATCTATTTTTCTCGAAATTATGACTTGCACCTATGAGATTTCGACCACAGTCGCTAAATATATCTGTATAGGTATATCTTATAGAGAAATATATCGTGACAAAATAGATGAAAAGTTTGACGTGGAAATATCAGAAACCACTCACACGTACCGATGCTCAAGCATCGAATCTATCGAGTCGATGCTTCAGCGTCGGAGTGGTTCAAGCCAGTATCCCATGAGCGATGCTTTAGCAATGTTCGAAAATGTCAAACACGTTTCTCTTTCGTTTATTGCGTTTACGGTGTACTTTTACACGACTTCCCAACAAAAACGGAGTGTAATGTCATCAGGATTCATCTATGGATGTTTTACGTTTCTTCATTCCACCATAACTTTTAAACGCTTAAACCAATTTAGAAGTGTGTGGTATTATTAGAATCGTTATGTCATCCCGAGTATCATTGAATACATTAACTCCCCAAATATCTAGTAGGTACGTTGTTATCTAAGTGGCCAAATGTCAATAAATTAACATAAATATATCGTGTTTAGTGTCAAAGGTCTGATTGAGTAGGTACATTCCGGAAATATACATGTATCTATATGATAAATACATTAACCACAAATGCTTCATTAAAAACCGTAATAAACATAATTATATATACAATACCTAGTTCACTGTCTGTAACGGCAGTCGTGTTTTTTATTATTTTTAATATATTTACATTTTCTTGCCTATCGGCATAATTTAATTGACCTTCTGCCTTTGATCTTCTGCCTTAAATTTGATATGTTTTGCCATTAGATTGGAATTTTTTTGGATATTTGAACGATTTGGCCGGATTTCGATCGAAATGTCAAAATTGGAAAGCAAAATGGCGGCCGGTGACGTAACCGGATATCTTTTTAATGGCAAGCGGAATTTAGCAAATATTTTGAAAGTAAGCACACTGACAAAAGAATAAATACAATTAGAATATAGTAAAAGCTTTTAACGCGAAATTTAAAAGTCTAGTAGTTTATTAAGAAGTATTTTACGACAGAGAAATAATCTTCGTTTTGTGGCCAATACTTTTAGGTAATTGCCAGAAGAAATGGATAGAGTTCCGACTGCTGTAGCATTGTTTAAGGAAGTTGACTGTCTATAGACACTGTATACCGGGAGAACAGTAGACGCACTCTCAAGCGACAGGGGATTGCGGGGACAGGGTGCGAGGGAAGTTAGCAGAGGGATATGTCTCGACGAACCCCTTTGGTTAGCGTTACGTGTGCCAAGGTTTGCGAATTCCTCAAAACGTTTGGACATCTGCGTTAGCGGAGTAGTAGACATGTGGCGGTTATATGCGAGCCCTTGGACTCGTTACGTAGCTCACTTCGTTTTCAATTTTGTTCTAAGAGACGCTACTGTGCGTAACACAATCGATGCTTAAGCATTAGCCAGCGCTTGAGCAATGCTTGGTTGCTCGGAAGTTGGAATGCTCAATCAATCGACTACACATACGGGTGTATACACTTGGCGCGAATATTCAAATGAGCGCGGAGCTTCCAATCAAGTATATTCTTCTTTAATTCAATGGATTCCTGGATAAAAATTTATTTGCATTACAAAACCATTTAGAAACAACAATCCTTCGATACCAAAGTATATCATTTAGACCTTCCGATACCGGATATAAACGTGAACGCCTGTTCGCCTTACGAAAACCCTCTACATCGAGGACGACGACACTACACGGGAATATACCACACCCTGAAGATTTTCCGACTTTGAGCTACGGCGCCCCATACACGTCGATTCATCAACCCCTATCTCAAAACCATTCGTCAGGCGGCGACGACTATTTTGCATTTTTGACATGTGCACTTCGATCACCGAACACCACGAATTGGCGCTTGGGAACCAACTTAGATATTAATAATAAATACTTATAATTCGTGATATTCATGCCAATATTTAAGAATCACCCAGCACTCTTACTAGTCTATCATACATGTATTAATTTATTATAAAAGAGGCACATAGCACTGCACAAGCAGTCAAAGATACAAAAACACACATTTGAATATAAAATAAGCTAAACGAAGCTAAGTAAAGTTATATACTCTAGTGTGATCAAGATATCAAAGAACCTAAGCAATAATTTTCCATCAGTCTTAATATTATAATAGCGCTCCAGCTGTACCTATAAATATAGCACCTTCCCCAACTAATTATAGTGCTAAAAACAAAACCAGTAGTGCCTGCATGCGAGATGCCACCACAACGGCTGGTGTCCGGGCAACCTATCAATTTAACACTTATCGCTCAGACTTGATGCGAGGCGCGAAGATGACACGCCATTCAACTATGATGGCTGCTAAATTAGGGGGACCCGCATTGCCCTGAAGTTATACGTCGGAACCCAAGCTGGAAATTCACTAACATCTGATGTACATAGGCCAGACTGCAAGAGTCGAAATAAAAAAATATTACAATGTGTGACAATAATAATAACGCAAAGAAGTTTATTTTAAAACTAGCTGACCCGTGCCCACTTCGTTGGGGGGTAAAAATTTTTACTTGTGATGAAATTATGAGTGTGGTTTGATTAGTACTGAGTGCTATGATTTATTTCCTGACTGCCAAAAGAAGGGTTATATTTTTACTGCATATGTATGTATGTATTTGCATGCCAATTTGACTATATTACCGTTATTTGTGAGTGTCTTCTTGTGAGTGTCTTATTTGTGAGTGTCTTATCTCAGAAATGTTATGCAGTAAAAGGGAAAAGTCTTTTGTTTTAAACACTTGAGACGATAAATTTACTTATTATAATTCATAATTGTTGATAATATGACCAATAAACATGACCATGATTTAAATTATTTTTTTAATTTGAAAAACTACTTTTTGTGACTCAAATATAAAAGTTAGGCATATGCTGTCGCTGACTTTTTTGTAAGCATTATCAAGCTCTACAACTTTTCTCTAGAACTTAATCATATATCTCTCATCGTTAAGGCAGCGTTAGTTAGAAACGTTTTCGTTCGACCGTTTTTTCTCCGAGTTACTTTGCAAATCTGACTACCACGAAAAAGTCTTTTCATTTCTCGGATTAATATATAGCCTATGACACTCAGAAATAACGTGGCTTTCTATTGGTTAAATAATTTTCAAAATCGGTTCAGTAGATCCAGGGACTACTTTCTACAACGTCACAAACTTTACCTCGCTATTAGTATAAATATATCTTATTATCCTTCCCACCATTATTCTCGTTGTTTAATTTTAAATTTAAATTGAGTTGACTTTATATTTCGGCATGTTTTTATAGATTCGTTTAGTATATCATAAATTTTGAGCCATATAAAGCCAAAGTGTCTGGTTTTCTTTACGAAGTATTTTCATGATGTGGCGCCTCTCGTTTCAATATTATGCTCAGTTTTAACGTGAATCTATCTACTTTTTAGGTAGTTAGGAACGACTGTTTTTAGGGATTTCAGCGACCGTAGCGGCCGTGGCAGCCAAAAGCTATATGAAGCATAATTTTGTGGCATGCTTGTGAGAACACGAAAAAGAATTTTAATACAATTATGCCGGATTTTAAAACCCCGGTCCTTAAGCTATCATTTCGCCAAAACGAAATTGGTAAATTATTTCCATATATATATCTTTATTCTGTTACTGTTTTCCAAAAAAATAAAAACGAGCGAGATTTGTCTTCAGTTTTTGGAAAACCGAGACATGATTCTCAATATTAAAAAATACTATTTACACCAGCGTATGGTCTATTTGCATAGTACCAAGACAGTTTTTGGTTCCATACAAAATATATAGGAAAAAAATGTTTGAAATTACGTAATTTCCAGAAATGTTATGGCCAAACATTATTTTTTTTCTATTTATTAAAGATACTTTTGAGTGATATAAAAAATAATACAGCGATCTGAGGTTATTTTATTATTGTGATATTTTTTTAAAATAATAAAACAATACTCATTTGATAATTTATTATATTATAATTGGAAAGCCAAATCGACTATATTAGAAGACGCGCTAAGCCGAAATCGTCATTCGTAATTGGCCACTGCCAACGGTGGGACGTATTCCCTTGTCGCCGTGTTATACCTGTACATCTTTATGTAGGCATATATCGAAAGCGCGCGGGCGCGTGGCATTGCAAAAATACCTAAATGTTTAGTCGCGTCAAGCAGGACTCAAGGCTATACATCTGTCTGATATCTATTATCTTTAGCTATGTAAGGAAATCGTTTGAGGAGTACCTTCGCTGCTTCTTGGCAATGAACCCGAAAAAGCTCCTTTTGCGATGCCATAAGTGAATTTAGTAGGGGAGGGAAGGGCGTCGTAGGGGTAGCGGGGCATAGCGGGGCATGCCTCATGCGGCTCGAAATAAAAGCGGTGCAGTGTCAAATGGCTCGCTTTGATTGGTCATCGGCCGGCGCGTGACCTTCACGAGCGATCCACACCATTTCGACGGCTGTTTATATATAAACAAAAGTCTCAAAAGCAGTGTTTTATATTTTTTTTAAAACAGGTGAAATTAAACAGCAATTGTTTCTCAAAACTATTTATGTATTGTGGTGGTTAATATTTCTTTTTGTAGAGGTTTTCTCAAGGGCTTTTTAATTAAAAATGCAAGATTGTTTGTGAAAAAAGTAAGATGGCGTCGGTTGTGTTTGGTTTTGAAAGTACCGCTGGGGCACCTCACTCCATATACGAGTCATAGCGGGTCAAATGCCATTTTATATTTGTGTATTCACATCTCGTAGATTTCTTATCGTAACCGAGAAAAATATATCTATAGTCAATCGCAATGCGTTAAACCATGATATTTAGTTAAATTTGTAGTTCAATCATAATAGTTTATCTTATATGTATGTTTGAGTTTTAAGTACCCCACTATGTCCCCTACTTCCCTACATTTATTTTTTATTTATTTATTTTATTGGAATTATCAAATTAACCATTTACAATAAGTATAATATTAAAACAAATGACAAAAACTTTCCTCTTTCATTCACTGGCTAGTGCTGCCCAACCGGGTAAATCCCAGTGTAAGCAATTTATATTTTTACATTTAAAACGAGGGTCGATGAACCAACCAAACACAATAATAATAATAATTATAATTAAAAATATATATAATATTATAAAATATATATAATAATAAAAATTTAATAAAAAATTAATAAAAATTACAATATTATATAGGTAATATTCAATATAGGTAATAGCAATATTCTATATATATTATACAATATTATATAAAAATTACAATATTATATATATAATATTACATACTTTAATGTTTCGGCTAATGTGGCAAATAATAATTAATCGGCCAGTGTGCGTCTGCCGCTATCTCCGAGTCCGAGGCTCGGGAGCGCGAAGTGATGCAGGATCGTGCGTTGCACGCATGCACGTCGTCGCGAAGCCGACACCCCGCGGCAGCGGCGCGGCGGACGAGTGTCGGAATAATTGCAGTGCCCGGAGCCGCCTGACGCGCGCCGCGCGACGCGCAATGCACGTTGCGCGACAATTATTAGCGCATTAGCGGCGACCGCGTGACGGACCGCGTTGCACCACGCGACCGCTCCTCTACGGGATGTTAAGCGATGGGGGTCATCGCTTACCCGCATCTGTCAAGCCGTGACGGACGCTGACGAGCCATCGACGGGTTAATGCGGCGCGCGGGCAGGCGTTGAGTGAGACAATCGCAACTTTGTTTCTCTACTGCGTGACTATTTTAATAAGATCTGATTTCCCCAAGCGTTTCTACACAGCGAATAAGAATTTTAATAACAACCTCCAACAGGCTAAAACAATTCATCTAATCCTTGCCCTTTTAAAAAAAATCGGTTGTGTCACGCTGAAACTGTGGCTGATATGGTACTGTTACACAAACACCAATTAGGGTTGTCGACTACAGCGGGCGAGCCCGTCACCTCAGGAAGTTTTAACGATTAGTCGTTCTATCTCCCTGGAGTGAGCGCATGAGACTTGGACAAAACAGTCCACCGTCTAGCTCCGCCACAAACCCGTAAGAGACCAACGCCTTAACCGCGAGATAGCCAGGAGTATTACCAGGCGGGCGTAAGCCCGCCGGGTAACACTCACGCCCTTCCTTCCAATTGCGACCAGATTACTCCAGTCTCTCGATTGGTAACAAATTCGAGGTCGCTTGCGCGGTCCTCTCCCTTACGAACTGTGAAACGTTGTACACCGAATCTAAAGCGGACCACGGCATCCTTTGCCCGGCTCTTCACCCAGGATCGGGTAGCCGATGGTCGTTTCAAGAGCAGTCGCCGTAAGGTCCGCGACCACCCCCGCTCTATAGGAAACAGTACTGCTTCCAGACTCCCCCGACTGTTAGTCAGAGTGCGCAATCGATTGGCTTAAGCCGCACGGTGCGCAGACCGTCCAGGAGCGCCAGGAGGTTGATTCCCAGGGGTAACTGACCATAGGGCCAGAGTCCTACCCAGGCTCGCACTTCATGCGTGGAGGCCGTCGGATAGGTGTTGACCCGTGAGTATGACACATGATGTTGGTGTTGTATCCACAATACCATAGATAGTCCATACCTTGTCGAAAACTTACGTTTTTTTGTTCCTCCGCGATTAATTCGCAATTCACGCACGTTTGAGGTCACTCGCGCCAATACCAACTACGGTAAAAATTCCATCGCTTATAGGCTGATGTGCACGTACGACTTTCGTTTCTCCACCATCGACATTTTCAACCTCAACCAACCAACGTTCATTAAGGAATTATTCAAATCAATTGCACCTAACGAGCTTGTTGATACCTATCGTAAACTTAGTTATATACTTTTCATGCAACATATCAGTAGCTACTACAAATATTTATAAATATCTATAAATATTTATAATATATCTATAAATATCTATAAACATCAATAAATATCTTTATCTATATATCCACTATACGACCTATCTATATCTATATTTATATCTATATACATATACATATACCATGCTCTAACTCCTTCTTCCTAATCACTTCCAATTCCCTACCTCTCCCATCGGTTTCCTATATAATTTTTATATTTAATATGAACTTAGTTTAAAATTAATTTTTAAGTAAATATGCTGAAATCTGTTCAATATGTTACTTTCGTAGGAAACGATTATCGGCGTAATGTTTTTCTTTTTTTTCTACAATATGTTTATGCACACGTATGTATATTGTATGCGCTGTATGTTTCCAGAAATAAAAATAAAATAAATCATAGCTATCTTCACTTTAGAGGCCGCTGCTCTGAACAGCGAGGTGATACTGAGGCCAAATCAGTCCCAAAGGTTCCTTAGCCACTAATGCCGCCTCCTACCGACGCTTGTCTTCCCAGCGATCTTGCATTGGATAATGAGTTGGAGCAATTTGTATTTGTCATTCCTCATGACGTGACCGATGAAAAATCTAGCTCCTTCAATTGCATATATATTTGAGTGTTTCATCTGAAAATCTACTACTAGCTTTATACAGAATGAGTTAAGGGCCAGCTCTAGTGCGTGGGCTAAGTGCCACTTGCTAAGGCGCGTTCACACGTTCGCGAAAGCCTCGCCCGAACAAATTTCCCTTCCGCTAAAGGCTCTAATTACCTCCCCTCCTCCCATACTTCAAATTGAATACAACAACAACGAGTGCTATGGAGCCGGCTCGGGTTTATTTGGCACATCATTAGCGATGATTGATTACAGAAATGCGCACGCACTCTATTTATATGCAGGGGGCGTGTCCTGAGGGCGCGTCGCGACCGACGCGAAATTGATATTAGAGCGACGTGGATCATATTTTAAACCCGCGCACTCCGGAACACGAAAATTTAACGAGGTTTTTGCTGCTGGTGAAAGAAAATGAGAGCTATCAGAGCACTAAATCTATCTTGCGTGGAAGTGTACGTCGCGTCAATTTTCTTGTTCCCTCCCAAATCGCGTACGAGCCGAGCCAGCAATACAATTGATTATATATTAGATTCCTTAGCTCCATAGTACGATTTGGCAGCCCTTCTGCTTCGGCGAAATGCAGGTGGCGCTGATATCATTGTTGGCCAAACTAAAAGCAATTTATTTGACTATCTATAATATAATATCTAACTTTGATAGTTAATGTTATTTTTTGTATAAATAACGTGGAGACCATCTCTGAAATGATTTACCCGCACGTATAAGGATAGCACCGAGTTTGTATTGCTTCAAATTCAGGCTCAAAGAACACTTGAACCTACGCTAATAAAATTTTCCCTATTTTCGCTTCCCTTTTGCGTCCCTAGCGTCATTATAGTTTTATTGTTTGTTTTCTTCTTAAATTTATTGTTTTTTTTCTGCTGAATGTAAATGTTTATATTGCCTTTATAAATTTAATTTATTAGTTTATATTATTTTTACCGCATAACATGTTTTTTCATTAGGTTAAAGTTAGCTGTAAGATCTTGCGTTTAGGCGATAAGCTCGCCTTTTTGATGAAGCAAATAAAACTTTTTATTATTATTATTATTATTATAAATATTAAATGACAGACTTATTATAAAAACCCAATAACTTAACCAACGATAACATTAAAACCTTTCGATTATCAGTGCCATCTATCGCATTTTTATATGGGATGATTACATCACAGAAATAATACGCTACCAGTCTATCTTAACATTAAAATGCGTAATTATTACGTAATGGAACCTGTTTATAAACATTAAAAATGGTAATGTTTATGTAAATATTATTAAAATTAGGTTTGTTATTATTTTATACCGTATTGGCGTGTTTAGAGCGCCATCTACAGTACGCCCCCCTATACTGTACGGAAATCTTGTTTTTTATTATTTTTATTATATTTAGTTGTTTCGTGATGTTATTTAGGTGGGAGTTGAATAATATCTTACTCTCTAAAACAATTTATAGATCCCGGATTGCATTTTTCTTGGCTATTGGGAAATCATTGATAGTATGTTATAATTAAAAGATATTCATTATTAAATTATAAGATAGGATCATTTATAAATTAACCGATAATTAAAATATAAATAACAAATCCAGAAATGCGATACAATCGCATTACCAACAATGGCGCTTGCGGTGTTTTGAAATTGGACAGCCGCCGCGGGTCGGATCTAAAACGCGCAAATTATTTCCCATGCGAGCCCTCAATTAAAGCTTGGCTTCTCAATTAAAATCTGGTTTTATAACTTACTTTACTTTACCCCCTTAATTGGGTGATAATATTGCCGAGCGCACAATAAAGTTATGAATGTCGCGAACGCCTTAGAGCTGGAAAAGAATTTTTCAATCGTAAAAACTCTGAATTATAGCTTACGCAATAAACATAAATGCGTAATGACCCGGCGTATTAACCGTAATTTGAAAATTTTCTTTGATTCAGGGTAATTATCTACAGCCATGTGATGGTGATACTGTAATTCCTTAATTGATGATCGCTATAGTTTACGTGATCACAAAATGATAGGTTTGCATAGGAGCGGAAATGAACCTGCGCTCGGACATCATCATTAGACAAATTACTGACAAAATCAACGATCTATGATGGTGGGCAATTTTGTCGCCTGTTGTGCCCAGAGATCCCCAGTGAAAGTGTCATAACGTGACAACTGTTCGCTAGGGTGACCATGCGTCCCAAAAAGTGGGACTCTTAATTAAATAACAAAAAATAAAAAAAAATACGTGTGGCACTCGGGGACTGCCGCGGTAAAGCTCTTGCATAGCATTTTTGACAACTTATACAATTATAATTATTTATTTATTTTCTTTTTTCTGATATCAGATAACTGCGCTCTATCGGAAAACGTTGAAATTATTCCGAATCATTTGCGGCTGCGGAAGCAAATGATTCGGAATAATTTAAACGTCTACAGATAGAGCGCCGCGCACGAATTTTTAATTCGATAAAGCAAAAAAAAAACGGATTATTCGAAAAAAATCGTAGATAAAAAGATAGATAATCAAATTATCTTTAAAATGGTGCAGGTTTCATAATAATACGCCAGATAGTATTTGCGTAGTAGTCGTTTTTGTGTTCGGTTAGACCTAATTTCACAAATTAATTACACTATGTAATATAAACAAAATCTAAAATATTCAAAGCTAAAAATATTAGGAAAATGTTCTTGTGTAACATATATTTTTTTTGAATCGTAAGCAGTACTTGTTTAGACGTAATTATCAGTTTAAAATCATTAATTTTCGTTAAGAAATTTCTTCATTCGGTCGCCGCGCTGGCCTAGGCCCGCGATAAAAGCTATGCAATAGCTTAAAATTATTTAAAAATAGTTTGAGTGCCTACCTCTTAAATTGTACAAATGCAGATATTGAACACCTTATTAAATAATTGAATCTTTATAATAAAAACATAATAGTATATGTAGTAATATAAATTTATGATTTCCTAATGTAATTTTATTTTAATTTATTTTGTATATTATTAATGCATATTAATACTTATTAATACATTTATAAATATATATTATTTTTTATCGTGTTTTAAAATAAAATAATATTGACAATTTTCATGACATTTTCTTACGAATTTTTATTAGGTAATTAAGATATTTCTGTTACATTAAGTATGATTTTGTTTAATTATATAAATATAATATTATAGATTTCTTAGGATAGTAATAATAAATTGTCTACCCTGGAACAGGCGGCAGCCTATTTAGGTTAAGACCTTTGTGTATTGAATGTACTCATAATTTGCACTCAATAAATAATTTGAAATTTGAAAAATAACTGAATAACCAAATAAACGAAAAAAAAATACAGTTCCTTGCCATATTATTAAACCCACCGTGCAATTTAGTACTTATTTTTAAAGATTGATTTACAATTACGTAATCAATGTATAAGTCAAGTTGATGAATTTTCTCTAAAAGGATTGGAAAAGATTTAAAAAATTCTTTAATTTATAAATAGGATAGAAAACGAATTTACCGCGTGAAATTTGTAGGACCCGAGGTTTCGGTGACGTTGCAGCCGCCGTTGTCTAGGGTAGACTAAAGAACTGTCAGTCCGTTGTTTTGCGGGTAGGCCGCAAACCGCTGCCGCCACTGCGTAGGTTATAACGGTGGTGGGGGGCCGGGCTCGGAGCGCGGGAATTTTTAAAATCCGTCTTGCACACAACACTAAAAATTCCCGCGCTCCGAGCCCGGCCCCCCACCACCGTTATAACCTACGCAGTGGCGGCAGCGGTTTGCGGCCTACCCGCAAAACAACGGACTGACTGACAGCTCTTTAGTCTACCCTAGACAACGGCTGCTGCAACGTCACCGAAACGTCGGGTCCTACAAATTTCACGCGGTAAATTCGTTTTCTATCCTATTTATAATGTCAAACAACCGCGATAGTCTTCGATTCTTTAATTTAGTCTAAAATCAGCGAAAAGTTTTCGGAAAAATATGAACAACGCAAAAAATCAACTATGTGAAATTTTGCCGCATTTTCGAATAAAACTACAAAAGATTTCCAGTAGTTTAGTTTACAACTTTTTGACTCTGCGGTTGACGACAGATTTTTGATTATACAGGCTGGGTTTTATTTAACCGGCATCCATGAAGTGGATAAATTAGTACGAGAAAATAAAGAAGTTTTAATCAATAAAAAATGAAAAAAATATCTAATTGAAAAACCTAATTAAAAAAAAAGTTTGACAAGCATTGAGCACGCTGCACCATCTAGCGGTAGGTAAAATATTGCGAATAAGCAATATCCGTGATATGTTAACTACCGCTAGACGGCGTAGCGCGCTCTTTAAACTTTTTTTAAATATTAGGTTTTTTATTTGTTTTTTTTTTGCATTTTTTTTTAATTTAAAGCTGTTTATTTCTATAGCGATTATTATGACCCTTACCTTCAAGGAAAACCTTTTTAAGCTTTTTTGCTGAATTTCGCGAATTGATTTTTCGGCATATAAACTTTATTTTGATATACGTGTAAATGATTGATTACATAGTCAATTGGATCTTTAGCTTCTTATTCATATATAATTATAAGCAGAATCATTATATAGGAATACTAATATCACCCTCGCGTGAAGTGCTCTTGCATGGAAGAGATAATATTAATCAAGGACTGTGATCTACCGACTGAGTAGTTGCATGTCGCGAAGAAGCCAGCTGGCCTCTTCCTCCAGCATGTATATATCAATGGACCCATCTACTTTTTTTCTCACATCTTCCGGTCGAGCACTACCTACTTTCTCCAGGCTGTTTCTGTTTCTGCGCCGCCGAGCCGCTCCCGACTAGTTTGTCGATGTGTCATTTATGCTCATTACCCCCCCGAAATTATGTCGTAAATTCTACGGACATTTTACTGACTGTCGGGGCCACCGCGCTAATGAGGGAAAAAGACAGAAACACGAGGCGAACGTGTTTATTCGCTCCCACAATTACAGTCATTATGTATTTACGATTTCCGCATGTTAAAATGTGCGGGAGAAACGAGCTACTACTTCGACGGCGACTTTTAAAGTGTATATGTAGATATTATATTCATTAATTAATACCAGCGAGGAAATTGCGGTGCTATAAAAGTAGAGAACCGTTTGGGTTACTTCTACTTACAACCAAAGTATTAAAATATGCGTACAAAATATTCACTCCGCGGAATCCTTCCAGCAAAAAAGTACTTTTTACTTTACGGGTCTACCAACCGACGCGACCAAGATAAAGTACCTATTGTGAAAGCTCATTTTTTTCTTGTTGAAGACGGATATATACATTTTGACCCCTCCCCCCCCCCCCCCCCCCCCCCCTCTCTCTTTGAGACGATTAAGACCATTTCCAAACACAAGTATATCTGCGTGTATGTCTATTCTTTTCGCCCAGGGAATTCAGTAGTGATACCTACGCAGTTTTGCACTAGCTTTAAATTAATAGTATTCGAGGTTAGTGACATAAGAGCTCCCTTGCTATCCGAGTGGATATAGATACGGTGGTTGGCGTGGCATTTTTGTTTGCACCCCCTGTTTTTTTTTGTTATTTTATGTCAATTTATTTTTCATTCTTTTGATTATTGACTATGTTTAACATATTTTTTGTTTAAGTTTTTGCGAAACATAATTTTATTCTGAGGTAGCTAATATTTAGTGTTGTTTATTTTCCCGTTAAATTTTAATTATATTAGTAAAATATTTTAATTACCTACCTAATTTAACTAATTTTGTACTATTATTATATGTGTTTTTTTAATGTATTGTTGAATGTCTATGCAATCATGTTGTAAAAAATAAATATTGTACGCCTTGTGCGGTACTGAATAAGTTGTAAAACTCCATGTTACTTCACCACAATCACTATAAAATAAAATGAATTGAATTAAATATTCCTCCACGATAGCGCCCAAACGCATTATCCGATTGAGCTGAAATTGGACATGCAGGCATCATTTTTTTTTTTTTTTTTTTTTAGATTTAATACTTTATTCATTTATTTGTTTGTACATTTAGCCCCATTGTTATCAATGTTATAAGTAACTCGGAAAAATTGAACACCGAAATGCAGCTAATGCTCAGTGCCCACCTAACTAGGACTTAAATGTCCCGTATCTAGGCGGGTCAGAGTAAATAATTGAAATAAGTAAAACAACTTACGTAACAATTAGCCTAATTAAAGTAAAAAAAAACATTTGGTCATGGCAAGAGTTCAAAAGATTGTGGTTGAAATCAATCCACCAGAGGGCGCGCTAGTCATAATCCAATATCGAAATATTAATTAAAAATTTTATTAAAAAACAATGTTAAAGAAGAGAAAAAAGAAATTCGGTACACAGTTGCCTTGTTGGACCGAAATCAGATTGTGAAATTTTGGGCGACGAAGTTCAAAATTTAAATCTTCATTGCGTTTTGTCGCTCGCTCGGAATTCGAATGTTTTACGGCGAATTTTACGGCGACGCACGCTTGCAATTCGATTTTTAAATTGAATGATATGACGTCCTTGGCTAATTGCCGGGAAGTCTTGGTGTGACAAAGCCGTGTCTTGTAATAGAAAACTATCGCGGTTGTTTAGCACTATAACAAAATATATTAGTCGTTCGTAAACCGAGCACGCGACATATGCGACACTGAGCAGGTCTTATAGGCCTAATGGTATCTTATAGGCCTTTCGCGCTTGAAAATAACCACTTCAAAACCGCTACTGAAAGCCGGTCAGTAGTAGTTTGGTCGCAGTCCGCTGGCAGACAGCCGACCGTTTCCGTTGTAAGAGCTGCCGCGAAGCATACTGACGCGCTATTCTCTCGCATACTGTTCAATTTATTGCTCTCTCTTTCACATGATTTTAGAGCAAAGGGTATGAAGCCAAATTATTTGTATCTGAGAGCATATCTAGCTAAAACATCGATGATTAATACGTTTTATTATGATAATGCAATGTTATGTTTATGTTGGTACCACACCTTAATTAAACGTCTGTATTCGCTTTTTCTCTTGCTTACATGTTTGCTTTTCAATTCTTGATTACGCGTCAATTAGTGCATATATGACAAAAGAAAATTTATAAATACTTAATAATCTCTATATATATATCATATCTGGGCTCTTTTATGACAATTCTTTTAAGCGTAATCACAAATTGTATATTAGATATCACAAAACGCTCATATTCCGAATGGTTATCAACGGGAATAACCCCTACCCTCAATAATTTCTCTCCGATTCACTCAATCCCTATCCTACCTTATTCTTTAAAATACTGTAATTGTGTGAAGAAATAAGGATTCTATCCATTCATTCATTTATTGCATTTATTGCAAAAATTCTCAGGCTTAGGTAAAATAAATATGCACTGAAATATATTGACAGCTTTTAGCGCCTGAAAGCGAGCATATACTGGACCGTTTAAAACTCCCCTTCTGCACAGTTGAGGATACGAGGGGTAGCATGGGTTCGGAATGGTTTCAGTGGCAGGGTTTGAAGGGGGAGGGAAGGGGCAAAGGGGTCCATCACACCGGCGCGCCGCGGACCAATCGTCGAGGCGTGTCCGTCCGCTTTTCATCGATCCACCACGACCCCTCTTTCTTCCTTCCTTCAACCTCCCTCCTTACCACCCCTTTTGAGCATCTCAGCGACAAACGCGGCAGCGTCCTTATTCTCAGAATCCATACTCGAGCCAATCTAGGATGTTTTTATTCATGTAGATATTCGAATACTGAGTATACCTGGTCGTACTTTTCGCACATTAAAATATTTAATTTGCAACGTAGAATAATAAAACTTTTAGTAAATAAAAATGTGTTAACACAATGTAAGAAGAACTATAACTTGTTGTTTAAGCGATGCGATACATGAAAAAAAATACATATTTTCTAGCAATGGAGCATTTTAGAAATTCAGAATTTAAAATACCAATACAGTACAATAGGAATGTTAGAGAAGAAGTCCGTAAAAGATTTGAAGAACCAAGAGTGAACAACTACTATGGTGAAAGGATGTTAAAGTACCTAATTCCAAGAATCTTTAATACTATTGTATCTGAAGAAGACTGTGTAAGCGTGAGCAAACAGATGTTTAAAAAGAGATTAAAAAGCTACCTGTTGGACGTTTATAGTGAAATTAGTGGTCATAAGTAAATTTGTTATACGTTTCTATAATATAAGCTTGTAGTAATACTGGACTAATTAAAGCCTGTAATAAGACCAGTAGTAATACTGCTATGCATTGTTTTTTATATTATTAATGTCTTTTTGTATCACAAAATTAGAAGTGTAAGACTAGAAAAATAAAAGTTTGTCCCGTCAACAAACTGTATACCAGTTTGGCGAGATTCTAATATTTTTAAAAATGTATTTGTTCTCTGAATAAAAATTTAAAAAAATATATGAAAAAAAAACAATCGACTGACAAAATTCTTATTTACTACAACAAGTAAATATAATGAAAATAATAAAAAACAAGACTGCTGTTACAGAAAGTGAACTATTGTACTTAGAATTCTTTTAATTGCGGATTTTTTAGGAAATATTTGTGGCTTATATATCTATCCATTTAAATACATGTATATTTCCGGAATGTACTCAATCAGACCTTTCATTTGACACTAAACACGATATATGTATGTTAATGTATTTAAATTTGGACATTTGGGCATTTAGATAACTATATACTTAATATTTGTCAGTTAAGCTACCCCATCACACTCGGTATGACATAACGATTCAAACCATACCACACACTTTTAAATTGGTTTAAGTGTTTAGAAGTTATGGTGGAATAAATAAAAGTAAAACATACATATATGAACTCTGAACACATTACACTCCTTTTTGTTGGACAGTCGTATAAAAAGAACACAACGCCGCGACGATCTAACTAATTTCATTAAACATATTATAAAATACAGTAAATAACATCACAAGTATTGAAAAACAGGCCGGAGAGGTCCAGCTTCGACTGGTTTTTTTTTTTTAAATAAGCTTGACAGGAAGTTTAAATTCAATGTTTTATTGTCGTTATCAGGACTCAATACTACATAATAAGAAAGTAGCGGTGTAGACGAACTCCAGTTCCCCATTGACAATGTTACAAGAGTATGCGATGAATATGAATTGAAACTGAATATCACAAAGACCAAGTTCTTGATAGTCAGTAAACTACCCATAGACGTATCTATATTTACAGTTGACGAAGTTCGATTGCAGAAGATTCACAATTATTTACCTTAGCTGCAATACGAACGACGACTGGGATATGAGCAAGAAGATAAAATCCGCATTTAAAAATCCAGGATGCATTTTTTAAGATGAAGAAGGTGTTTTATAGAAGAAACCTCAATCTACATTATATTAGGCCCATCTCCACTTGCAACATGCAATGGTTTCCACCGCGTCGCTAACTGTTGTCTTTCACTTGAAGATCAGAATTCTAAGAAAAGACTTCTACATATTCTCAATTATACTATATAGGACGGAAAGCTGGACACTTACATAAACGCTATTAAGAAACCTTATAGCTTTCAAAATGTGGGTCACTGAGGAGGATACTGCCTATAAGCTGGGTTGACGGAGTCAGAGTTGACGGAGTCAAGGCCTGCTCGTCCATATAGGCAGCCAAGGCGGCCACCTTGGGCGCAAAATTTTGAGGAGCGCCAAATTGAGGTTTTTTAAATTTATTTGGGGATTTATAGTGACTTTTGACCGCAGTTAAGAAAACAATAATATATTATAAAAAAATATCATGTACTCTTTGTGTATTTTTTAAGTGTTGTGTAATCTAACTGTGAGTTTCTGTTTGTTAATGAGAGAACTGTACATAATGCTATTACAAAACCCCTAAACCCATATAAACCAAATGTAAAACTGTGTGCTATGGAGTTTTTCTAATACTAATTTAGATTTCTAATTATTAATCTACGAGTTGTCAAAACGACATACAAAATGCAAAGCCATTGTTAGAGCTACTTTTTCAAATAACATAATACAATGATGTTTGTGGATATTACATTATATATATTTTATTTGAAAATTGACATTCGTTTTATTTACATATCGCAGTTATTAATCAAAGGTTATAAAATCAAATTCTTTGTTTTAACAATTATTGACAAAAACATTTTCCAGTCCAGGCAGACCCCACCGAAGGCACTCTACTGAGAGCGCAGAATTTGTTTTCGCTCAGGGTCCTAAAAACCCTAGAGCCGGCCCTGGTCTCAAAGCGTCTGCGTAAGAACATGGAAATATTATGGGAGACAATAAATATCCGCAAACTCGAATTCTTCGCTCATGTCATGTGTAATCCGAAAGAAACATTACGCATTTAAGTTATAATTCAAATTACAATATAATTAAAGTTATAATTCAAAGTAAAATAGCCGGAAGATTTCGCGTTCATAATCTACGGGAATGGTTTCAATCTACCACATCCTTGTTTGGAGCGTCAGACAATAAAATTATATAACCAACGCTCGGTAGCGGACATGGTACCAGAAGAAGAGGATGAAAATTTAATAAAGTATTACAGTAATATACCCGTTTTAATTTGATATTTTTCAATATTCGAGGCCACAATGTTAACAGGTACAACTGTGGTCTTTTAATTACAAAATTACGCCTTGTTATTAGATAATTAGGCTACTTCGCCCATCATTACTGCATGTTTAAGACATTAATATTTAAAGTTTTTTACGGTAATTATAATTTCCTGCCATTTATATAACAATAAGAAGAACCTCTTACAAAAGCCGTTCCACAGCTGTAGGAGATCGTCATTATAATCATTGCGGACTTTGTATGGTCCATTCCTTGACACATGCCTCCTATATTATTTAATAATATTTAACATTTTATTTTATTTAACGCAATTATTTATTTTCCGTAGTCTATTTTAATTATGACCTTTGTGATTATAATTTAGTTTTTATGAGTTATAATTTGTAATGGTTATGGTAGGTATAAATGTTTTTTTCTAACTTGTTCATTTATGTACATACAAAATTAGAGAGCTCGCTGCTTTGGACCAAGTCTTGGCACAGCTGGACAGCAGCAGTACACATAATATACCAATGCTCATATCGGCCGTTTTGTTATTATTTATTACTATAAATACATGTCAATTTGTATGAATTCCAGTTATACGTATGCTTTGTAAATGCGTCAATAAATTAAATTAAATTAATGACTTCTACTCTCGCCGATACTGAGCCCTCCTCATCCAGTCTCGTCCTTGGTCACGTCTGACGTCATACACCCTGTTCCACTCTTATAGTGGTTGATGGCCTCGTTGTCCCACTTTCAAGTGTGCTTTCTATTCGAGCATTTTCGTGGTCTACCGACTATGATCTATGGATGCGTATAGCCCATCTCCACTTGCAATATGCAAGTGTCTTCACCTCTTCTTTAACTCTTGTTTTACTCAAGAATTATTTGTTGCCTTTTCTGCTGAGCAAGCTGATTCCATCCATTGCTCTTTGCGCAACTCTAACCTTCTTCGCTGGTAGTTGGTTAACAGTCATGGTCTCCGATCCATAGGCAAGACACATCGCTAGAACATTTTGGTCTTACGATTTATTCGGAGTTCTGCGTGCATTGTGTTTTTATTGGCGACAAAGGCTGCCCAGACTTGGGAAATCCGCCTCTCGATGTCTGCCGTTTGATTTTCGCCACACAGCATGATTTTGTGGCCTAAACGAAGTATAGTTGCTTACGGTTTCGACAGGTAATGAGTAATACTGCTCTATTTCAAGGTTGATCATGGTTTTCGTCTTTAAGATTTTCTTCTTCAACGTGTATTCATTGGTATCAGAGAACAGAACTAAGTCATCAGCGAATCTAAGGTTTTTAATCAATACTTTTTTAACCATAGCGATCCCACATTATTTTCCTTCTCCCTTCCCTATGGTTTCAATAATAAAATATTTCCATATAGTTGACTAACACTTGAATATGCTTTTTTCTTTTTCAAAATTTTCCATCCAAAAATATTTTTCCGTTAGGTGCATTATCTGGCAAGTTGCAGTGTATAAATGGCTATATTAAACTTTCGTATAAGTAGCTATATTCTAGAGTATGTTTTCATAAAAATAAAATATGCTAATAAAAAAAATATATTATTTTAGCTAATAAAAATAAAATAAAATAACCACACCTCACCGTCAAAGTTGACACCCTTTCCATTCCAATTCATTAGCCTAACAACTTTTTCTAAGGCCACAATAAACAACTTTAGATACACCGTATCGCCTTGTCGTATATATATCCTTTTAATATAATTGCTATTAATTATGTTAATTGTGGTACCTATCTATTCACTATTAATTATTAACGGCTTACCCCCTTTTAACTGCATAATAATATTTGTCAAATGAAGCATTTCATTACCTGAAACAATAAGAAATACATTTTTCAGTACATGTGTTAATATTCAGTAACTCATGATTCAGAAACATCAGTCGTATATAGTCAAAGTTGAATTACACAATCATTGTATTACGGTTGAATACTTTGGTCTTCGGGTTTTGACAGATCTTAGATTTCAGCACATTTCAGTTTACTGTATACATTTCAGCTATATAATATAATGCGAAAGTGAGTCTTGTTATTATTACCAAATGCGATAGTTAATCTAGATAAATGGGCCAATAGTGACTGGTGCAGCGGAGCACCCATTGTTCTGAGATTGACAGTCAGTATAATCTATGGCAGATCAGATCGAAACGTTTTTAGCACGCTGCTGTCACTTGGCATAAGGTGGCGCAAGTTGACTTGCGACAAACCGCTCGCGATGGAATGACGAATTAATTGCTATCGTTATTCTATTATTCATGTGTACCGGTGCGCTTAACGCTCAGATAAGATCTTGAAAATTTCTGAGAAATTTAGCCGATAGTGCGAATTAGCATGACACTGAGTATTGCAATTAATTTATCTGAAATCTAAAACATAAATCGGATCCCTCCCACACATCTAAAAGCGAAAGTATTCCATTGTGATGAATATATCCATCGATTACATATGGTATTAGATGGCTTAACTCTATAATACATTTTGGCAATGCTCAACGCCGGCAAAATTCAAGTAGCGCTAATAGCATTGACGGTGTATAGTAGACATCTGTGAGGGATCACCCCTCACTAGGCTCCAAGTTATTCGGTGTGAGGTGGTGGTGTCAACTTGCGGGTATACCAGGACTTACTCTTCCTGGGGATAGATACAATAAGTTGAACCATCACAATCCCATGTTGCCCGGCCTGCGTACCGGCGAAATTGATTATATTTGTAAAAAAGAAATAGGTAAACCGCTCTCCAAGCGAACGGTCCCTCCTTGCAGGCCTATCCTTTAGCCTTAGAAATAGAAATAAGACATATAGCGTAAGCATGAGCCAGTTCTCATATGGACTGAGCCTAATATATTATTACATTAGATCTTACCCCCAAGATACATATGTAGGTAAACAATACTGCTCGAACTTGGCGAGCCACAAAATTGTATGATAAATTATATAAAATAAAGATAATTCTATTCTATTCTATTCCATTATCTCCGTATTAAAAGTCGATTTAAAGTGTATCAGAAGGTATTTATTGAGAGTTCGATATTGCCAGTTTGTAACGCTTCCCGAATAGGATATATATTGACGCGAATGTAGTGGCTATCTGCCTGAAGTTACGAGGGTGTGTGGATAAGGATTGTACTTGTGCTCCTAGTATCTCATACTGGGCCCGGCTCGAGTCTGAGGGAGTGCACACTGATGCGTCTCGCCTCGATAAGGAAAGGAAGGAAAAGGTATCCGAGAAGCCGGACCCGTTGACTCGCCTCGTGAGAGGGGTATCGGGTATGCGGTCGCTGTCTTGGATGACGTGATCACTCGAGGAATGATACTTTGGTCGTATTTTCGCCGGTTTATATAAGCCGTGAAATGATGCAATCCTAAATATTCCGAGTAAAAGTATTGTTTGATCGTGCTGATTCATCGCTGTACGAGGTAGAATAATGGCTGAATGTGTGTCAGTGCATTTCACTGGAAATCAATGCATTTGTTGATTGCATCTAACGATACTTAAGGGTCGTTACACATCCTTTATATGCCTCAGAGATCGATCTATATTTTGTATCGGTTTCAAGATCGGTTTAGCATATCATTTATTCGATCTGTTAAGCCCTTGACGTGTAAGAATTCTCGTGATCTGCTCGTTTTTTTTTATTTACAGGAACTCCATTTTATCTTGTTTATAATGTCAAACTACCGCGACTGTCTTCGATTTCATAGTCCGTTCAATGAACCCCATTTTGGCTAATCTTTGATTTAGACCGTTAAAACACCTATTAATTATTCAATCTCACATTCTGAAGGAGCAACTCATTACATCTCGCAACATGCATAATCAATCGGGATATTCGAAAGATTCGAAGTTGCTCGTTTGCCGTGCAGTGCTCCTTCAATCGACACCGCCATCTTATTTGTGAAAAATACTAGGATTCGGTCTACAATAAATACTCGACGGTTATTAGTAAGTGACAATAAAATAGAAAATGCGTCATCAAAGATCTTTGTAAGTAAGAAAAAAAAATATCCAAACAATCATCGACAACAATATTTACATAGTAAGAAGATCAACCCAAGGAGTAAAGAAGTCTATAGGCGCGTACTGACTGAGCGAGGCAGCCTCGCGAGGCTGCCTCGCCTCGCATGCCTCGATCAGTCAGTACGCGCCTCGCCCGCGGCAAGCGCATGCGCTGCCTCGGGCGAGCATTGCCTCGGCCGATCCGCCTCGTGTCGGTTTTTTGTCGCGCTCAAAGGTGCCTCAGTCCATTTGGCGCGCGCACTCAGGACGGACGTTGTGTGCCTCGCTCGCCTCGCTCGCTCGCGTCATGGATAAGGAGCTGTGCTTGAAACTTATCGAGCAATATGGGAATTACAAACTTCTTTGGGACGCGCAATGTCCACAATACACAAACAGGGGATTGAGGGAAGATGCATGGAGAAATATAAGCAGAGAAATGAATCTCCCAGTAAAAGATGTGAAGAAGAAGATGGAGTCTTTGATGGGATCATACCGAAGAGAAAAATCAAGGGAGAAAAAAAGCCGGGTTACAAGATCAGGTAATTTTGTATATATATTTTCCTTTTTTTTAATTAGTTACATTATTATAATAGTAATAGTAAAAATATTAGCATTATATTAAAAATTTATAAGTATTATAGTATGCAGTTGTCATGTCATTTTATCTTTTGTTTCGAGTCACTCAAAATTCGTGTTTTTCAGGTCGTGACGAGGTGTATACTTCAACATGGTATGCATATGGAGCTTTCAGCTTTATGGGAGATAGAAATGATCCAGGTCAAACCCAAGATACTTTTCATACGCAAGTAAGTGTCTATTGATAATTATTTTGCCATGGAATCGCACCATTTGTTATGAAGTGTCTGGCCAAATGCAAACGAATTTGCTTTACGTTTTGTTGTCCTCTTCGTGGTACAGCTTGTATAGGTAACATTGATGTCATGTTTGGTTCATTTCTCCAACTACCTGGTACAAGTTCCCCATTTACTTCAGTATCATATGATCCTGGCGGTGTGAACAGTCTACTCGAATTTTCATCCCTACGCAAATAATTATACAAACAAATGGTAGCTAAGACAACTTTTCTTGCCTTTTCTGGTTCCAGTAGAAGAGGTTTTCTTAATACTCGGTAAACTGAGCTTAAAATTCCAAATGCATTCTCTACTACTCTTCTTGCTCTAGAAAGCCGATAACTGAAAATTCTTTCAGCTGAGCCTCTTTCTGGAGTACCTTCAAATGGTTTCAATGTGTACTCATTCAATGCAAACGCTTTATCACCCAATATGAAGTAAGGTACTTCTACTGTGAAGGGCGCCTGCAAAATTATCGGTGAAGGAATTTTGAGTTCCTTTTTTTCAAGTTTATTATATAAGTTTGTGTTTTTGAAAACTCCACCATCTGAAATACGACCCTTGCTGCCAATATCCACATACAAGAACTTGTAATTAGCGTCGACAAGGGCGAAGAGCACTATACTGGGAAATAATTTGTAACAATCGTAATCATTTCCACTATTTATTGGTGACTGTAAAATGACATGTTTGCCATCCATTGCCGCAATTATATGTGGGAAATTCCATTTTTTCTCAAATTCATTGGCAATCGCGAGCCATTCTTCTTCAGTTGATGGTGTCTGAAAATAAAATGTTTTATTAATTTTACAGGAAGACATTCAGGAAGAAGTACAACATATTGACAATGAACAATCGCAGAGGCAAAATAACTCCAATGAAGCACCAGGTGATGAAAGCAGGAATGAAACTCAAGAATCAACTAGAGGACTGGGACAACAACAAGAAATTCCAAAAAGAAGAGATAAAAAGAGATCTGCAGCTGTACCTCCAAGAGATATCAGATAATACTATAACCGAAGCATTTAAACTTTTGGAACAATGTGTAGGCGACGCTAATGCTCCGCAGCCCCGTGCAAACGATTCATATGATGCTTTTGGGCAATACGTTGCTCACGAACTAAGAAAATACGACAATTATACTTTAGCGCATGTAAAAAATTCTATCTGTAGGATCATTTTTGAAACAGATACTGGTGCACAACAACATTATGTGCCAAACACAGGTTACTATACTCACACCTACGGTTCAGCATATTCCACTTCAGGTAACTCTTGTTCTATCCCTTCAATGTCACCGATGCCTCCTCCGCCGATACATTCTAGCTCACCAATGCCTTCTCCGTCACCTTCTACCTCACCAATGCCTCCTCCGCCGATACATTCTAGCTCACCAATGCCTTCTCCGTCACCAATACCTTCTACCTCACCAATGCCTCCTCCGCCGACACATTCTAGCTCACCAATGCCTTCTCCGTCACCTTCTACCTCACCAATGCCTCCTCCGCCGATACATTCTAGCTCACCAATGCCTTCTCCGTCACCAATACCTTCTACCTCACCAATGCCTCCTCCGCCGATACATTCTAGCTCACCAATGCCTTCTCCGTCACCTTCTACCTCACCAATGCCTCCTCCGCCGATACATTCTAGCTCACCAATGCCTTCTCCGTCACCAATACCTTCTACCTCACCAATGCCTCCTCCGCCGATACATTCTAGCTCACCAATGCCTTCTCCGTCACCTTCTACCTCACCAATGCCTCCTCCGCCGATACATTCTAGCTCACCAATGCCTTCTCCGTCACCAATACCTTCTACCTCACCAATGCCTCCTCCGCCGATACATTCTAGCTCACCAATGCCTTCTCCGTCACCTTCTACCTCACCAATGCCTCCTCCGCCGATACATTCTAGCTCACCAATGCCTTCTCCGTCACCAATACCTTCTACCTCACCAATGCCTCCTCCGCCGATACATTCTAGCTCACCAATGCCCTCTCCGCCACCAATACCTTATACCTCACCGATGCCTCTATCGCCTATATATTCTATTTCATCAATGCCACCTCCACATAATGAATAAATAGATTTAAAAAAGTCTTTACGTGTTGCAATATTCTTAGATATATAAGTAAAGATTATAGTTAGCAATGTGTGAGTAAATATGAATAATTACAAAAATTTGTGAGTAACAATAAACATAACAATAGGTAAAAAAGCAACGATTAAAACAATGTCTGATTATATAAATATGTTTCATTATACATACCTTAACATAGTCCTTTAATTGTTCAATAATGGCGTCACAAACATCAGGAACAATTACTGATATCCTTTGTTTCGAAACCCGAAATAAATATTGTAAACTGGTGTAGGAATCTCCTATTGCCAAAAATCTTAATGTTATCAACAATCTTTCTCGTGCAGTAATTGCTTTGCGGAAATTTGTGTCACTCCTGCTTATTTTGGCATTTACAAGTGAGTACAGTATTTCAAATTCACTCTCAGGCATTCGTGTGAAATTATGTTCTTCACCATCGAAAATTAGGTCTGCATATAATCTATTCCCATATTCACTTCTGTTTTGATATAATTTTTTAACCCAAAACCTTTTAGATTTTCGATTCTTTTTCTTTATAAGTCGATGAATTAGTAAAAACATAACAGCTGCGACGGCGATCCGCACGCGTGGTCTCATCTTGACAACTCGCTTTATACTAAATGTTCGGACCGGACGATGGCTCGGCTTTTCCTCGCGAGGCAGCCTCGCGACGATGGTTTTGTAGCGAGGCAGCCTCGTTCAGAAAATCGTCGCGAGGCATACGGCCGAGGAAGCCTCGCTGTATGCCTCGCTCAGTCAGTACGCGCCTATTCACTCGTGGCATTAAAAAAATCGTGAGTAAAAAAAACAATTTTAATGACGTTTTTCCGAGATTCATAATACGTGCCCATATTTAAATGTTACAAAAAATGTATGGTGAAGGGGACAATGAGTTAAATACTATACTCCACATGCTACAGCAATACACGTGGAGATGTTCCACCCGCCTCATTCATTCATGAATAGATTTTAAGTCTATATATATATACCAGTCATTATCATTAAGACATGTTCGACCGTGTCTAACATACTTGTAATGGCGTACTTCATCCCCACAATCTGTAACCAACTCATTACGCTATCTATACGTTTAGTTTATGAGTATAAAAGTCCATCTCCGTGATAAATTCCATCTCTATCAGACCGCGTCGAAATTTTAACCCGTGCAGTAAACTTATAATGTGAAACCCCGGCAATGTCCAAACCCTACCTTATTGCAACCCAGAGTTCTCCGACAACTATGAGGTTCATTTTATTGTGCAATAAGGTGATTTTTCATTTATGTCATAACCATTTCATTTCATTGCAATATCATTAAACATTAGTTAGTTGTTAAAATTTTCATTTTCCCACAGTCTTTAGGGATTGGCCCAGTGGCGTAGCTTAAAAAAATGAGCCCCAGTGCAAAATTGTAAGAAAGGCCCCTCTTCCTACCCTTAACTTTATTATGGCATATAGGATGTAATTACTAGATTACACATAACCTACTTCAGTACAATTTATATGAGAGTTACATTGTAAATCAGCGTATTCATTTAGGGGCATTGCCTCAAACATATTGCGGAGCAAGTTCCCAAGTACTTCAGCGGGATCACAAAGAAACATTTTTGAGGAAAATATTCGGAACATTACTGGATCATATATTTCTGAGTGAGAAATTAAAAAAAATATGTCAGTTTTGTTGCTTTATTTTGAGTAGAGCTATTAAGTGCGAAACTGGTAAGACTGAAAAATATCGCCGTAATATTATTACAAATGTACCAATTTTTTTCATACCGACATATTTAAATTACGTACCTACTTAATGTATTATAAAAAAATATGTAGAAGTACATTTCTAGAATGGTTTTCGTCTTGATTTGAACTCTATTAAATTTTCGATCAGTTTGAGAGGGAAAATAAAGCCGAAAAGGCTTTAGTTTCCTAACAGAGTTGGATGGAACCTCGATCCTAAACAGAAATTCTATTTTGGGTCCCCGAAATACCGTGGGCCCCGGTGCGCCGCACCGGCTGCACCGACTTAGTTACGCCACTGGATTGGCCCAACTTTACTTATCTGGGTGAAAGAAGAATTATATTTTTCCCTTTATTGAAAAAACAACAACTTTGCAATCTAATAACATAACATATGTTAGATAAAGATAACTTCATTAGCAGACGTAAAGTTAAAGCAGCATAATGTGTACGTGTAAAGTTTCTGATTTACGATAAATGTAGATACACATAGACAATAAACTAATAAATAAATTGTAATATATAAATACATAGTTAATGACAAAACGAAGAAATGAAATAGATGTTATCAACATATTTACTACTGCTAACGGTCGTTTCGTTGGGAAGTTGATAGTTTTGATCACATCATAAGACAGACAACATCCATTAAAGCAACGTTCTGATTAGATTTCTCCGCAAAGTTAGTATTAAAATCACCACTTAATATTATGGTAGCAGTACTCCTCTCTAGTATATCTAATTCTGATTCTAAGATATTAATAAACGCTTGAAAGTCTGAGCGCCGACTTTTATAGAAGTAGAGAATTTATACTGAGAACTAAGGGAGTTGTATACAACTAATTTTCATTATCGGTTCAACAGACAGTTTACAAATATAATCACGAATTTTAAATGATACACCTGATCATACAAATATGGCAGATTCGCCCCTAATATGGTTGATTCTCGTAAAACAACTATACTAGTGTGAATCTAGGTATAGCATATAATAAGTAGAATAGTATAATAAGTAGTAAGTAGTAGTAGTAGAAGCATATGTATAATAGTAATAATATATAATAAGAGAATAATACATATATATTTTTTTAACTATGAATGCCATCTATACGTTGTGTTTTTTAGTAAAATTCTAGTTGCCAAACAGTAATACGATGTTGAAGAATCAAGTACGCCAAATAATCAATGGTATTACTTAATACTATACCGTGAATTTGATGTCTACTTAAAGGAAATAAAAGTAAAAAAGTATTCGAAAATTGTCGCTAAAGACCTTCATCATCAAATGTTAATATCATTCGCCGCTGACATCCTACAGGAGTATCATTCGTAAGCCAGCATCCATCGCTAGGACAGTAACAGTTACTGTTCTTGTATCTCGCGTCCGATCGCCAAAAGCTCGCCCCGTCATATGTAAGTACGACAATTAAAAAATAATTCCGCCATCGAATAGTCCTAATTAAGACCGGGACAGAGAAACGACACAATTACAATTATAAATTGAGGATTCGAACTGACAGAGGAGCATAACTTAGCAGGTCACGAGGAAGGAGATATGGATCTGAGGTAACTTGAGCTCTCCGTGGACGAGAAGGTATAAATACAGGTTGACCCAAAGTAATCGGACGATATTACAAATCAGAAATCACAATAATGTGTCTGTTGGATTTGGATTTAAAAATATTTTAATCAATTTACAATCGTAATTCCAAAACTATTTTTTTTTTGTTAAATAAGGCTTATTTAATTTAATTTGCAATTTACAATAATCTACAGTAAAATGGAAAACAAATGTACAGTAGCAAAAAAACTGTTAACATGATAAGCCAAAAACTGTTGTTGATTATACTATTTTAATGTCACCTAACTAGGCTATAAGCCTTTTCTAAGGCAAACATTTAAATTGCTATAAATATGTGTATGAACCTATATAAACAGTAGGTAATTAAAAGAACCCAATAAATGTGCATACATGTATACACTAGCAGTTATTTTAAATCCTTATAAGCTAGACAATCAAAGTTATATTAAAATCCAAGTAGATTTAATGGTAAATCCTTCCACAATGTAAACATGTGAAAGACGTAACATGGGATTTTCTCTGGGGAAGCTGTGCGGACATCAATAACATCTTTATACTACAGAAACGTGCTGTAAGAGCTATATATAAACGTGGTCCTCGGGTTTGTTTCCCTTAGAGAAAAATTCGAAGAGATAAATATTCTTACTGTTGCATCACAATATATATACGAAGATCTGTTGCATGTCCACAAGAATATTGACAAGTTTAAAAAAAAAGCGACACTCATTATGTTAATACTAGACATAAGCATAACCTTGTTGTACTTGCTACTCGTCTCCACAAAATAAGCAATTCTTTTATGGGACAATGTATACGCTTCTATAACAAACTTCCTCATACTATTAGAGAACTATTTATAAATAAGTTTAAATCCACCATCAAAGCAAAATTGTATAGAAAAAACATACTATACAATATCTCATTATGTAAATGACAGAACGTCTTGGGAGTAAGGCTTGGACGCATCATAAGATCATAAATTAAAAATAATATTTAATTGTGTCTATTATATGAATAAAGAAGAGATCATGTAGAGAAACAAGAGAAACATGTAAATTGAGGGCTTCTTTCATGCACGTTCAAGACTTTGTTCGTACACGCTCAAAGATTTGATTTAATCAGAAACTTGTGTATGCGGACTTTAGTTAAAACGCGCCAATATAAACAAAATAAAATAACTAAAATGTTTTAGCTTTTATAAAAGATATGTGAATGAAGTGTGTGTTGTGACATGATGCACCCAATACTCGTGCTCAGGCCGAAATGCATCGTGTGCGATGCCCGACATTCCTCACGTGCCTGTGCCATCAGATCCAACTGCTATGCTATATACATCTGGATTTTTCGATGTAGAAATTCGTAGTATGTTTATGCCAACGGCATAGTGAATCATTAATTCATAAAATTTACTGGCAGTCTTCGTCTTCAGGTGCCTTCTTATTTTCGGAGATATTATTTTATTTAATATATTTATCCAAACTGACAACTAATAGTAGCATTAGAAAAAGTAATGATGAGTTACAAACTCTTTGGAACCGTATAAATATAAAATATACGTCTGTTATTATGTTCTAAATAACAAAAAAAATGATTACCTTTTTTTATATAAATAAGAGTCATTTGTTTGCATCTTGTGGAAGTTTGTTGGCGAAAACGGGAAAAACGGAATTTCGCATGGTAATTAAATATCTTTACTTGATTTTTTTGTACAAAGCGAGTATTTCAAGCCTTACGAGATACATTATAGCGGTTCCAGATGGTCTCTTTAAGTCATAGTTGCACATTGTTATGAGTGAAGGCGTGGTAAAACATAAACTCATGATTGGAAACGTCGCGAGCCTCGAATCAACAGCAGCTGATCTAGATACGCTTTCAAGATATTCAGAGCCTTGTGAAAGTCAGTGAGCTCGCATCTCAAATACTGCATATGAGACCGATAAAAGTACCCTTCCCCCCCCCCCCCCCCACACACACACATTTCCACGCCCTGGGCAGGACTATGGTTGTGTCTTTTGCTGATATTTTCCTAACCTAACCTAACCCCCCCTCCCCCCCCACACACACACACACATTTCTACGCCCTGGGCAGGACTATCGTTGTGTCTTTTGCTGATATTTTTCTATCTTAGTATGATGACTTTTATGATACACACAGTTCTGCAACACTGTAAGATGATGTGTAACTAACTTCTTTAAAAACTCAAATTCTTCTGCCTTAAAGAAATCGAGCAGATACCCGACTATCCCTTTTCACCGATGTTAACATCCCACCGCGGCCACTTCAATAACCGGGAATCCCACCGCATCTACAATTTCAAAATAAAAAGCCGCAGCGTCCGCTTCTGCAGCAGATTTGTACCACTTAACGAAACATGGGTTCGAATGGGATTAGGAAGCGTTCGGGCGATTGGGTCTTAATGCCACGAGATAAAGCTCTCCTCTTTTTGTGCCTCGATCGCGTTGAAAACAACACCTGTCTCAACATTTCGTAGTGTCGTGGTTTTATTTGGAGGGCGTCTGAGGAATTTTAGTTGATACATTGTTATACGGCTAATAAAATAAAAACGCAAGGTGTATTCTGACCGGTGGAGAAAATGAATACGACAAGGCAACGTAACTTGAAATCGAAGACTAACGCGGTTGTTCGACATTATAAATAAGATAAAGATGACTTTACCCCGTGAAGATTTTAGCACCCAACGTTTCGGCGATGTTGCAACCGCCGTTGTCCATTGTAGACTGGACAACGGCGGTTGTCTCTCGTTGTGCCGAGTCTAATAGGCACTGTTGCAGTTTGGCTACTAAGACCCATGTGTTCAGAGTCGGTCAAACTCACGGGTCAACATCCATCCGGCGGCCTCCACGTAGAAGTGCGAACCCGGGGAAATTTCCCTAGGTGTCAGCCTTCGGGCGCTGCTGGACAGTTCGCGCACCGTGCGGCGTCATCCAATCGATTGTGCATTCTAAACGACAGCCTGGGGAGTCTGGAAACAGTACTGTCACCTATATAGCGGGAGTAGTTGTTCACCTTACAGCAACAGCTCTTGAAACGACCAATCGGCCACCCGATACCGGGTGAAGAGCCAGGCAAAGGATGCCGTGGTCCGCGATAGATTCGGTAGACACCGTTTCACCGCTACGTAAGTGAGAGGACCGCGCAAGCGACCTTGCACTTGTAACCAGTCGGGAGACCGGAGTAATCCTCTTGCAACTGGTAGTAAGGGCGCGAGTGTCGGCGAGCTGGGTGATTAACCCATGGTTATCTCGCGGTAAGACGTTGACTTCTTACGGGCGTGTCGAACGTAACTACGGTGGACCGTTTCCGTCCCAAGTATTCTGCGCTCACCTCACGGGAGGCAAAATGATCTAATATCGTTAAAACTTACTGAGGTGACGGGTTCGCCCGTTGTTATCGACAGCTCTAGTTGTGCCAAATCTACCCTGGTCCATTGCGGTTGCAAAATCGCCGAAACTTTGGGTGCTACAAACTTTACGCGGTAAATTCGCCTTTATCTTATTTATAATGGCAACGTAACTGTTACGCTCTGCAATAATTTTAAAGAACTGTATTTACTAGACGATAGCAAATCATCGTATTCATTAGTTTTATTGCGCTGCACCCCAGGAAGTGCACAGAATGACAGTACTAATGAATCTCTTAGAAATGGATACAATCTGCAATACACATAACATAAAAAAATCTTCACGCCTTTGTGACCACCCACACCGTTACGCTATTGGATGTTAACGCGTAATATTTCATACATTTTATTAAGCGATAAAAGTGCGATATACTTACTATATTCAATTTATTAAATAAAATATTCTGCACTCATTTCAACGAGGTTATTTTTTACTTTCAAATGCAAAACGTGTCGTTGAATCCAATGACGCCTCTTTACAAAATCAAGGATATGCAATCCGAATGCGCACACACAATAGCAAACGCTGAGCATCCCCACAGATTACAAAAATCCCACCCTCTGTAGCACAGCGGTCAACCTACATAAAAGACGGTTTACAAGATCGCACTGCAATGGGAAGGAACCCTAACAGTAATTCAATGAATCGAAATGCGTTATATGCGAAAGTCAAACACGAATGATATATGGGAAACTGGGTAGCAACCACATAATTTTATCTAAGTAGATAGAGTGAATATGAGTGTCTAGGAAATAAGAAGACTATAATATACTGAAATTGTACTATATATATATATATATATATATATATATATATATATATATATATATATATATATATATATATATATATATATATATATATATATATATATATATATATATATATATATATATATATATATATATATATATATATATATATATATATATATATATATATATATATATATATATATATATATATATATATATATATATATATATATATATATATATATATATATATATATATATATATATATATATATATATATATACATATATTTAAATTAATAAATAAATAAATGCATGCATACATACATTATTCTTCTGAGAGCTTCTACAAGGAATCTAAAGTCCTTGACGTTCGTCAAATATACGTTAAGGTAGTCCTACTCTACTACTATAATCATGAGAATTATCATCTATATTCAACACACCATAAAGGAACACGAGTAACAACAATCAGACAGCAGTAGTGTTTTTCCTACAGTACTGAAATCTAGGACTAGTCACGGCGTAAAGAAAAACCTAACTAAATCGCTTTTGACTATGGGGTCGACAAGAAACGGAGACATTAATAACATATATTTTATATATTATTATTTTATATTTATCTATAAAGCATATATTTATTTATTTATGTACGTGTATATTTATATGTATATACCTAGATTTAATATTATTAAGCTTTATTATTTTGGAGACATATCTATCTTCTTAAATGTAACATTATAACATACAAAGATAATACAGCAAGCTACGAAAACCACTCTACCTTCTTTTATATAAAGCCTACCTTAGTACAGGCGAGGCCTAGTTAGGATGGCTTTGAATTTAAAAATATATGTAATATTATAGATTAAAAAAAAAATGAATTTGAATTTGAAAAAAAAAACATAGTAACGCCGAAATAAACTTCATTGCCGTGCCTTTATCGTTCATATCACGATTCTCAATCACTGACAGATCTAGTTTACAATTTATTTTATATTATTCAAACATATTTCATTTACATAAAAAATAAAACAGTCTCATAGTACTGTAATAACCTAATATATACATTACAGGGTTAGTTTTTATTGGTTAGCAGCAGACAAGTAGGTGGTGATTCTACACATTAAACAAGTCGAAACTGAGTCGAAAATCATCTACACGTTCTCAAGACTTAGGCTTTTGTTACTGAGGAAAAAATACAGAATATCTCAAATTTGAACATATGTAAAAGACGCTTTTCTAAGGTAACAAAGGAACATTTTTAACTCAGTTTTTGTGTAGAAAAATAAAATCGTAATATCAAATACTTTGAACTTATTATTTTTTATAGTTTTCTTTATTAGTTGTATGTGCAGAATCACCCGCCGTAACACTGGTCTAATAAAAACTAACCCTGTATACAAAAAAGTGAAACTCTTATTATTTATTATTTTTGTAGAGTGAAAAGCTCAATGAAGTCTTTCTAACCTGATATGTGAACCTAACAATTTTTCAATATTTATGTAAACTCTTTATGTGATTGATTATTTTAAGAAACGGTCTATTCGTGTGGAATTATTATTGTGTTTATTTTTTATATGATTAAGAGGTCAGACAGACATAGATATAACGAAATATCACCAATAAGCTTCTTTTATTTGTTTTGATATGGAACTAAAATAAAAATAGATACATATAAAATACTTTATTATGATACCTTCCGGATATCATTACTTGGTTATTAATGGCGAGTATAACCGGTACTCTTTTCAGCTAAAAGTCCTCGTATCAGTGGATACGTGCCCGTTTTTATTTACACTTTATTTGACAGTTACGATAATTGATAGTTGGCGCTTTATTAATGTTGCGGTGGTTTGCCATAAAATTACGCAATATACGTCGCCGAGGGCCGTTTGAATAGTTCCTCGGCGGTGTCGCTGCTCATTCGCGACGTAAACATTTGCTTGTTACACATACGAGAAGGCGAGGGGACCCAGCGTGATTGATAGTGTCGTGTCTTCTGCGGCCGAGCTGGATAGGTTTCCGTTACTGCGTTTGCTAAAGGCTGGCGCTCACTTGCGCGAGAACACGTTGTAACAGCAGTTTATCAATCAGCGTTAAGGGAGGCGAATACAGAATACAAAGCGCCAAAACAATAAATACATTGCATAACCCAATTAAGAGGATTTTTTAATAACAAATATTTCAACTATAAATGTTATACGAATAGTTAGCCAAACGTCTAACTATATCGTATGAATAATACGCGGATAAATATCGATAAAAATGGCCAAAATTGACTTTATACAATAAATTGTCAATGTTTAAATTTCTAAGTCAATAAGTTGATGAAAGGGTCTAACGATAAAACATATTTAAAATTTTATTAGTTCTTCACTAATATTTGTATCAGATATCATTCTAAAGAATTATATGCACTTGTTACTGAAATGTGTTACTCACACAAGAGCCAGGAGAGGAATCATAAACAGAAAAATGTTCGGCGACACCAATCAGTTGGGCACAGGAGTCTGGAGACTGTATCCTACGCAGCGGGGGTGGAAGTTGACCTGTTGTCATGCCACTCTTGAAATGACCTTGGGCCACTCGATCCCGTATGGCACTACGGGTAAAGAACGCCCAGGTCGGCGATAAATTCAAATTGAATTACCGCTGCAATACGATATGTAGAGGCCGCGTAAACGAATTCGGACCCGTAACCAGGCGGGAGGACGGAAGTGTCCTGAAGGTAAACCCCAGACGGAGATATTCTACCAAAACTGGTAATTAGGGGGCGAGGCTGCCCGCTGGTATCTTTCCCGGTGCCTCGCCGTAAGGCGTTGGCCTCTAACGGGCTTGTTGGCGGAGCTAGACAGTAGATTGTCTTGTATCTAAGTCTTCTACATTCATCCCACGGCTGAAAGAACGATCATATATCTTTATCGCCTGAGGTGACGGGTTCGCCCATTGTAGTCGACACCGCCCTACTATTGATACGTCAGTTTCAAACTGTAATTATTGCCTAACTATTATACCATGTATTTTCTGTAAACGATTAGCGCGATTAAAGATTAGTGTTTACGTAACAGCATGACTTGCGGTACTATCATCTTCCGAAGTATTAGATTCCCAATCATTTCGGTGTTACCTAGTACCTAACCATGTTCCGCATGATATAGATCGTCATTCGTTCCTTGACAAAACCGTAGCATTTACGAGCATAAGTGTGTACCCGCCTTTACACGCATTGCAGCCATACAAAACCGTGAGCGACGGGAAGGCAGCTCCTCGTTTAAAATAAATAATTCATCTCGGAAATGACACGCAGCGTCAGAGTCAATGGAATGTCAAAAGAGAAGAAATTTTAGTGCCTCGCTCTTTCTAATACGGCGCACCACAATGCTATTTTAACCGTGTTAATATTTATGACCAGATGGATGTTTATAAATCATGAGTGAAATAGTTTATGGGTTTGGATGGTCATATACATATGTAGGTATTTGGATTTAATTGTCCTTACTTAGATTTATCCTAATAGATGTAAAATTCCTATTGAAGATTTATCTGTCTTCAAATTACAGCTGTGTTATCATTAGATATTTAGATCTTTAAATTCTTTATATCCCACACATGATGCATGAAATTATAAGGAGTCTGAACCGTTTTCATTATCATATTCCTCTGAGTATCATACCACTCACAATCTTATGTCATAATATTAAGGCATCTGACTAAGAGTCTCGATGGTCTTGTGAATGAATGAAATAAATGAAAATCTCTTTTTCACAATAAAAACAATTAAGGTACAATGACATACTTGCTAGTTAAACAATGAATCCTATTGCGTTTATATAAAAATTAAGTCGCTTTAAAAATAAGTAGAGTTAGTGCGTGCATTAAAATAATAGCTATCGCGTTTCTGACAGATTTACCGAACGTAAAAAATACTGCGACTTTGTTCTGTGTCTATCTATGGTAATGTACTAAAAAGCTGGCAACACAGGTTTCTCGAAACGTCAAAATCGGCGCTCTGAATCCATTTTTCGCGCGCGGCTGGCTAGCAGGTTTGCTTGGCATTTCTTTTGATCCGAACAATATCTGATGTCGCGCTTTTCTAACTACCTTCTCGTACTAAAAGACAATGTATAATTTACAGGTTATGACGGAAGACGAATTTTGTTCGAAATCGAAAAGTAATACACTTAAGTACCGTACCGTTGTCGTTATTCATTCGATCTCCTTTGTAATATCCCAACATACGGGAACATTTCAGCAGTAACAACAAAAATGGTAACAGCAACACTTCAGCAGCAACAGCAAAAGTTCGTACGTAAAAACACAAGCGTCCCCCACTAAGTCGCACCGAAAACGCGCTCTTTAAAATTGTCACGTTCTAGCCGGTTTTATTCGGACCACTTTCAAATTTTGAGAAACGGAAAAGCGTATCTGCGAGAATGAAATAAATTTAATACAAAACAAATGAATCGCAATACCAATGTGACTTAAAATTTTTATTACCAATTTTGTAATAAATTTTACGATTTTTTTACTTTATTGTAAACCGCCGAAAAAACGCAATTGGACCCATTATCATCCAGTCAACCGACTTGTTGATGTGGCAAGAAAAGTAGGCAAAATTGGGGTACTATAAAGTACGATAAAATTTTCATGAAATTTTAAATTATATGGAATATAGGTATGCATTTTACTCGTATCTAAAGCGAAAAGTAAAGAAATAATATATTAGTATTCGAATAAGACATAGATACATATATACACACATATAATTATATGTAAATAAAGAAACTGCTAAAATAAGGTGAGGGAAAGGAGGAGATAAGGGAGAGTTAGATTTTTGTGTTTTTTTTTTGTTGTAAAAGGAAGTGTTTTTCGAATGATTGTTTAAAAAATGGGAAGTGAGCTAGCGCCTCTAATAGCCAAGGGAAGCTGATTCCACAATCTAGCTACGTACGGTGAAGGAGTAGGGCAAAAATGTAGTTTTGTGATTTGGGATACGTAGAGTATTATTTCGACTTGAACAAAATGAGAGACCATGACTTGCTAACCCGGTAAAAGCCACGTTGAGATAGGAGAGAGAAGGAGGATTGTGTAGGACATTATCTAGTAGTGAATAGATGTAAAAATTTCTCCAGTCTAGTTCCAATCGACGAAGCGATAATCGGGGTTTTTCTGTACACCCCCTTTCGATTCTCTCTCCAACTCTCTCATTCCTGACATATTCAAAATCCTCCACAGACCGACCACAACGTGCGGTCCCATTTCACTTTTTGCGCCGTAAACGTGCAGTAAAAATAGGCCATTAACTATTGACAGACCGGGGACAATGACCCGAAGAAAAGTAGAGCCTGTGCGACGAAGCGATACGATTTCGGCACGTGCGAAGGAGACGGTGATCTGTCAATAAATCACGAGATCCTGGCGAGGATCGAAGTCAAAGCGCCAGGTGTGGGAACCCGCAGGTCTACCCGGAACACCTTTGTTTTTGGTCAGGGCGTTTTATTAGGGCTGCTAGCTGTGTGGGCCCGATTGCAATGGGCAGGGGTGGCGCAAATTATTTGGACTATTTTTATTCCTTTATTGGATCCAGCAGCACTACATATGTCTATAGAAATAGGTCGAAAGGCGAATGGCGAGATTATATTAGTATTCGAATAGATATTATCTATGAAAAAAGAAAATGAATGGTTATTTTTTTTCATGCAAATTTTGAGCTTTACGAAAAACTAAAAATAAGCCATCCAATATGTACCTACTACATTGAAACGTGCTCTTTTGCCTTATAATTTTTATAATTTATTTTCTGGTATATTTATATTTTTTTAAGTAAATTATATCTTGAGATATACATGTATATTAGGGAATATTAGTTTTATGTGCAGTGCCGGATTAGCCATAAGGCCGAGTAGGCCCTGGCCTATGGGCCCACACGTTTAGGTCCCCCCCCCCCGGGACCCCAAACAAGTAATCATTACAATCATGTTTTTTTAATTGTTTCTAATAGAAAAAAACATTGAATTGAAATTCTATGCAGAAAATATTTAATAAACTCTTTGATCGTACAATTGGATATTTGAAGTAAATTACAGAATTGTTATAAATTATCGACAGTTTGGGCCCCACATAGGGGCCCTATGTAGAGGCCCCCGACGGGGGCCTCTACATAGGTTAATACGGCACTGTTTATGTGACGCGTTTTTTCCAGTGCTATGAAAGAGATGCCTGTGTGTTTATGTCGGCTTTTAAATATTGTATTTATCGATTTATATTATTGGAGTGTAATTTGTATTGGCATTTTCGTGTGAAGAACCAGTCTTTTACCTGCCGGGTCCCTTAAGAGGGCTAGGGTTGCTAAAACGTACTATGGCACTAAACAATCTAATACCCCTTATAATCAATAGTATTATAAAAGTGGCTAGACACAGAAAAAATGAAACTGCCAGCCCTATCGCGCGTCACACCATCACAACTTCACATGATATACGACTTAAGTGACAAAAGCCTAGAACCCTCGAGAAAAAAACAGAACACGTTTCAAGACCATAGAGCTAAGCAACAATAGAGTCCCACCTAACCGGATATAATCGCGCACACAATATTGTGACAGTGAAGAGAGGGCTTTGTCACGACGCATCCGATACGCCAATTTGCACCATCGACTAGAGATA
Organism: Micropterix aruncella; assembly: GCA_944548615.1. Taxonomy (NCBI): domain Eukaryota; kingdom Metazoa; phylum Arthropoda; class Insecta; order Lepidoptera; family Micropterigidae; genus Micropterix; species Micropterix aruncella. The sequence goes on from OX155951.1 coordinate 7,064,613, forward strand.
GGATAGGAGATTAAAGGTTGGGATGCGAGGTCGTCGAAAATTCTGGTGACATGAAGAATCTTATAGGTGCTATAGATAAATTTTGTGCTTGCAGGGAAAAAAGTATCCTACTATGAAGTATCATGAGGCAGATATTAAGAAAATTGCAAAATATAGATCAGACAGATATATGACCAAGTCTGAAGTCCTTTACCTTATGTTAGCGATGATTCGGCATCTACCAAATCTATCGCAAACCACGGCGTCCTTTGCCCAGCTGTCCACTCGGGATCTGATATCCGATTGGTCGTTTCAAGAGCGGCTGTCATAAGGTTAACGGCCAACCCTTATTCTATAGGAAAAAAGCCGTTTCCAGACACCTTCGATTATCACTCGTAGTGCACAATCGATTGGCTGAGGCCGCACGATGCGCAAACCGCCCAGGAGCTCCAGAAAAACGATTCCCAGGGGAAACTGTCCCTCAGTCTCAGAGTCCTATCCGGGTTCGTGCTTCTACTTGGAGGCTACCGGATGGGTGCTGACCCGTGAATTGGGCCGACCCTAAACATGTCATAAGACCTAATCGTAATGGGCCATTAACTCCCTGAGTTTTGGGACAGTCTTTATACAGCTATGACTTAGTGGCGAAGACGATATACGGTTTGTCGGCAAGGCATCTTAGGAAAAATACTGTTTATTGCTATTTCGGCCAGATTAAAAGAAGAAAGTCGCTATAGTTATGGTAGTTCTCAGTAGTAGGTACCAATAGTAGGTACTGATCAGCCCTTAGAAATTTAATGTACTTATAAGAGACCGATATCTACCTAGGTAAGTCTTACAAAAACTAGGTAAATATACGGAAAACCACGTTATAACAAAGGAGGAACGAGGAAAACTTCCAAAATTTAAGGTAGTCTACACGAAGGCCACAAAATCTAAGAATTGCAACTGAGGAAAAAACATTACTCTGCTCTCCTTTACCTTAATTCCAGACTCATCTACGTTTCCAATATTGGTTTTAGACTGTTCAAAATCGGTTCATAATTTCCACTGGCTCACCTATCAAAGAACAGGTGTTTCTATCCCACACCTATAATATACGCCAGTGGTATTCCACCTGTGATCTGGGAGAGGGCTGCACAAACGCAGCGAGTGGCGCTCCACGGTGACCGCAAAAATTAAAGAGTTTGAGGAAGCCCGGCTTGAAAACCTCGACTCGAACCGCCAACAGTGCAAAACTCGTCCGAACCCACTTACACATACACTTACAACAACTGCGGGGAACTCCGCGCGCATCTTCGAAGAAATCCTGTAAACCAAGAGGTCGCCGTCGTCGGATCACGATGAGGAGGAAATAAATATGCCCCTGTTATACCGGTAGACCGTGTCAGAGTAAATTCTGGCTCTAGTGGTACGATCCTCTCTAATCTACAAAACTATTCCTTCTTTTTGAGCTATTGTTGTAGGGCCTTCTTTTTGCTCGGCTTAAAATGATTCAATATCTTTGCAGTTTGACTTTTCGTTTTTTTTATAAAGAGTTTTTCATGTTTTTCTTGGTTTTACACGACTTTCCATTAAAAAGGGAGAGTAATGTGTTAAGAATTCATCTATGTATGTTATCCGTTTCTTTATTCCACCATTTCTTCTAGACGCTTAAACCGATTTAGAAGTGTGTGGTATTGTTACAATCCTTATATCATCCTGAGTATCATAGGGTACCTACTTTAACTATCCAAATATCGAGTAAGTAGCTGTTTAAATGTCAATAAATTTACATATCGTGTTTGATGTCAAATAAAAGGTCTGATTGAGTACATTCCGGAAATATACATCTATCTATATGGATACATATATAAACCACAAATATAATAATAATAATTATATATACAATAGTTCACTTTTTTATTCTTTTTAATATATTTGTTTGCTCTTATTCGTTTGTTTTTATTGTTGCTCATACTTGGCAATATATGTTTTTTATTCTTTTTAATATATTTGTTTGCTCTTATTCGTTTGTATGGTATTGTTGTGCCACATTAATAAACAACGCTTCAATAATTGTATAAATGTGATGACACTTCTCAATAAAATAACACATGTATTTTACTCAAGTCAGTCGGTTTTTTTTATTCCAAGATCTTAAATGACGTCATTCGAACGGCAAAAATGTCTATTTTCTCATGACTAATATTTATCTAGAACTACGGTTTCTCACGGAAAATATTTCATTGGAAATTCTTTTCGATTTCATAATGTTCGCTTTCTGACGCTTGCAAATCATTTATAAGCCCATACATTCAACACATTAAATCACTCTCGTCAATAGTCTCACTGGTAAATCATATTTTCAATTAGCTTCTAATATTAATTAAATGATCTAAATATTAATATTGTGTTTATTCTATGATCTGCACTCCGAGGTACCAAAACATCCGGAACTGTTGTGCTCTGGGTATCGACATCACACGGCGGCCAGAATCCCACAGTATCTTGCTATGAATTTGTGTGAGAATCCTATCTTCCATTTCGGCGCGTAATTTGACGTCTGCGATCATTCTCACCCTCTTCATCGTGGCTTCATAATCGCTGCCGACACTTCGCCAAAACGGAAGAAAGTTCGGGAGTTGCCGCTGGCAGTTTATTATTATCTTGTCTGATTAGGTCTAAATGGATGGCCGACATCGTCAGAAGTGGAAGTACGAAGAGGCTAATTGCTGGAGAGAGACGATCGCGTCCGCGCTCGTCGTCTCGCTCTCGCCGGGGTGAGTTGGGCATTATCGGTACCAAGACGCGTCCCTCCGTCCCTTTCTCTCGCCTCGAACGCGCCGTTAGCCCTCGCGCTCTCCCGGCCACCCTCCCGATACATTCCGCCAGTATAAAAATAACATATTAGCTTCGTCTGGAGGCGATAAGGCCGCTTCTATCATCCCCTCCCCGGCCGCGAGGGGACAAAAGACGGACGGAAATTTATAGGAGCGCGTTGCGTTATATCCTAGCAATTTACGTGGAGTTTTTGCGCTCGATAAAATACGTCCGGACGAATTAGGCGGACCCTGCCGAGAGGGGATGAACGAGCAGAGAGCGCCGCCCCGCCGCTCATAACAATAATGAATTCTTTCAGCTATGTATGACACAGGCGTTTTAAATTTTACTTCCGAGGCACAGTGAAATGAGTCGCAAAGCTTTGGGATATAACACTATTCATAAAGTTAATTATGCTATCTATCTTCTCTGGGGAATGATATCTACATATCTTCTTATGCTTATCTATCTTCTCTGTCTCTATCGATAGCTTATGCTATCTATCTTCTCCGGGAAAGCTGTGCGATCATCAATAACATCTTTATACTACAGAAACGTGCTGTAAGAGTTATATATAAACTTGGTCCTCGGGTTTCCCTTAGAGAACAATTCAAAGAGATAAATATTCTTACTGTTGCATCACAATACATTAACGAATATCTCTTGTATGTCCACAAGAATATTGACAAGTTTAAACTAAAATTTAGAAAAATACTAGTTAGTTAGTAAATAACCAGTGGGTTAGTCTTTTTTTGTTTATATTTATACCTTGAGTATAAATGCCGGGTATATCCTTAGTTTTATTGAACAACGACGGTGCCAAGTATTGAAAATGTCTCTGTGCATGGGTACTATTCAGTTTGAGCACTTTGTGGTTACTATTAGTTATCGCTCGTATTATAATTTTATGGGTTGTTTGCTGGTGCAATTCTTTATGTTTGTGATAATAGAGTATTATCGTTTTACCAAATGTTTATCGTACGTCAAGAAAAGAGAAGTCACGAAAAAGTTGCTCAGACGGGTACCCCAACGGTTTTTTGTTGACAACTCTTAACAGCGCCTTCTGAGCTTTAATAATTGGATCGAGGTGTGATAGTGCTCCACCGCCCCAATCAAGAATCCCATATGACGCACAATGCTGCGTGCAAGCGCGTAATAGACAACTTTTAGTAACGGTTTCGACATTACGTTACGTAGAAGTTTAAATGGATGAATGAGTTTGCGAATTTTAGCCGCTGTGTTATAGATATGGTAAGACCAGGACAATGTATTGTCCAAAGTCAAGCCTAGGTATTTAATCGTGCTCACCTTGTCTTTCGACGGTACTTTTTTTTCGATACTACTCATAAGTACAGTATCGATACTTTTTATTCGATACCCTGTCCTAACATGGAGGGATGCCCTGATTTTGAAGATCCTCTCAAATAAGTTTAGTTTCAGGTATGTACAATATAAAATATCTGCAAAAAAAATGCAGTCGGGCATTGCCTCTCATCGGGCATACCTCCTCATCGGGCATACCTCCTCATCGGGCATACCTCCTCATCGGGCATTCCTCCTCATCGGGCATACCTCCTCATCGGGCATACCTCCTCATCGGGCATACCTCCTCATCGGGCATACCTCCTCATCGAGCATACCTCCTCATCAGGCATACCTCCTAATCGGGCATACCTCCTCATCGGGCATACCTCCTCATCGGGCATACCTCCTCATCGGGCATACCTCCTCATCGGGCATACCTCCTCATCGGGCATACCTCCTCATCGGGCATACCTTCTCATCGAGCATACCTCCTCATCGAGCATACCTCCTCATCGGGCATACCTCCTCATCGGGCATACCTCCTCATCGGGCATACCTCCTCATCGGGCATACCTCCTCATCGGGCATACCTCCTCATCGGGCATACCTACTCATCGGGCATACCTCCTCATCGGGCATACCTCCTCATCGGGCATACCTCCTCATCGGGCATACCTCCTCATCGGGCATACCTCCTCATCGGGCATACCTCCTCATCGGCATACCTCCTCATCGAGCATACCTCCTCATCGGGCATACCTCCTAATCGGGCATACCTCCTTATCGGGCATACCTCCTCATCGGCCACAACATTTTCTAGCTAGTATCTAGAATTCGGCTACAATACTTCTATCGCTATCAATTAAATGCTTGGTCTTCAGACGCCATACAATTTGATAGGATATTATTTATGTTATTAGTGTTGTATATGAAGAGGATTTTTTCCGAATAGGCAAAATGATTGATGATAACTCAAAGGAATATGTTTTTGGTCAGGGGTTTTAACTGTATTATGATTTTCCGTCATTAAAATTAATAAAAATTTCGTCACGGCGAAAATGCCAGAGCATAATGGCATACTTTCCCAAGACTAACAATCGCGGTGTGCAATGTTTCGCGCACAGCAATCGCGCGCGCACAATAAAACCCATAAACTCTACACTTTAAATTCATAAAGGATTGTGCGGCGGTGCGACCGTAAACGGGATACGCTTTTACCGCCCCGAAAGCCTAATTGCGCAAACGCGCCAATCAGACAGTAACACAATAAAAATGCGCGTTGAAGCGTCTCGAGCATTGTTGCCCGATTTAGAAATGCTATAAACGAGCGAATTCAATCATTAATGATGCGGCGGATTAATTTGCGTTTTTATGCGATGCTAATTGCGCGTTTATCGTTGCCCGTGGCGTCGCGTGTCTGCCGTACAACGGTTTGGATTGCATGGGGAAGCAGAAACAACCGACATGTCAAATATCGTCTAAGTAATAAGGCCCAGTAGGTTTGTTGCACTACTTCAATCCATTGAAAGGATATGGTATCCAAAAGGAAATTGCTAATATTTGTATGAGCCCTGGGCCCACCACTCAATCAGCTTGAGAGTGGCATATATATTTAAGCATATTTTAGTTATATTTGAAAACTAAATCTAGCCTATAATATCTTAGAGGTACTTTAGGACCTCGCTTATCCAAGGTAATATAGACCGAGGGTAACTCGGACATTCGAAACTCGGATAACACATAATCTGTCGTAAATCGAGGAAAAAACATACGGTAAAGTTTCAAAATGAATGAAAACGTAGTCAATCAAGCAAAAGAATACATATATTACATGCTAGCTGACCCGTGCCCACTTCGTTGGGCGGTAAAACTTTTTACTTGTGATGAAATTATGATGATGAGTGTGGTTCGGTTAGTACTGACTGCTATGATTTGTTTCCTGACTGCCAAAAGAAGGGTTATATTTTTACTGCATATGTATGTATGTATTTGCATGCCAATTTGACTATATTACATGACATTTGACCAATTACATATTGCATGACAATTTGACGTATCAGTTTGCACTTGTTAGAAAAGTCTTTGAATGAATTTTGACCACGATTTGACCATCATGAAGCCGGAAGATAGGCACTGGCATTCCATGAAGGAATATCGTAGCATAGCCGTTTGTACGTGAATATCGTATTTTTAACTATTAATTTATTTTTATATTTTTTTATAATTAATTTTTATTTATTTTTATATTTTATAATTTATTTAACTATTAAATTATTTATATATTTTTTTAACTATTAATTTATTTTTATTAGGATCGCGTGTTTCGGTACGAAGGACTGTATCATTTATCAAGCCACGATGCTAACGACGTCATCCTGAAATTGTCCAGTTTTTAATATCGTATCGCCAAAGAATTTAGTATCGTTCGCAAAGACACAGCCATGACACATAATGCTGCTCTAATATAAGTATGAATGTCATCCAGATATTATATCCATCACGAAAAACACGAGTAAACAACAGACACTCAAGCTTTGAAAGCATGAAATACCCTACTATATTCGCCGCCATACAAACTGATTACTGGGCCAAAAATCATTAGAATCATAACATCCCTTTCGCACTTTCATAACATTACGATCTCTCACTCAGATCTGTAGTAAAGGTCATGTCATGTCATGTATATCGATAAAATATTATCGATAATGTCGATATTGTTCATTACACAGGTTGATTTTTTTAATGGCGACATCCTTTAAGTGGGCGATTCAGTACATCAAACTAAGCCAGAAAATCGAAAATCGATTTACTAAACCACTCACTTGAAGCTTGTCGCTATTAAAAAACTCAGCTGTCATAAATAAAAAATAAGTATGTAACTTATAACATTGCAAATAACTTATAACGCTTTACATGCAATATTTCAATCAGTAGACAATTACATGATTAGTGAAATAGTGATTAGTGAAATAGTACGTAAATATAATGATCGATTAATTAGCTAATTAAAATGTATATTATTTACTGAGACACCTGGCTATTTTCGATATTTTCAAGTCTTGTGTTGCAATAAATAATCTCACAACTGTAATGATAATTGAATAAGGTACCTGTATTATATCATTATTAAAATGTATACTATTACTAAAATGCATACAACTATAGGTAACGAAATATAATATAGGTATCCATATATGAAATTTATTTTGATTGACGAAGTGATGTGGTTTGTTTGCCGACACCTGCCTACTTTTCTATAGTGATTGAACCTATTAGTAATTAAATAATGTTATAACATGTGCCTAATAAACCAAACAAAATATAATAATGATATCAACTCTTAAATAAATCTTTTATCGTCAAGCGGCCGTCCCTACGTTCAATGGCAGGTACGGGGCCGGTCATCAGTTTGTATGACGGCGACTATAAAACCAAGCAATATTTGCCGAAAAATCATAATCTGTGTGCTCAGACCGTAATTCTATTGACATTTACCGTGCTCATTGTGCTTCTAAACATTACAATATTAATTTATATTTCCGCTTCCAGGAATTTCGCGAAACGCAAATAACGCAGTTCCCCGCATGAAAGTTCAGTTCCGAGAAATATGCGCTGCCTAAACTGATTTCCCGGTAGGCTATTTTCCAAATAACTCAAATCCGGGATTCGTGTAGCCAACGAAAATTGCTCTGCAAACATTTGAAGGACGGTGCCATGGGTATAAAATTGGACTGCATTTGCAATGTGTGTAAATCCGAATTGTTTCGATTGAGATTTGCGGTCAAATATACGCGAAGAAAAATATTCCTAGATACCTATTGGTGAAACGGAAATTGCTAGACTAATTGTCTTCCACATGTAAATCTGTATATTACGCCTTGTTTACGTGAGAAAGTCAGGTATTGACAAATTTTCGATTAGATGTTTATTTTCGATTAGACGTTTATTTTCGATTAGGCGTTTATTTTTGAATAGAAGTTTATTTTCGATTAGACGTTTATTTTCGATTAGACGTTTATTTTCGATTAGACGTTTAATTTCGATTAGACGTTTATTTTCTATTAGGCGTTTATTTTCAATTAGACGTAACGCCATTACATCTAATGTGATAACAGTAACACATCTGTACTAGTTACATTTTATGTACTAGTTACATACACATTCAAATTCAACATTCAAATACATTCAAAGCAAAGAAAGCAGAGGGGAAATCTAGTGATTTGCTTTTAAATTCAGGCTAAAAGCTCATAAATTAAACGTGAATGCTTGTTTTTCTAATGTGCTTAATAAAGTGCAACCGATCCCGCCTATGCACTCAACTTTTCCAGTGTCAATAAATAAAATATAAAATAAAAATAAAATAAAAACGGAGCTGCCATGGAATTCACCGACCGAAGTCGGGCCCATCATATAGTGTTATTACACTTCTGGGGGGTGAGTAGTGGATTCCGGACTAACGACCGGCTGTGGTAGGTTTAGGACATCTGTCTTGCCACATGTGAGAGTCACCTTTCCACCCATTCACTCCCCTTCGAAGCCATAGAATTTGAGATGCGGAAATTGCGGTTTTAGATAATTTTTCTAAGAAGGAGTTGATTATTTTCCTGGAGAGACCAAGATCTTTAAAAAGATGAAACTGGGATTTAGCTGGCAGGCCACGAGCGCCAACTTCCACCGCGCGAAGGGGGAAATACAAATCAATGAAAAACAATTGAATAAATTTAAAAATCACTGTGACGTCACACATGACCGTGACCGTAATATTAAAATGACTTAAATGCATAGGTACAGTTTTTCAATACTCATTTAGATGTTTTTCTTGTGACGTGTGTTCATTTATTACAAAACGCCTATTTTTACACGACTGCCCAAAAGGAGTGTTATCTATGTGTTAAGGATTCATCTATGTATGTTATCCGTTTCTTTATTCCACCATAACATCTAAACGCTTGAACCGATTTAGAAGTGTGTCATATTTTTAGAATCGTTTTGTCCTCCCAAGTGTCATAGAGTACTTGTCGCGGTCCCTTGCCCCCATATAAGCAGAAAGCAGCGTCTTTATTATTAAAGACGGTGATGTATATACATCGCCGTGTATCGCAGAGCGTGTTATTATACATCATTTGACAGTTTAGTTTTTTCGTCCATCCATCAGGAATAGATCCGGTAGGCCTAGTACCGAGGAGAAATATTTGGAATGTTAATTAGGCAAAATAAATTAAACAAAGTGTTTAATTTAAACACTCCACAAAATATTACTGCTTTTAAATAACCGTTTTTGGTTCTTGTTTTAACTAATTTATTCCAATCCAATATTTTAGAAACTTATAAAACTACGCAGTTGTACTCAGAAAAAAACCGTTATGTATTAATGATGAAACCATGATTTTTTATTCCACCATAACTTTTAAACGCTTGAATCGATTTAGAAGTGTATGATATGGTTAGAATCGTTATGTCATCCCGAGTGTCATCAAAACCTAACTGTCCAAATATCAAAAAATACTTGTCTAAATGTTTATTATGTTATGATATTAGCATATTATATTATGCTAAATTAAATTACGTATTGTTTTTTTATGAGACGGAAGAAGGACAGCAGGCAAGGCGTACAGGCTCAGCAAATAATACCACAGAACTTTGTATCCATCACCCCAACACAGGCGTATACCTAGTGGGGTGATGTAATCCTGACAAGTTAATGCCCTTTCGCGATTTTCATCATATGTATTCTTTTAAAATGTTTTAAAAAAATTAACGCAATCTTTTTTATGTAACTATAAAAAATAGGATAAATTTTTTTTTTTTAAATGTTCAAATGTTAATAAATTTACATAAATATATCGTGTTTAGTGTCAAATGAAAGGTCTGATTGAGTACATTTCGGAAATACATAAACGACAAATATTTCATTAAAAAACCGTATTAAAAATAAATATTAATGCCATAGTTCACTTTCTGTAACGGCAGTCGTGTTTTTTATTCTTTTTAAATTTACTGGTGGATTTTAATATCTCTATATTTGCTCTCTACAGAGCTACCTCAACATTTGTGTTTTTTATGCTTAATTGAACGATCTACCCATAGACAAAATAAAACAATAAAAAGTAAATATTTCGAAAAATGTGTAAATTCTGCTCTTTTAAAACTCACCGATATATTTGATCTATTTATCATCCATCACGTCAGAAACGTCAACGAAGTAACGGCAACTATACAATTGCTTAGGCGAACGTCACTTTGTCAACGCTCTGTAAAACCTACCGAGAAACGTTTTGCGACTACAAAGTATAACAATACACGGGCGGGTGAAACTATTCGGCCCATTGTTGAAATTTGGTCAACAAAAGCGAGGCAAGTCAAAAAGCGTGGCAAATTTTTAACAGTTTGTTGATGTTTTGCCAAAACGCAGACGTGTGTATTGTCATAGGCGCATAATGGGCGGCGGACCGGCCGACCGAGGAACTGGGCTCATAAAAGTAAACGTGAGTCATCATTTTGCGTGAACGGGGCTTTGTGAACGAACTGGGTAGCCAGTGGTCAGAGGCTTTCGTCGATTTTCGATACAGTCAGATACATAAGTTCAAATTCAAATTCAAATTCAAAATTCTTTATTAATCTATAATATTACATGTATTTTTAAATTGTTTTCACGTCATCATTAGCATATCATATAACAGTATCATATCATATTGTCAACTAGGTACAACGGGCGAGCCTGTCACCTCGGGAAGTTTAAACGATATTGAACGTTCTGCCTCCCGTGAGGTGAGCGCAGAAGACTTAGGACGAAAAACAATCCAGAGTCTAGCTACGCCACCTGCCCGTCAGAGACCAACGCCTTACGGCCAGGCACCGCCAAAGGTAACCAGCGGGCAGCCTCGCCCTCTGACTACCAGTTTGAAAGGATATCTCCGTCTGGAATTAACCTTCAGGATACCTCCTACCTCCAGACTGGCTACAGGATCGAGGTCGCTTGCACGGTTCTCTCCCTTATGAAGCGGTGATACGGTGTCTACCGAATCTATCGCGGACCACGGCTTCCTTTGCCTGGCATTCACCTGGTATCGGATGGCCGAATGGTCGTTTCAAGAGCAGTTAACAACCACCTTCACTCTATGAGAAATCAGGAAACATTACTGTTCCCAGATTTCTCCGGCCGTTAGTCGGAGTGCACAATCGATTGGCTAACGCCGCGCGGTGCGCAAACCGTCCAGAAGCGCCCGAAGGTTGACTCCTAGGGGAAACTGGCCCGCAGGCCAGAGTCTACATATACTGGCCATCATATTACAGTTTCAGCATCATATATATCTATCGTATCATATATCATTAAACTTTATCATATCATATTATATATCATATGAGAATATCACACTAGAAAACATTAATTGTAAACAGCAATTCAACAAATAGAAACACGTCGCTCGCGGAAAACGCTCTATATTGCCGCGGCTTATTTCGCTTTGCACGAGCTACTGGCCGGGCCGGCCTATATAGCATGTTATGACCTTGTTTAGCACTTGTGATAAAAGGGTCATATTTCCCAGACTTGTTCCATTGACGGAAAAAATACTGCGTTTATTAGGTGAACGGTTTCGTGCAGCTTGAGACACAAAATCCATTTTAATCTCGGATCGGCTCAACTCACGATTCAGCTCCTATTCAGAAGCCTCCTTGAATAGAAAGCTACCCCGGGTAAGACTCCCATGTATCAGGCCTCAGAGCTGGTGGACTGGTTTCTCGCGGCGGGATTGCATCCCGGCGCAACTGGACGGTTTGCGCACCGGTTGGCGATGCCAATCGGTTGTGCATTCTGACTAATTGCTGAAGGGGTCTGGAGACTATGGAAATACACTGTTTCCTAAGCAGCGGTGGTGGATGTTCACCTGTTGTCATGCCACTCTTGAAATGACATTGGGCCACTCGATCCCGTGTGGTACTACGAGCAAAGAACGCCAAGGTCCGCAATAAATTCTAACTGAATTACCGCTGTAATACAGGTAGAGGTCGCGTAAGCGATTTCGGACCCGAAACCAGTCGGGAGGATGGAGGTATCCTGAAGTTAAATTCCAGACGGAGATATCCTGCCAAAACTAGTAGTCAGGGGGCAAGGCTGCCCGCTGGTTACCTTTTCCGGTGCCTCGCCGTAAGGCGTTGGCCTCTGACAGGCAGGTGGCAGAGCTTGACGGTGGATTGTTTTGTCCTAAGTCTTCTGCGCTCACCTCACGGGAGACAGAACGTTACATTTCGTTAAAACTTCCTGAGGTGACGGGTTCGTCCGTTGTAGTTGACAACTCTAGTTGTGTTTATGGATGTCCGAATTCTTCTGCGTCGAGTCTTACTCTGTCGTTTTTTTAGGTCGCTCACTTAATCGGAAAGGCATACCTACAGTTTCTTTCGACTTACCGAAAGTTATTATAATATCTTTAAGCCAGTCCCAATCCAATTCAATTCTATATAAAAAACTGTACATATTGCAGAATTCATCTTTGGAAACAATTGTAACTATATCATATATCACGGTTTAATTATAAACATAATAGGTATACCAAAAATAACACCATCTACTTAATTAAGATAACAAGGAAAAAAGTTTTTCACAATTTTAAAACTCAGAATAGCAACAGGTATCTATGTACTATTTTAAAAGTGCTTTGTCATTAATTATAATGAAAATCAGTTAATTAACTTAACAATAATCAGTAATATATTAACATTAACAAGCCTGCTAATGATTCCTGCGAGTGATTTAGCACCCGAAAAGTATGATTTTCTAAGTTGAAACTACGTTCTATTATTGGATCTAAGGTTATGTCTGAATTAAAATTACATTAACCTCTTAAAACAATAAAGGTATTTTTCATTTCATTTCATAAATAATATACATAATAATGAAAATAAAACAGAAATTAATAACAACTATTAACAGAAATTAGTCAACTCAAAATCGAAGGGAGGATTGAGTTTCCATGACAAGCTAGGAGAAGGGTAGGGAGAGAGGGGGTATTCATTTATTAAGCATCATTTATTAATTCATTTATTTATTCATTTATTCATTAATTATTGCATCGAAATATACTTTTCAAACCCGATCAGGTTTTCAAGTTGTCTCAGGTGCAAATTCACAGAGTTCCATATACGGGCCGCCTGCACTGCAAATGACTTGGACATAAAAGTTGATGAATACTGAGGTATAGCCAGTTAATATATTTTCCTGAGAGCATAATGGAAGGTCATGGGGTGAAAGCGAAGAGATTATACAAATAAGAAGGCATGTTTGAATGAAATACACGTAAGGGTAGGGCGAGTGTGTGAAATCCCGACATCGTCTAATGGGGAGCCACTCCATTTGCCTACGAAAGGTCGACATGTGATCAAACTTCTTCAGGTTCTTACTTCTTAAAAGTTCGACTCGTCAACCACTGAGCTACCTCCCCATTAAGGCGGCGGTGTACATGCTCGCAAACGTCGCGTTAATTATTGCATTAAATGCGGGTAGGTACGACAAAAAACACGTCGCGTCGCGCGACAATATTTTATTAGTAGCGCGCCCCGGCCGCGACGATAAAATCAATACGCGCGATCTTCCGTCCCGCTCTTGCCGACGAGTTAATTAAAGCGCAAAAAGGTGACAACCGTATTACAGGCTTCTAACTAGGGAGGGCGGCATACAATAGGATATAAAATTATATACGGTGTAATCGTCGACGATGTGCGATTGACATACAATCCAATATTTAAGTAAAGGAGTCTTTTGAATTTTCCTATTTTCGTGACCATTTTTGTTATAATAACACAAATAATAACATAACATGTATCGCATGTTATGTTATCACATTATTATCACATTTATAGGACAGTCACTAAGTCGATTCGCTATCATAACAATATATATTTTCTTTATACACCTTTATATAGATTTTATTATTATTCTAAAGTAAGTTAGTATTAAGTTCCGAAGTATTGTATTTTTTTTTACTATATCATGTTAAATAATTACTGATAGGCTTTGTAGTTTCAGCATCTAACAATATTATTATAAATTTTCTTTAGAAATCTTTAGTACAGATTTTTAGAATTAATTTAATCTAAAGCGGCTATCTACTACAACATTATATTGATTCAGTAATCATTGTTTCTGTTCTTTGGATTTTATAATCAAATTATGTATTATCATGTATCTAAAGTATTGTGTAGTAATGTCTCAACAACTATGCATAAGGTTTTGAAGAAAATAACCTTGATTTGATTTGTTTTAGAATATGCGCTTTAAGAATATCAATTATTTTTATATCGAAACAATTTTTGGAGGCTATAATTTAAAGTCCGAATTACTGTTTTTTAATTTCTTTACATATATTTTTTTAACTTTTCACCGTTTTGAATTTATTATTTTATAATAGTGTGTAAAGAATACAACCAATCTTCCAAAAATATATAAATTATCCACTGATGATCAGAATGCTACCACAATGGATCAGCCTATGGTCAACAGTTATGGTACAAACAGTTTCGTTAGAAATAAAATAAAAATTATGGCAACCGTTAAATAAAGTATCTATTCAGTATTTAGGTACGTTGTCAAGATTAACTTAAGATTGTCAAGATTACTACTCGACACTTATTCCAAACGTAATATTATATCATCGTCAAAATTTGTTAATTTGTAAACTTCTACTCACAATCATGTAACTAAAATCTTGCTACATCGGTGAAAGGGGGAGAGCAGAAAAGGGGGGGGGGGATGAACACAGCCTACTTTTTTGAGTTACTAAAAAATCCGAGATGGTTTGGGGTGATCGTAATAATTTTTCATACAGGTAACTCAGGCAACTTTTTCCAAAATTTACAATTTTTTGGACTAAATTTGCCTGGAACTTTTTCATGGCTTTTTCATAGCACGAGAATTTTTTCATAGCGCCCGCAGGCGATAATTTTCAAAATAAACCTGTTTTTTGCATAAGTATTGTTAGGGCCCCGCTTCTTCTGGAAAAAAGGAGCAATTTTTCATAGCGCGCGCCGGTGACTATTTTTTTTCGGAAATTACTTTACTGTTTTTTGGACAAACTTCCCTGTTTCTTTAGGGTAAAATGGACCTAACTGTTTGTTGGGGGAAATATCTCTTTAAAGAAATACGAGTAATATTTTTTAGCACTGCAGGCAACTCTTTTTTTGAAAATCGACTATTTTTGGAGGGATATTTTGCGGTCTCTCTATATGTATACCGCAGATAGGTCGCGGGTATCCACTTACGTCACTGGTTTCAATTACTTAATTCCTCTGCTCAACTAGGTAGTGTTCTATTCTATTGTGAGCGAATGAATGAATCTACTGCACTGAACAAAAAAACAAAATTACATTTTGTTTTATACAGAATAACGATGTTTCAATCATAATTTTGTTGAATTGCAAGGAATTTCGTTAAAACTCCATTCCTCGATTATATGTATCAACAGTTTCCTTACGGTTAACACGGAAATAACAGTAGGTATACTGTAGTTTCAACATTATTCATGTGTCCAACTATTATATAACTTAGCGTATACTACTACATGCTGTCACGTTGGAAGCGAGATCCTAAGGTCGCAATGTAATGAAATAACATTATTTTTTAACATTACGATATGGTAGCTACCGTGCCGCCCAATGTTATACCTTGTTATTCATACGTATGGACCACAGTACGCTTTATTTACGTAATCCTTGTTGAAACATGCGTATTTCCGTGTATTACATCGTTATATTTTTCTCAATGTGAATGGGAAAGTGAAACAATCGTGTTCCAATCAAAAATTCGACATTTTGTCATCCCTATCAAGTAGTAGGTACATATATGTACCTATCATATTATATGTCCGCGTTGCGATTGAATTATTCGCGGCGTATTGTGTGTTTTCCAATTGACGGGCGGAAAATTGTTGCGACGGCTTTTCATAAATGTGCGCCCCCCTATCATTAGGGAGAGCATTGATAAAAATTTAATGCCTTTAAAAGGCCGTATACGCGACATACGACGTCCCTCCCGACATGACATACGTCCTTTAGTAGTGACTCGTAATTAAACGGCTTCCTCTTAAATGACAGTTGTCATTCACGAAATGCGCCTATAGATACGCGTGTGACATCAATAATTATTATTCGTTGCCTTACACTAAGGAATAACTCGTGGGCTCAGGGCGTGGCGTCGTCGGCGAAAAAGGCATTCGTTTTGTGATGCTGTCACTTAAAGTCGCCTGTTTTATTCTCTTTAAAGAAAAGCAACGGATGCGCAGGGTATAATTTATGTAGCTACCATTTTATTTGTATTGTAACCGATGTAAAATGTTTTTCTTGAGAAGGAATTAAAATAATGTGTATACGTTCATATACAGGTGAGGTTTTAATTAGTAACATCCTTGAAGTGGGTGAATCAGTACTGGCATTTTTCAGCTTTTTTTTTATTTGAAAAACCTGACCGATAACTAAAAGTTTGAGCATGCCGCGCCATCTAGCAATAAATAAAATATTGCGAATAAACAATATTTGCGTTTTTTTTTACCTACCGCTAGATGGCGCAATGCTCCTGATGTTTCTTCAATGGAAAATATCGGTTTTTGCCACTTTTGGCATCCTTAAATCCCGTCGAAATTATACACAAGACGGTAGTACAGTTTTTATATGTATTCTTTTATAGTTTTGAGTACGTTCGCCACAATTTATTCCCATATTATCCCCGAAAGAAGCAAGCATTTAGGAAAATAGGACAACTGGCTGTATTCGCTTTCTTCCGTGCTTCCGCTAGTATTTTTTAATTCTTTAATGAAAACTCTGCTGGGGTGCTCCTCTACTTTGTTAGAGCCGGTCCACACGATGCGGTGCGGCGCCGCACCGCTTTCGCCGTATGGGCGTACACACGGACACTGCACGGTGCGGCGCCGCAACGTTACTACGACGCCGCAGTGGGAGAATAGTGTATTAGTTAATTAAACCAGTGAAATGAGGTAGCCAATGCCAATATCTTCTTTGTTGATACTCATTTTAAAAACTTCGATTAAAAATGAACAAAAATACGTAAAAGCAAATGAAACAGGCAAGCATGTACCCTCCTTCGACTGCACTTAACAAATGAGCGGTGCCGCTCCGGCGCATATTGCCGGTTTGCGTGCGGTGCGGCGCCGGAACGCACCGTGTGACATACCACGGATATTTGTATGTAGGACGACGCAGCGGTACCGCCCAGGCGCCGCGTCGCACTCGCACCGCACCGTATAGCCCGGCCCTTACTGTTTACAATGAAGCCTCTAATAGTGCTGATGCAATATTGTATGGCATTTATTATTATTAAATATAGCTTTTCTTTAAATAAATAAATAAATAAAATAAATAAATAATAATTACTACCGCAGATATGTTTTTATTCAGACCGGTCTGTGATCATGATGCTTGCAGGCATAGACTCTACCACAAACGAATTCCGCAATAATTCAGTCGTCAATTACAACGAACACATCGTTATTTAGTGGTCGGCCATATCGGAGGAGGTAATTGAAGGGAATCGCCGAATCGCCGATTTATTGCGCCAATAAATTGACAGCCTCAGGAGCTCGCGGGAGGTCTCCGCTCCTCGCTCTCCGCACTCCGGTCATCTCATCTCTCTGTCGCCTCGGCACGACTGCCATCTCATCGCGTAGTCTGAGAGCTCACTGCAGGCGAGTGTGACCATTTTATTCGTTTATCCAAACTTACAACTACTACAAGATTAGTAAATTGTCATGCTTATTAGGATTTTCCACCACATTAGATAAAATATATTGTGTGCATCAGAGAGGTATTTTATTATCTAAATTTATTTTTTTAACTATAACGAAATAAAATGAACAGTAATAAAACATTAAAAATATAAACGTTAAATGACAAAAGATAAACCGAATATCCTTAGCCAAAAGACACTTTTGCTTTATAGGGCCAAAATTTATAACCATCTAAAAGAATCTATAAAAACATGCCAACACACTAAGTCAATCCAATTAAAATCTAAAATTACACAACATTTACTTCAACTTGGTAGAAATGAGGTGGAAAAGGCAATAAGCCATATTTTAAAGTAAAGGTCTGCATTATTATTATTATTGTCATACATTGCACTACACTTTATATTTTAATACTATTTATTTATTTGTTCTACAAAGTTCATATTACGACATTTTATATTATTATTTATTTCCATGACCATGCTATATCAATATTTTAAATATAATTATAAGTTTAATTTGAATTCGCTTATCTATTTTATATTTTATTATATTTTGTATTTTTCATTTCAATATTATGCGCACATGAATAAATCTTTGCCATACATAGAGTTTTCCTTGGTACGGGCTATGGCCTAGTTAGGCAGATTCTGCAACTAATACGATTGTAAATTTATGTTTTTGATTGAATAAAATTATTATTATTATTATTATTATTATTATATCGCTAAATATAAGTATTATTAAAAAAAATACCTAATAATAACCTCTTTATTCGCAATTAAAAAATCAAAATCAAAAAGGTGAGTTTATCGCCAACATGGTATTAACCTAACCTAATTACAGTGCATTCACAGTGGGTCGTACATAACGATTAATACGTTTGTCTGTGTAAAATATAAATTACTATATTTAAAACTAATAATGCCCTAAGAGAAGATATTGGGAGAGATGGGGAAATGGTTGGAAGATATCATGCATAAATTGTCTTTTTTATAATGTTTTAATAGCACAATAAAGTATTCTATTCTATTCTATAAAAACTGGTTACTTCTTATAAACATAGTTCTTTTTGAGGTGAGTCTTGAATGATTCTGACGAAGTTGAATTTCGTATATTAGCTGAGAGATCGTCCCAGAGTCTTGCACCATGAATAAAGAAAGAGTAAAAGTAGAAATCAGTATTAGGACACGGAATTTCGAGTATATTATCAGAGACTGACTGAAGTACGAGACCGTGGGAACTTAATGGTTCAAAAAGCTCGTGGAGATAGGATGGTGTTGATTGAGATAGTATACGATACAGGAGAGCAAGTGTATGAACATTTCTCCTTGGGTATACTGGCAACTACTTTAATTGTGCCTTATATTCAGACACGTGATAATACTTACGTAGACCGAAGATGAATCGTATGCATACATTTTTTAGTTTGTTGAGTAGTTTCTCTGATGAAATGAGATAAACCACATTTGTACCTATAGTCAAGAAAAGTAAGATGAGATACTGTGCAAGAGATTTCTATGTGTCCATAGGAAAAAATAACAAATATTTTAATACAGACATGGTAAACTTTGTAATCTCGAAGTTTGTGCTCCGATTATTATAATGCTATTTTCGCCAATTCCTCACATTCCTCTCTCATTTTTATGTGCCACCAGTCTCTTAAATCGATGATGAGTCCCCATATATCATGATGATATCATGATGATATATGAGAGCCTAATATCAGAAGTCAGTATATTGTAATTTCCATTATAGAAATATGTAATTTCGTAGTCCATAAATCGTGTTCAATTTAGGCATTGTTTGTTAGTTTGGGCTGTGTTGTGTCGTAGTGATTCTTTCTGAATCCACCATAGTCTATTATATTGTTCCCACGATAGTAAATTAGGAATGTCTGTAAATTTAGGCTGTCTACCTTGTTATGTATAATATAATGAGGAAAAAGAATTTCACCTAGGGAACAACGGTTTTCCAGACTGCCAATATTATCTCGTTTTAGATTGTTCGCTGGTATAAATATTTTTAGAATATGTTAGCAATCGCCGTGGCTTTGCCACTGGCACTGACTGTATCAAATGGCCTGTTAAAATATATAAAAGGCCGCCTATTATAGTCTCATTCAGTCATACAACATAAGATGTTTTTTTGTAACCAACTCTTCGACTATCGGTGCAGAGCAATGCGATATAAAATGACGGGAGTCGAGAGGCAATGCGTACCATAAAACTGGCTTCGGCGTCGCTCGGAAGCTCTCGTGTCGCTTAAGAAATAACGTAGACGGGACCTTCCAAACTAACGCTGTTTGGCAAGATTTCTATCAGGCGCGGCTAATGTGTGCATGTCCAATAAATAACAATAAAATTATACAACAGAAAAAGGATATCGACGCTGTACAAATTCTCGACTTGATGGTGACTGCATTTGTAACAGCACTAAGCTAATATCGTAGCTTTATATTGAAGTCTCAGAGCATTCGGCGTATTTATTTCGAAAGTTCAACTTTGAATCGCCCTAGGTTCGTTGTTTTACCTCTTATCCCAAAGTCAAAAACATCTAATTTTAATTTACGTTCAAAACCGCCCTGATCCTTATTGTAACTGAGCATGATTTATATTTATTTATAGGAAGTAAAGTTGAATTGAAGAATGGAAATTGTTATAATGCAACTTATTTATTATTGGTCTAGTTTCTAAGAATGACATGTGTAGGCATAAGCACATAGCGGTGCATAGTTTAGCGGTACTTACGAGTAGATTCCCCATGGACCTATCTTCTTCTTTTTCGTCAACGAACGTTTTCCGCCGGTCTCTTAGCGGCGTTTTTCTATGCTCATTTCAGAATGATTCGCGAGCTGTCGCTTTGGTATACTTCAGAGTTTGTCTTCTTCTTCCCTAAGTGCCATAGGCGGCAACTTAATAAAAACTTTAAGGGGGGGCTTCGGTTGTGTTCACATTCTCTCCAAGGGACAGATTTTTTTTATATTAATCACTTTATGGAAGATCAAATTATTGTGAAATTGTTGGGGGCATTTATGTAATATTTTGGGGGCTCGAGCACTCTCAAGCCTATAGTTGATGCAGATGCTAAGTGTTGTAAGCCGAGACCAGGTGTATAATAAATAATATTTAAAAAATACGAGTTTATATATTTGTGTTTCCTCGGTTGTTCCCGGCATGCCAAAGTCAATATAAAAATAAGTTTTGCCTGTAAAAATAAGGCTGCCTCGCAGCCTATTCTTTAGCAGTCAGTCGTCGCAGTAACGATGAAAAAGTTATTAATGTTATTAATTACGCAATTAGGTAAGTATGATCAGTGAATTGAATTCTCGTTGAATCATTTATTATGTTGTAAATAATTATTTCGCCGATACCCACAAGATTTGCCATTTTTAACAAGTTGAACTGTGCGGTACCACGCCAATTATATAAAAAAATAAATATTTTCTGTGGTAATTGTTATGTATAGGAGTAATAATAAATATTTTGCAGGTACATATACACAGAGAAAAATCCGGGCCAAGATTACTACTTTCTCAGATGGTTGAAAACAACGAATGCAACAATAAATTTGTATATCTTATTAAAATAGTAGTAGCATTAATTAGCAAATATTTAGAGACTAAATACAATTATTGTAAAATGATATATAATTCGAGATACTATAATTGAAATAATATTTGTTGGCCAGTACTATCTGATCACCAGGTATACAATCTGGTACATCACTTTACTATATAGATTATTGTGAAATAGATTTTCTTCTACTATATTGGTATTATAGCGATAACCCTACATCGATCTGTCACTTGCACACGAGCAATATGTTTGAGTCCAACTGATGTTTTCTGTGTACGCAGAAATATTCGGTTGCCATTTTCGTGACAAAGCATATTACTATATTTTAATTTAAATTTTTCAAAGTATACTTACACTCGGAAGCCCCAACATAAACCTTAATATCTCGGTAACTAGGAATGCGAGCTTATTCAAATCAAAGTATTTTATAGACTATTTAAACGCTGGAATGCTGGTTTTTCAGTTGCGACAACTCGCAGGCATGTGATCTCCGTATTTATACAATTATGTAATTATATGCGAAAAAAAGTCGCCTTCATTGAATAATACACCATTATACATTAGCATGCGTGCACTAACACCCCTTTCAAAGAAACCTTCGAGGGTTGAAAACATGCCGTCGTGAGTTTCATTTCCATGGCTAGCTTTGTAAGGGTTAATACTACTCAAATACAATTAATAAGTTTCTTGGTCGCTGTAAAAGAATGCCCTCAAAAGGGCTAAAAACAAAATAGGTATTTTTTTTTGAGAATCGACTTCCGAATTACCGATTTGTTTTTGCTGTTGTCTCTATTCTGTCACAAGAAAAAAGTGTTCCTGGTATTCAATATTCTATTAAGGTTTATGTTGGTGACCCGGATTCAACGCTCCCGAGTGTATTAAGTATATATAATTTTTATTTTGAATTCTCACCTGGCCATTCTATAGGTATCTCAAAATTTGCTGTACCATCGTATTTCTCAATTTTATGGCACGCATGGAAAGTCGGTAAAGTTAGCTCGTCTTCGGATGGGTAATTGAGTTGTCGCAGTGTCCCCTCGGAGTAATAACAAACTGCCCAGTTGACACATGTATGATTGACTGCCAGACAGGCAGTTGGGGCGGCTGACACGTATCCGTCACAACTTGTTCGCGACAATGCCCAGGAGAGAGAGTGACAGACGCGACCAGGTTACACGCGCTCGATCAGATCGATAACAAGGGCCAAGGCAGATACGCCTTGAGCCGTATGATGAACCTGATCGAGCGAACCAAGCAAGCTCTCCAACTTTCTAAGAAGGTATAGAAGATAACTACTTCACTACTATTCGCTTCTTTATTGACCGACTTCAGAAAAAGAAGGAGGTTATTATTTCGGTTGTATTTTTTCAATGTTTGTTACCTCAGAACTCCGTCATTTATGAACCGATTTGGAAAATTATTTTTTATTTGAAAGAATATACTTCCAGATTGGTTCTAATTTTTAGAAAATCCTGTTATGATGATGGGATCCATGATAAATTGAAGAAACTCCTCAAATATTATCATATGAAGTTGAAATTTTACATTTTGGTTCAGTTCCGATGACAAGGCATTTTTTATGGTAAGCATGACCTGATTCTACACCCGGGATTGGCTCCCGACGAGGGGACTCCTAAGCGGTCAACAGCACAGATACGAAATTTTGTATACGCATTCAGTTATGATAGCCCGTTCTAAGTTTTACAATGCCATGGCTGCTGCACCCAGGGTTTGCTCCCGACGAGAGGAATTCTCAACTGTTTACATACGAAACGAAATTTTGTATATGTATTCAATTACGACAGCCCGTTCTAAGTTTCGCCAAGACAGGACTGCGGCATCTAGGGTTGGCTTCCAACGAGGAATCTCTACTGAAAAGTCGGTTATTGTTGATAAAATTTTATGTATTATTTTTACATTTTTAGGCGCGACAGCCGGAGCAACATGAATATGCTACATCATTTTTACATCTTTATATTTTGAGAACTGCTAAATATATATTATTCAAATATGCATCAATCTCTAGAACTACTTAAATAATTATTTTCATTCACACTATTATATATATATAGGTACAAATTAGTAAAGGCGTTTTTATTTCAGTAGCCTAATGTTTATCCTATGTGCCACCTATTATCTTTATTTTTGCTTACAACTTGAGAATCAATGAACACAAGTAATTAATATAAAATCGATTGTCATTATAGATTTCTAGACAAAAAAAATATGCCATCGCTTTAGCCATGACATTTTCAACTTTAAATTTTTGGAATCGGTACTTTTTTCCGAATGGTCTGATAATTTGTATGAAATCTCAGAAACTTTTAACCTGTTTTGTTCACGTATAGCTTGAGGGTAATGGAAATAGGCAAGAATCTAATCATTCCAGTGGTTCTCGAGTTATTAACACATCTTCAGACAGACAGAAGTTGCTTTTTATATGTAAGGATATAGACAAAACGCAAATGATATGCTTACAGTTTTATATTATAGAACATAAGGAAAATCTAATTAAATGTATAATAGTATGTAATTATTTTACGTCTACGTACGTGTGCAAATTAATGGGCCAAACGAAGTTTTTGATATATGAAATTTAATTGAGGTTTAAAAACTAATTATATGGATAACTTATAATTGTCTACTGTTATTAAACTATGGTATTTTTATTATGAAAATTCTATGAACCATAAAAGCAAAATAAAGATAAGTAAATTCAGTCTTACTTAATTATGATCATCATTGTGAATAAATTTTAATTTTAAAAAATCCACTAAAAACACGCTTTTATAAATGCACGTAAAAAACTAAACATTTTATACAGGCATTTATGTCAATATTTACACTATTTACACTCAATATTTACAAGTTAATATATAAAAGGTTTGTTATAACCTTGAAACCTGATCGTGTTCAAAGTCCATTACGTAACCTTTCTCACAAGTGCAAACACGACTATGATACGATATTCCACCATGGAATGCCAGTTTCTGTCTTCCAGCTTCATCATCACACCTTAAAACTTAATAGTGGTCAAAGTTCATTACAAGACCTTTCTAACAAGTCCAAACACGGCTATGATACGATATTCCATCATAGAATGCCAGTGCCTATCTTCCGGCTTCATCATCAGACCTTGAAACCTAAGCGTGGTCAAAGTTCATTCCAAGACTTTTCTAACAAGTCCAAACACAGCTATGATACGATGTTCCATCATGAAGTTCCAGTTCATATCTTCCGAATCCATCATCAGATCAGTTCGACAGTACCATATTATTGTATTGTCATCAGAACTACATACAGCTGCCAATTTTCATGACGCTACGATCCTTGGAAGATGGTTAAATTAGTTACCTTAGATTCCATTACATAGTTACATACAGGCCGACCTAATAATAAAAGCGTGTTAAAAATGTATCTTACCGTAATAATTTTATCCGTGACGAATAAAAGTGTAATTTTGAAGAAAAACTGAGAATTTTACTATTTTAGTCTGTAAGCTCCATTTATTAAGATTATAATGGCTAAATTAATTTGTGATAAAACGTACTTTAAAAATGTACTTTGAAAAGTCAATAGCAATAAACACTTCTACTCGTAAGTTATCCATGTAATTAAACCTCAATAAAATTTCAAAATATCAAAAAAATCGTTAAAGTCTAATATTCTGCACACGTCTGTAAATACTAAAAGAGACAGTGAAATTGTTACCTATTTAAAGGAAAATGCATCGAAATTATTACCGCAGCGACCGAAACCTAATGAACATGGCACGAAAGTCTAGTTTACGTATTGAATATTATAATATTATTATAGAATGATCTGGAATATTCAAGAGGCGTTGTCATTGTTGAGCGCGCTCTCTCGCCTCGTAAAGCATTTATGATAATCGAGCAGTCGGGTATAAATCACGAGCTGGGATGAATACAGCAAAAGGCAGTCACAATGCGAGCGCTACTGACGCTGATCCGGATCTCACTGCCCACCCACCCACATGCCGCTAAGAAATATCATAGAAATATGGGAAAACAAGGAGATTTCTATGGTATTAAAGGTTATCGTTTAAAGACTCTCCCCGTGGGCGAAGTATCAGCGCTGAAGCTGTGATAATGAAGGCCAAACGGTAAATATACGAGTGTGAGCCATATAATTTAAATACGTATAAGTGACCACAGAGGAAATGCATGTCACCATAAAGGCAATGTACCATAAAGCAACTAATGACAAGTGGAGGTAGGAAAGGAGGTCCATAATATTATAAAAGAGAAGATCGTCGTCGACATCATCATCATCATTAGCGCCACAACTCATTGTGAGCCCTAGCTTCGTCTAGAATCATTTTCCATTCAACTTTATTTGCGCTTTGATTCCCCAGTGCATTTAGGCGTTTAGCCGCAGAGCCAAGCCATCGCAGTTTTATTCGTCCGACTTTTCGATGACCTTCAGCTTTCCACAAAGAATGCGTTTCAACGGCTATTGATTTTCTTTCCAAGTGTCCTAGCATTTTTCCACGTGTCCCGGCATTCTTTCACGTGTCCTAGCCACTTACAATTTTTAGGAATCTCAGAACACGCACATCTTTATACAGATTGTAGACTTCTTTGTTTGTTCGTTTTCTCCACACGCCATTCACCAAAGTTCCTGCGTAGTATTTTGTTACCAAAGATATCATAAGTAGTTAATATTCATCCGCTTTGGAGAGAGTCCATGTTTCTGAAGTATACGTTAAGACTGGTCTGATAAGTGTCTTGTAGAAGTCTACTCTAAGTCTACCCTAGACAACAGCGGTGGCAACATCGCGGAAGCGTCGGGTGCTACCAACTTCAGGCGGTAAATTCGTTTAACCTTATTTATAACACCAAAAAACCGCGATAGTCTTCCATTTAATAATGATAATTTTATTTCCATTAAATTTTAATTCTTGTTTCTTATATTATAATGTTTATAAAAGCGCTCCCCCACAAATATTTTTAATGTTGATCCGTAGCATCAGCCCGTCCCGTCCTTAATTCGCCATCTTTCAATAGCATTCACTCATCACATTACATTTGTATGGCGCTATTGTCATTTTCAATGTCAGAGATATGTATGTCCTTTTCGCGTCTACCCTGGTGGACTACCCTAAGTATACCCTAGATAACGGCGATTGCAACATAGCCGAAAAGTCAGGTGCTACAAACTTCAAGCGACAAATTCCTTTTGCCTTATTTATAATGTCAAACAACCGCGATAGTCTTCGATTTCATAATGTTAATTGAACTTAGTTTATTGTCAATATTCAATACCTTTTTTTATATATTTTTACATTATGGTGTTTGTAAAAGCGCTCCTGCGCAGATAATTTTATTGTTGATCCCGATCATCAGCCCGTCTCGTCCTTCAATCGTCATCTTTCGATGGCATTTACTGATGGCTTATCACATTACAGTTCTGTGGCGCTGTTGCCATTTTCAATGTCAGAAGTATGTATGTCCTTTTAACCTACCCTAAGTCAACCTTATATGACAGCGGTTGCAACGTTGCCGAAACGTCAGGTGATACAAACTTTAGGCTGTAAATTCGGTGCCTTATTTATAATGTCAAAAAAAATCGCGATAGTCTTCGATTTCACATTAATAATTGAGTTTAGTTTATTGTTATTCTTCAACGTTATTTTTAATATATTTTTACATTATGGTGTTTGTAAAAGCGCTCCCGCGCAGATAATTTTATTGTTGATCCGTAGCATCAGCCTGTCCCGTCCTTCATTCGTCATATTTCAATGGCATTCACTGATGGCTCATCACATTACAGTTGTGTGGCGCTGTTGTCATTTTCAATGTCAGAAATATGTATGTCCTTTTCGAGTCTGTGTCGTGGATGTTGGATCGCCTTGAGTGTGCATGTAAATATGCGGAGATTGAGTAGGTTGTCTCCGCGATGAGTGATGCTGCGATGCACCGCTCGCTGGGAGATCGTCAATAAAAAATGAGCGTTCATTTGGAGGGCCTCGGCACAGATTATAGTCGTGTATATTCACACGGAGGCTATTGTACTCCTCCAACTGACCCTTTCCTCTGATGTCTGCATTCGAGGACCCAGTTGTAAAGCATTAATCACGTTTATATCACGGGTTGGTGTAGATATTTAACCCTTAAGTGAATTTTTCGTAAATTTTGTGAAATTAAAAAGGTGAATTAATCTACGGAATCGAAAAGGATCCATCATCGAACGACAATCATCCTATGCAAATCAAAAGTGTTTTTTTAGTCTGACTAAATTGACCGACCGAATAAAAATAGCCGAATCGTTCTTTAAATCATTCTGTACTACCCAACACAGACAAAACAAGTCTTATCAGGATGGTAAAATCCGAATAACCTTATAATTTAGAAATCTTTCTGGTAGTAGTAAATTTTGATAAATACCTGAAAGTGCAGATCTCGTGGAGGAGTGTTTTTTTACGACTGCCCAACAAAAAAGGAGTGTAATATGTTCAGGGTTCATCCATGTATGTTTTCCGTTTCTTTATTCCACCATAGCTTGTTTCTATTCTTTATTGTGACAGTTCACAATGAGCGGGTTTATTGTCATACGAAAATCTCTTACAACCAACCCTACTATGAAGTGTTTATATGTATGCTTGTAGCATGTGTGTGTGTGTCTTGTTATTACATTTGATCGATAGAATTCAAATGCAATTCCGTAATTTTATCCCAACGGAAATAATAACCCAGCCGGGAATCGAACCCGGAACCTTACAATGTAAGATCAGGTGACCTAACCACTGTGCCACCGGGCCCGTGTATAACTTCTAAACGCTTGAACCGATTCTGAAGTATGTACTAATGTTAGAATCGCTATGTCATCCCAAGTGTTATAAGGTACTTTAACGATCCAAATACCAAGTAAATATTTGTCTAATTGTCGAAATCTCCAAATGTCAATAAATTAACATAAATATATAGTGTTTAGTGTCAAATGAAAGGAATACCAAATAGTGTCATATGTGGAATACCAAAACCACTATTTTTTCCTGGATAAACCGTAACAAAAATAATTATAAATACAGTTCTGTAACGTTCGTCGTGTTTTTTATTCTTTTTAATATGTTTACTTGTTTTTCGTTTGTACTTAGTTGCTAGGTGTGTGTTGGTACTCAGTGGCATTTGCAATAAATTATTAATTTCAATAATGAAAATGTCTATTTCCGTTGTGTCTCAGGAGTGCATGAGAGTGGATCGCGCAGGTTATATTATTTTGCTTTGGCATTACCGTAAAAGACGAACTGCAAGAAAACAACTGTGACATAGAAGTCGACCATATTGCCGACGATAATTTGCGTTCTGAAGACATTTACGAGATGTTTTTATTTATTTAAATTTCGTTATATTACATGCGGCCTAAGCAACGCCGCTCAACATTTCTAACGGTTCATCGATAAAGTAACAAATAGTCTAGAATTGATCTGTTCTTACATCGATGATAGTCAGAACCCATAAGAAACCTGGAAGAATAATTGGAATATCTGCACGCTCTATTTAGTCGCTGAGTAGGTACAATATGGAATCGTCATGAAGGAATAAAATAAAAAGTCCAAATATTTATAATGCGTATTGCGAAAGAAATAATCCCAGGCCTGATTATAAAAATGAAAGTATGACCACATTACAGAGTACAGAATGAGACTTCACTGGCTGACGATCCGAGAAAAGAGATATACCTACGAGAGTCCTCTGACTGAATCTTGAAGAGGGCCGCCCCGATCTATCTCATGACTAGGTGCAATGCTTTAGTAACTCACAGGCGCCTCTGAAATCCAAAGACAACCTACTGCTCTCGATCCCTGGCCAGAGTAGTTATTTCTACTCGCACTATTTCTCCGTACAAGGAGTCCGATTTTGGAATGCTTTACCCACACATGTAACGACAGCACCGAGTTTGTATTGCTTCAAACGCAGGCTCAGTACCACTTTAACACGCACTCATAAATTTATCTCATCCCCTTCTCTCCTAATTCCGTGCGTCATTGTAGGTTTATTGTTTTTTTTTTAGTTTTATTTCTTTTTATTTTTAAGCTATTCCATAGCTTTTATCGCGGGCCTAGTAGGCCAGCGCGGCGACCGAATGAAGAAATTTCTTAACGAAAATTAATGATTTTAAACTGATAATTACGTCTAAACGAGTACTGCTTACGATTCGAAAAAAATATATGTTAAAAAAGAACATTTTCTTAATATTCTTAGCCTTGAATATTTTAGATTTTGTTTATATTACATAGTGTAATTAATTTGTGAAATTAGGTCTAACCGAACACAAAAACGACTACTACGCAAATACTATCTGGCGTATTATTATGAAACCTGCACCATTTTAAAGATAATTTAATTATCTATCTTTTTATCTACGATTTTTTTCGAATAATCCGTTTTTTTTGCTTTGTCGCATAAAAAATTCGTGCGCGGCGCTCTATCGGAAGACGTTTAAATTATTCCGAATCATTTGCAACCGCAGCCGCAAATGATTCGGAATAATTTCAACGTTTTCCGATAGAGCGCAGTTATCTGATATCAGAAAAAATAAAATAAATAAATAATTATAATTGCATTGGTTGTTAAAAATGCTATGCAATAGCTTTACCGCGGCAGTCCCCGAGTGCCACACGTATTATTTTTTTTGCTGTATTTTAATGTTAGGTACCTTTGATTAGAGTTTATTTTAAAGGTTATTTAAAAAATAGTTTTATCTTATTAACACGCTTTTATTAGGTCGACCTGTATGTAACTAATTATGTAATGGAATCTAAGGTAACTAATTTAACCATCTTCCAAGGATCGTAGCGTCATGAAAATGGGCAGCTGTATGTAGTTCTGATGACAATACAATAATATGGTACTGTGGAACTGATCCGATGATGGAGTCGGAAGATATGAACTCGAACTTCATGATGGAACCTCGTATCATAGCTGTGTTTGGACTTGTTAGAAAAGTCTTGGAATGAACTTTGACCACGATTAGGTTTCAAGGTCTGATGATAAAGCCGGAAGATAGGCATTTTTGGATTGTAAGTGCATTTATAAAAGCGTGTTTTTAGTGTTTTTTTTAAACTATTAATTTATTTTTACCGCAAAACATGTTTAACTATTAGGCTAAGGTTAGCTGTAATATATCGGTTCATCGTAATAAGCTCGTTGATTTGTTTCATCAAATAAAGCGTTTCCTTATTATTATTATTATTGCTATTACAAATGTAGTATCGGTTAGGTGCACACACAAACATGTTGAATCTAGTGACATTTGAAAGCGTGTCATATCTGGTGTATTAGTAGTGTAAACTTCGTTTCTGTGGCTATACGGGGCGAAGTGAGGCGATGGCATCTCATCGTTTGTTTGATTCGGTCGCGCGATCCAAGTCGCTATTAGGCCACAGTCCAAGTTGCTGCTCGTCAGCGTCCAGATAGAGATCGAGCGGACTTGCCTTCGCCACATTCCGGAGAGACAAGAATGCCCCGTCAATACTGACATTCCTATGCTTAAAAAAACAAACCGCAAAAAGCGCCAGTACTGTGTAGTCAACGTCCGTCGAAATGTTGTGGTTGCGGAATGGCAAGCAGTCGTGTTGCATCAAATTGTGTCAAAAACTTAGTCATATTCTGAACTGCTATTCAGCTAATTTAGAGTGCGAAGAAGGAGCTATATTTAAAAGCAATCCTATGCTACACGGAGAAAAATAATATTACAAGTCGTAATGTTGAAACGGAAAGTGCTAGTCTAATTGTATTATTACTAAGTACACCTAATGCCACTGCACGTACAACTATAAGAGAATTACCATTTAATTGGGTCCCAACCAGTGACGGCTCGTCCTAAGGAGCGCTGGTGCGGTGCACTCCCACAAAAATTTAAGCAATTAAATCAATAATTACCCTGTACACTTTTTTAAAAATAATCCATCGCTAGGAACAATAATCCGACCGACTAAGTGGAGCGCCAGCGAATACGCTCCTATGAACCAATGTTCAATACAACAAACAGCACTGAATGTAACGAGTGCGAAAGAGAAAAATCGACAATCTCCTGCACGTGAAACAAAAGATTTTGTATGGAAATTTAGCAGTATTAAGAGCGCCGCTCCAACGGGTGAACAACGCGCATGCGCTCTCGGCTCGCTATCTCGCTCCCACCGGGACGTAGCCAGTGCGACTACGTTCATACTGTTGCCGAACGTAAACAAAATTAAATGTCAGTCAGTGTCAATAATTGACACGCGCGCGAGGCAATATCGAATTTTGGCACTGTTTGACTGTAAATAATTAGAAAAATAGCTTGTTTGCATGTTATTTGGCGGTAACAATGGAACAATACAGTGTGTCGTACATAAAAAACTGTGAAAAGACTTTAGAAGTGCGTCTCGAACTAAAATCAAAGGGGCGACCGCGTCCTGAAATAACGCTAACACAAACGTGTAGTACAAAATCTAAAACTTATACACTGTGTTTTCAAACCTGAGCAGTATACCAAAACACCGTGGTTATGTGGGTGTGAAGAAACGAACAAATTGTTTTGTTTTCCATGTCTTGTGTTTGGAGCCGGCGCGGGCGGTGGTGCCGAGACTGTATGGACAGAAACTGGTGTTCAAGATTTAGCGCATCTTTCAATTAAAGTGAAAAAACATTCGCAATCTCGATTTCATATGTTAAATGAAGTGCAATTGGCATCTATCGGGCGACAAGATATTCGAAAGGCGCTCGATTCTGCTTATCGAAAATCTATTCGAGAGTTCAATGAGCGTGTTGATGAAAATCGATATATTTTACGTCGCTTAATAGATTGCGTGGTATTCTGTGGTGCATTCCAAATTGCATTACGGGGACACGATGAATCTACGGAATCTCTGAATTCCGGAATATATAGAGGCTTGGTTGATTTTGTGTCAGAGATCGATTTGGCCATGAAGCAGCACTTATCAAGCAGTTCTGTTTTTAAAGGTACGTCTAAATCAATTCAAAACGATATTTTGGATGCTATTTATGAAGTTTGCAGATGTGAAATACAGATACAAATAAAAAATGCAGATTTTGTTGCAATTCAGGCAGACGAATCAACTGATTGTTCTACTATTCAACAGCTGGTGTTTATTATAAGGTATATACATGATGGTAAAATTTACGAACGATTTTTGAAATTTTTACAACCTAAGGGTTATACATCAGAAGTAATAGCGGCTGAAATCATGAAAGAGCTTGATTCTTTAAATATTGATAAAAAAAAATAATTGGACAGAGCTACGACGGAGCTGCCGTCATGAGTGGAAGTACAAATGGCGTCCAAAAGATTATTAGAAATATCTACCCATATGCTTTTTATGTACATTGTTACGCGCATCAACTCAATTTAATTTTAGAAAAATGTGCATCGATTAACCACACAGTACGAAGCTTCTTTTGCAATTTGCATGCATTTCCATCGTTTTTCACGCGATCGTCGAAAAGATCCGAATTTTTAAAAGAAATCGTCCACAAAAGAATACCTGCCGCTCCACAGACAAGATGGAATTATAATACACGTACAGTAAAAGTTTTAAACGATAACTTAGAGCCCCTGAAAGAGTGTATGCAAGCAATAATGGACAGTCGTAACAGTGACCCAAAAACATTTAATCAAGCTCAAATGCTCCTTTCATATTTAAATGAAGACAATTTTTTATATTGGCTAAACTTTTTCGCGACGCTCATGCCCCACTGTGAAATGCTGTTCAAGTGTTTGCAGTCTCGATCCCTTGACTCAATTAAAATTATGAAAGAAGTCACTAAATTTGAAAAGGTCGTCAATGAATTACGTGATGCTGTTCCACCGCCTTCGCCTAAGAAAAAACGTCGGCCTGATAACGTGAATCATTCAGCTATGAGAAAAGAAGTGTGTGACATATTACGAATGCAGATAAAAGACAGATTTGTTCATACAGACCATTTATTGGCGTCCAAATTGTTTTACACTGACAAATTTTTAGACTACAATAAGAGTTTTCCGGATGATGATTTTAAGAAAGTGGTAAACACGTATGATTTCCTGGAAAAAACTAAACTGAAAAATGAGCTATTAGTCATTTATAGCAGAGAAGATTTTCACAACGCTGAAGGCGCCGTTGCTTTACTTCAACATTTTATGGAATTTGCATTAGAATCCGTATTTGCTGAAAGCATGAAACTGCTAAAAATTATTTGTACCATTCCTATGACGTCAGTAGAAAGTGAGCGCTGTTTTTCGACGTTAAATAAAGTCAAAACGTTTTCACGCAATACTATGGCACAAGATCGTCTGAATGCATTGTGTATGATAAGCATAGAAAAACGCTTAATTAATTCCATCTCAGACTTTCACAAGAAAGTGATAGATGTTTTCGCTGGACAAAAAGACCGGCGAATGGATTTTATTTACAAATAAATGTAAGTAATTATATCCTGTTTTTTTTATTGCACACCCATAAAAAATATTCACGAGCCGCCTCTGGTCCCAACGCATGATAATTTGAAAATTCCACTACTGGGAGTCTGTAAAATACTGTTGTATCGTACGTGCTTCTTATACGTCGAAACGCAACGGATAGTCTTAACGGTACATAGTTACATAATGGTCGACAATGACACCTCATACAATCAACAAGGACACGGCTATTTTGTAGCACGACAACTGACGGTTGTGCAGTCAGACTGCTTTAGACATGCAGTGCGTATACCACTGCCATAAAAAAAAAACGGCAACGACCTTTGACATGCCGGCAATGGTCTTACATCAGTATGCTTCATGTGGTAGCGTCTTTATGAAATTGGGTCCTTGTTCGGCCATTATCGCAATAAGGGAGATCTTTATTTAAGGAGCCCACGTATATATTTTTTTCTCAGTATTTGATATAAAAAACAACCCTTTTTGTCGGAGCTCTGTTCAGGTTCAGATCACTCGCGATAGTCGATAGCGATTCCACTCCTATTATGTCACTGCCACTATCACTAGGAGCAGCAATACATAATAACATAAGCAATACATCATAACATAAGCTCAAAACCACAGGGTAGTAAACATATAAGTATGTCACAAAACCTTTTCTTGGAGAAACATTTGAAACCAAATAACCAGAAATCTTTTAGAAAGTGCGAATTTGTAGCCGCTATACCCATATATTTAATAATTTATAATAGAAAAAAGGATGTAATTAAAAGTATATGATTCTGAAGTTTATTTATTTACATATAACAATAACATAGGGATAAAATAATTTAAAATTCTTGCTAAGCCATCGCAAAAGCTTTTGTGAATATCTCTGAACTGTTTCTCTTTCTTCCCTGCTCGAATTCACTGTATAATATCACTCTAAATAATTAAAATATGTATCTATGTTTTTATCCTGTGATCTTATAATGTAAATTAAAGAATAGCCGATCGAATCTCGACAAATACAGTAACAATTAAATCTCGACAAATATAGTAATAATCGCTTGGGTTCTATTCAAATCATAGCAACTTATAAGGAACCAAGTTTTAAAACAGCAAGTTTTCCCTTAAACTTGTTACAACATTAAGAGGGAGTCTAGGATGATTGAAGGATCCGAATCGTTGCTCCTTTGGTTATATTCTCGAGATTATCATAAAAATGACGAAGCATACAGCGAATTGTTATGATTGTGAAAACAATCATCTTGAATTTTATTGGAGACAATAGCGCAATCCAGGCCTGTCGCTAATCCGAGTTTATTCAGCTAACGGGCGGTAATGCGACAGCAACGAGAGGTGCACGCTCAGATGATCGCTGCATTCGAGTCCTGTCGTGATCCGTTATAAATATTAATGTTAAGTGGGTGAGGACGTGTGAAGTGAGAAGCGGTTGATCAGGCCATTGTCAACGTGAACTTTGAATGACTCCCACGCGGCGAGACATAAACATGTTTACATGCTTTTAATTCAGCATTCATTAACGAGCCACTTCAAGTGCAGTCGCTACGAGATAGACTGAAGGGCAGATGACGTATGAGGTAATTGCGATGCGATATATTAAATCATTGCAACACTGATTCGTCCTTTTTGAGGTTTTTGACATGAGTCCCAAAATTTAAAGAGACAGCGCTTCAGCTCGGATCGAATGCAAAAAGATGTGGTAGATAAGCCTTTCCCCAAAAGTTGTAAATGGCGAATTTGTCTTGACCCCAGACTTCGATATTTTTAGTATAAATATACTTTTCTGGAATGGAATAAATAAATATCATAATTTTAGTCCGATTTGACTTATATTAGTAATGCATATAAATTGAGAATAGATACACTATTCGTCTACCAACAATTTAAATACATTACTGTAAATATTACCTAGTCACAGGAAGGAAAACTCGAAAACACACTATAATCGACGAATATCTCAAGACAAAAAATGGCCAAAATTGACAATATTTTACAACTTGGCGGCTGTTGAATATATTAAGAATTGCAAGATTAAAAAAAGTCCCACAATAATTTCCCCAGTAACAAGGTAAAAATCATTGTAACTGAATAGGGAATTCCACTTTGCCAAATATCATAGGACAAACATATTTTTCGAAATATTCGTCGCGAAACGTGCAATATGGTATATGTTTTCCAATAATTAAATGTATTGGATGTGTAGTACATTTAACTATGATTTTAAAATCAAATCAATAACTATTGTTTGTTTGTAGGAAACGTTGCCATAGGTAAATAAAAATCTTTTTAAAAAGTATCCGGAGTCACCCCTTGGGAAAATTGGCAGTAGGTATCCAGTTTGACACATACCCATGGCGTGAATCCGGATTTGCCCAGTTTATTTAAATTTATTGTTGTTGTAATGATTATATTAGGCCTTGATTATTAGGAATATATATTTTGAAAACTATACATTATTGTTTGAAACAACATAAACTTTTATTTTTAAAAATAACCTTTATGGGAATAGAAATATTGTTGGTCCGTGACCAGCTCCACCCGACGCTGCTTATTTAGACGAACTAGAGGTTTAATGAAACACTTTTGAAAATCTGATTTTTAAAAAAGAGCAAAGTTACAGTTAATTCCATTGAATTTAGTTGAATATCCCTAGGGTGGCAGAATATCGGCTTCGCGGGACACGTCCGTCGCTGACATTGCAGGAACATTTAACAAACAAGCAAACGAGATGTTTCCGCCTTTTGTTCGGCCGATGCGGCGACTGACAGCGGTATTGTTTCATCCCCTTAGAGAGATCGTTGACACGTTGACATCAATAGGGGAACGAAAAAAGTGTAGAAGCAGAATTGTATCGGCAAGTTTTAGTTAGAGGTCTCGAAACCGGTCCCGGGAATATGGGAATTTTACAGTGATATTTTGGAAATTGTGAATGCATCGCTGAATCATGCGAGAAGATAATACATATTTTTAAAATATTGAAGGGTGTGTCAGATTTTGAGTTGTGATTTGCATACGTGTGCATCTATGCTTTGGGTTTCGGTTACAGTATATAAATATAAACAGTAGCTACTAAATTCAAGCCGTCCTAGTCATAAGTGATTTTATGCCTGACGTTTTAAGTTTTCCGTGGATGTAATTATAATAATAAGGAATAACTAACGAATCAAAAGAAATTGTCAGCCGAATCAGTAAGAAATTCCGTTTCCGAGTCAATCGGTAACAAAACGACAGCGTAGGATTGGACACTGAAGAATTCAAACATCCATAAACCGTGAGCGCAGCCGTATTTTTAAATCAATGACGACATTGTGATCACCAATAATTGCCAATATCGCAGTTTGTGTTACTGCCTAATGCCAAATGCTAAATAAAGTTGGTAGACTCAGCCGCGGGCAAATTGAAATCGGCCGCCTCGGGCACAGGAGTATAAATATATTACTCATGTGCCTCGGATGACGTATCTCGAACTGTCCCGATACGCCGTTGTAAACAGTGAGATACTTTTCGTGGAAATCGTTTCGGGTGCATTGAAGTCATAAAACCTAATTCGCAGAGAGCTGAATGTCATATTAGAAAATATCCATAAAAAGTGTTTCGACGACTGGATTATTCGTTAGCGTAAGTACCTAATTAAGTACCTATATGTTATCAAATGGGGTACCTATATATGACATCGAAAACTATCGCGGTTGTTTGACATTATAAATAGGATAAAACGAATTTACCGCGTGAGGTTTGTAGCACCCGACGT
This sequence comes from Micropterix aruncella, assembly GCA_944548615.1. NCBI lineage: Eukaryota > Metazoa > Arthropoda > Insecta > Lepidoptera > Micropterigidae > Micropterix > Micropterix aruncella. Next base: position 7,102,187 of record OX155951.1, read on the forward strand.
TTCGGCGACGTTGCAGCCGCCGTTGTCTAGGGTACATAGTCTACCCTGGACAACGGCGGCTGCAACGACGCCGAAACGTCGGGTGCTACACACTTCACGCGGTAAATTCGTTTTAGCCTATTTACAAATGGGGTGTATTTTAAAAATGACAAAGTAAATTTGGTTCTTCGCTAAAACACTCACATGAAACAGGAAGTAAAAGCAAGCTAGCCCACCAATAAGTGAATACTAGATTAGGACAGAGGTATTACGCATTTCTGGAACCGTATCTGTATGACTCCTTCTGCAATGTTCTATCAGCTCTAGGTTCAAAGTTTAATCAGCAGAGTGACTCTGAAAAAAATACTTTAACAAGTGGCTCACGACGAAAAGTAGAAGTGAGTGCGAAAAAATAATAAATCACCACTTGACGTAGGCTATGATAAATCCTAAATGTTCGTACTTCGAAATATATACATTTACTTGACTATTGTTAAAATAAATTAATATGATTATAATAAATAATTAGTAGATTAAAGGCTATCTTCTAATAATAAAGACCTATATTTGCATAATAAGCAACCATTTTAATATATTTAATTTATTGGTCGTTTTATGACTTTATTATATATATATTTATTTATATATTTAATATTAATCGGTTAGTTAGTAATTCATTTAAATAAATCTCTTTTGATTTTTAACAATGAATTAAAAAAATAGGATAAAAAAAGTCTCTTTGTTAAATACTATCACTCCAGAACAGACATAAAATCTATTGGTGTGATAAAATCCACACAAATCCCATCTTTTGTTTCGCATATATTGTAAATATATTATTATTTAAACTCTTCGTTTGTCGTCAAAATCGGTTACTGTATTGAAAATTTTTGTTTAATCAAAATTAAATTAAATAATTAATGAAACCAATAGGTACTTCGTGTGATACTGGACAATTCCCCGTACCTACTTATTTGACAGGCCAGTACGTCCAAAGCAGCAATGCGGATAGGTAGGTTACCTATTCTAGCAAAGTTCTCGTTCTCGATCGAGAGCTGTGGCACTCGGGCGCGCCTCCCGCTTCATTAAGCTCCATTGTGCCTACGTCGTCCTAAGAAAAGCCTCCTCGTGGAGGTAACACACTAACTCACCGGGCCGGATAATGCTTCATTCGCGGCGCCTGATAGCGTCAACGGAAGCTGTAGTACGCCAGCGCGCTTCGCGTTCGCCACACTTATAAATCCAGCTTAAGTAATCTGCGCATTCGCCATTCGCCATACATCATTCGAGTCCCCGCGTTATTTATATCGTCTAGTTTTGAAAGCTGTATAGCTTTTATGTTATAACACCTACGACGATTGAGGGTATTCAGAAAGTAGTTCATCACGAATGACTATCATGCAAATGCGGCTGGTGGACCCGGCAGTTGCCACAGGGCTTCGTATCTCCAAGAGCTTGATAGACTTCTAGTTAGAAACAGCACACCACAGCAGAAAAGCAGAAGATCTACAATTAAGTGAATATTTATGAAGGTTTGTTTGGCTGTTTCTACTTTCTATAATGAAGTTTCGCAATGACCGGCTTCGGCTTTATTATCATACGGCAATCTCTTATAACCAACCCTACTATGAAGTGTTTATTAGTATATGCACGTGTAATATGTGTAAGTGTGTGTCTTGTTATTTATTGCATTCGATCGACAGTGATCTTGTCTCGATTATCTTGACGTGTTTCAAAAAAATATTGGTTTTTTGTTTTTGTGTCAGTACCTACTTTAAACCTAACAACTTGGGTTGTCGACTACAGCGGGCGAGCCCGTCACTACAGGAAGTTTTAACGATTAGTCGTTCTATCTCCCTGGAGTGAGCGTAGAAGACTTGGGACAAAACAGTCCACCATCTAGCTACGCCACAACCCGTAAGAGACCAACGCCTTACCGCGAGATAGCCAGTAATGTTACCTGGCGGGCGACACTCGCGCCCTAACTACCAATTTTAAACCTAACAGTGCATTCTAGTTGAACCATCGCCTGTCATTACTGATGAAATCTGCGGAGATTCAAGGAGCAGAAGAAAGCCACCACCGCCCGCCTGCTGATAAAACCTTATTAAAAAATCCTACAAACTACGGTGGATTTGACTAAAAGACGAATGAAATGCTATTCTGTTGGCCACGCCTGAAGATCCTCTGATTTCTGTTTCCAGTCCTTATTGTTTATTGTCATAGTGGTAAGGTCCCTTGATATTACATTGTACGATTCTGGGTTCGATTCTTGGCTGATCAGAGCGTATTCTACAACAAAAATGTGATAGCGGAATGTAAAATGAACGATCGTATCTTTTCCGCACAAAAACTACACGCCGAACGTAAAACCATCTGAATTAGTTTATAAACATTTGTTCCGGTCTTAGATTATGTCGCTTTATTATCGATTGGTAGTTTTATGCTAGAAAACTTGCATCCGTTCATTTTACATTCCGCTTCTAATGTATTGCCCTGTCTCGTTAACATCAACTGATTGCGATTTTAGTTATCGAAGAAACGCAATCGGGCCCAATGTCAAAGCCGCTGCAGCGATTATTTCACACATACCGCATGAGAAAGTGAATACAAGTGAGAACATTGTTTGAGTGTTAGGTCGTTCTACTCATCACTGCGGATATAACTATAGTCCAATCAACTTGATGCTCCTTTGTGAAAAAATGGAATCAATTATATACATAGAACATAGAATATAGAATAACTTTATTGTGCTATAGAAACATAACTTAATTCATATTACACTGGTTTTATAAAAAAGACAATGTATGCACAAATGGCGGACATATCGCTATGGCGATATTCATATCAATTCAATATTTCACACGAACAAACACATTTGAAAACTAAGTAAGTAGGTATTTTCCTTTACCGGCCCACCAAACGATGAGGAGGTAAAGTTTGTTTCGAGATGAAGACAAACATATCGATTTTGACCCTCCACCGAGACGATTTCCAGACTGAAGTCTGTCTGTGTATCTGTCTATTTGTCTGTTTGTGCGTATTCCTCCTCGATAGCGCCTAAACGTTTCATCCGATTGAGCTGAAATCCTAATCCAAATGATGCCTGCATCCGATTGGCATGCAGCCATCGGATGCAGGCATCCGATGGCTGCAAGCCAGGTCATGAAAATAGTTTGAAGATTGTGTTTGAAATCGGTTCACTAAAGGACGCGCAAGTTTGTTTGTTTGAAAAGCTTTATTGCACCCACAAAAGAATACAATGTGGTGGGCCTATTGCCAAGTGGCAATATCTACCGACCATACCGCCAGGGTTATTGTAACTGAAGGTTTATGTGGGCAAATTGATTTAGAATACACTTACATAAAAATCATCATAGTATAAAATATAAGTCAGTGTTTATTAACGTATGCCAACTCGATATTGAAGGGAGGAGTGGAATATAAGGACAAGCAAAGGAGACGGGGGGGAGGGGGTATTCATAAAGAGTAAAAGAATTTTTAAACCCGCTCAGGTTTTCAAATTGTCTTATCGGTAAAGGCACGGAATTCCAGAGTCGGGCCGCTTGCACTGCGAAAGACCTAGACATAAAAGTTGATGAATGCTGAGGTACAGCCAGTAATAGATTTTCCTGAGAGCGCAATGGAAGGCCATGGGATGAAAGCGGAGAGAAGAGATTATACAAATAAATAGGACAGTTTGACTGTAGTACGCGGAAGAGTAGGGCAAGTAAGTGAAATTCCCGACATTGTCTAATAGGTAGCCCTTCTTCAACCTTGAAATATTAGACAGAGACTAGGAATTTGGTATACGGATGCCTTGTTGGAGCGAAATCGCGTTGTGGAATTTTGGTTGGAATATCTTGTAAACAAGCGACACAAATAATATTTTAAATGCGTCATATTTAGGAAAATAATATATAATTTTTGAAAAAATACCATTTTAATACCACGGAAAATACTATGAATTGATACATCCTGTATATATATAATCTAAATTGGCTTAGAAGGTGGTCATAAAAAAACAGGATGCGGTAAATATCCAACGGTACACAAATCAAATTGCCACGCTAACCCGGCAGATGTCACGCCTTCGCGCGTCGTTGTATCGACGCCTGACAATGAGACGAACACGCAAACAAACCGCCCTGTGACGTCACCGGTCCGGGCACTCGGCCCCGTGCGGGCCACAAAAGCCCCCGGTGGGCCACAAAGGGCGCTGAAGATAGAGCGTCCGGGCGTCAGCGCGCGCCCCTTTGTTGCTAACAAGCCACGCAAGCCGTCAAAGCGCATTGTCGACAATTACACGTATCATTGTGCGGACTTCTGTCCGATGGAGGCGATCCGGCAAGGCAAGCCGTAGCCGGAAAAAAATCGGGGTAACTTTAGTTATCCAGGAATAGGTACCGAAGCTGATCATAATTGCGATATCTGCCTTCCTCAGTGCGCACATTCTGTGCCTTGGACATTAAGGCTATTAACTGACTTCGAAAACATTCAGGTGTAATTACTCCTACAATATAAGCGGTGAGTGTGTTTTATTATAATTTCATAATATTGACTGGTTAATTCTCTAAGGCTGCACTTAGCCACATTTTTTATTTAGGCCCTAAATTAATTAAAACGTGAGAGATCTCTGAGAGTTACGCTAAATATGCTCTGCCATTAACACCCTTATACCACCACTGCGTAAAGATAGTTATTCTGTGCTAGCGCTGCGATAAAACGTTTAGTATGCACCTGGTCGCCGGCGTGAGCCGACATAGAATCTGCGCTTGACACTTTGTCAAAGCTGGATTTTTATTGGTCAAACACTACAAAACTAACCCCGCCTATTTTTTCGCGTGTCCGCTTATTTCGGATATTCTTCTGAGGTCTCATGTCACCTTAAGGAGTTAATAGAATAATTAACAAATAATTGATTGTTGATGGTAATATAAGTGAATCCTGCAATGAAGTAAGTTTTACTGTAAACGGATGTAGACCCAAAGATGTTTTAATGTGATTATGTTTGATCTGGGGGTTAAACAGCCCCGCTTATAAAGTCCCAATTCAAGACTTTATTAAAGTGAAAAAGAGTATTTGCATTTTTAAAACAATTAAGATGTGATTATTAGAGGACTTTTAAAGTGAGACTGGGTAAGGTTCGAAAAAGCTTTCTTTGTCAATTTAGCATATTTTATAATAAATTGACTTTATGAAAAAGGTACAGTGTATCAATTATAAACCCATTAAGGAATTTGACAATATTTAATTTTCTCAGTTCTCTTGGCTTTCTTGATTATCTTATTATTTATCGTTTCTATTATTGACTTTTATATCATTGTGATTTTTTATTTTGACTACTGCCGATTAAATGTTATTATTGTTACTAATTTGTTACTATTTGCATCTTGATTTTTTGTTACTGGTTTTATTAAATAATTAAGACAGAGAGGATATAATTATTTTCTGATGTGTCGATTCTTCAGCGAAGCTGATCATTAAAGTCTGAGAAGTGGTTAATAGTAACAGACATGGTCGTTATTTTAAAATATGTGTCATGATCTATGTATTTAATGATTTCATGATTTCCCTCTGTGTTATTATGCCTTTATGTTATTAATATTAAACCAAAGGATCTCGGGTAATGCCGTTAGGTTTCGCCGTTTCCTTTCTGGAAAGTTAATGTTATCCTGTAAATACATGGCTTGAGAAAAAAAAACCATTTTTCGATATTTCAGAGGAGACCAAACCCTCCAGACCCCAGCCCTCCACGGTGAGGCAGGAAACTATAAACAAATGGGCGAGTTTATTATAGAGCATAGGCTATAACCAAGCTTGTGACAGTTATTATATACTTCAGTGTTATTACTTTAATTTTAAATTCAATTTAGGTCACCAAATCTACTTCTCCACTAAAGACCGTGTACAATATTATATCAACTAATAAATACTATGTACTTACTGTTTGTCATCATTTACGGATGAATCGGATGCAGCGGTGCGGCGTAAATAAATCTTTGACAATGGATGAAATAATCCTTCACAGAGAATTAACAAGAAAGTATATGAGTTCCCTGCATCTGATCGTCTCTTGCAGGATCAGACCATCAGACCAAGCGAGAGATGTCACAACCTGCTTCCAAGAACTTCTTCTTTACCTATCCAAGCGCTCACAATTTAACGCTCCCCTGCTTCCGCCTGGGTTCCTATACAGACGATTATCGCCTATATCGCCCTATCAAAACTCCTGAGGAGTGCTTTCTCTACACATTTCTAAAACTTTCATCCTCCTAATATTATATCGCATACTATAAAATTACCCTCCCTATCCACACACATAAAAATATTCATTCGCGATCCATTTCGCGACAAGCACGACAGCGAATATATTTATGAGATATACGAACATTAAAAAGCGACTCGACTTGGAGTCGACTCCAGTGCATGACAGTAGTCGCTATAGCCAGGCGTCCTTCGAGCCAGCAGCGTTGACAATTACCCACTCGTAAATGTAAATCGACTTCTCGCTCAGTGTGATATCTGCTCGACTTAATTAGTCGATTAAAATAATAAACACGGAGCATTGGCGCGCGCACGACACTATGAAGACATTATGGAGTGATGGTTAAAAGGGAGGTAGTCTGGGTAGACGTCACAATGGAGATTTTTCACTTGGGTGATGGCAATCATCATCACAATCATCATTGATGAATTCCATAAATAATAATATTCCAAAATAATAATATTCCATAAATTGAATTCCAAAATAAATAAAATAAATAAATAAATAAATAAAAAGATATAATGAATAATCAATAAGGACTCCTAGTAATCAGGCCTACCCAAGGTTCTTTCAATTTTATTGGTTTCAAAAAAACACATCACAAAATTTATCAATCTATATAGTATAAGCAATTGTGCAAAATATTACATTAAAAAAGTCCTACTGACTACAGTTTAGTACAGTCCTATGGGTTCTTAACGGTTCCGCGGAGCTCAAGTCTGATGCCCTGGTTGTATTTTCATAGGTCGACCCAACTCACGGTCCAGTTCCCATCCGGAAGTCTCCTCGAAGAGGGACACAACCTGGAAGGGCTGCTGTGAACTCCGCCTGCCCCGGATTTAACCTGCCGTCGTAGACAGTTGGGATCGGAAGTGCGCATCCGGAGGGACACCTCAGTATTAACGGAACCCAAACGGGTTCGTGCGCCGGCCGAGAGAGAGCGCTCATCGATTTTATTTATGAATTTAATATTCAGATGAAATCAGTTTTTGGCTACTTGCCGGGAAGGCCTTGGGGCGACATAACCGAATGTTTAAACAGAGGGTAGCAATGTTTGCAGGTTACGCATACCTACTCCGCATAATATTATTCCCGACACTTGTTCGAATTAATATTTAATTGCGTCTTTTATATTCTCGACTATGTTGTCAAGTGTTTGCGGACCCGCCTTTTGAAAACGATTTGCAAAAATTATCCCTAATTGCTTATACGTATGTGCCCTAGGCTGCCGCTTTGAAACGAGGACCGTTTTAGTCCCATGCCTTATAAAGCGAATGAGGCATAATAAATTTTAACTCGAAAAAATCGAAATAGACATCTTCATACAGAAAGAATTATAATTCCGTGCGCTCGATATCAACGTTCCTTTGTTAAGTTTAAAAAGGACGCCTTTTCGGTTTCTATTTTTTGTAGTTTGTCACATTTTAATTTTGTTTACGATGCTTCTTTATAAGATGAAAACAGGTGCGCTATAAAAACAGATAAATCATAATAACACAAATACATTTTCTACATAAATTCAAACCTTGTTTTTACTACCTGGATTATATTAATTTGCAAGTGTCAGACAACACACAGTTATAGGATACAAAGTAAAAACATATATGGTTAAAAAATAATGTTTTATGTTCCTTCAGCCATATTCTTCTGGGTCGTAGACTGCACTATCATGACTCTTTCGGTGATTCTGTTCATGGATTGCTAAGTTTACGATTTTTTTATCCCGAATATTTTTCTTTCATTGACAACCTTTTTACAAATGAGTATTTATTCAGTGAGTACTTCTTACTTCTACTAAATACTTCTTAAATTCTTGTAATACTTTTACTTCTACAGTGAGAGGTTATTTAGTATAGTGTATAGTATATAGCTTACTTAGTAAACTAGTAGTCAATAGTCAACAGTCTTTTATTCATCCAAAATTGCATATACAGTTGGATATGTCATAATCCTGATTGTTCAAAACACAATGATCAAAATATAAATGTAACAAATAATTCATTTTCTCCAAGTGAGTATAAATAATACTAAAATAACCAAAAATCAGACAAAATAAAAGATGCTCAATAATGTCAAAAATGTCATAAGTAAAACGACAATAGCCATAATGAATAATCAAATCTATACCTCTGGGTTTACCTCGGCGTTTACTTAGTATGTTTTAACATAAGATATTAAGATAAGATATTATTTTTCATAATAAATATGTGTCTATATTAAAGGTACCTATTGTAATATTTCCTCGAGGTCGTCTATCTTATAAATAACATGTGTGATAAGCCAGTGTTTAACTCCGTATTCGAATTGTTTTGGTTCTAAATCTCGTATTGTCAATGGCAGGTTATTAAAGAGTTTAAAGGCCAAATACACAAATGACTATTGGATCATAGTCAAACGGTCTTTGGACGGGCTATGCTGGCTTTGCTACGAGTGTCGTGATCATGTACGTGCATTTTAAGCGTACACTCGTGTATATTGTTTTTAGCATACACTTAGCAACTAAGAATATACGCTGATGCTATAGTAGGAACTTAGTATTTCTTGAAAAGAGGCGCGCAATGTGTGTCCCTCCGTACACTGGCTATTGTCCTCGTCGCCTGCTTTTGGATGATGAATGTTCAGCTAATGTACGTAGCATTCCTCCAAAAAATGACCGCATACGACAGCCTAGAGTGGAAACATGCATGATACACGCTCAAAGAAAACATGCATGATACGCACTCTCCCCGCTAAGATATTTAATTCTTCCGATAGCAAATACCACAGACGATAGACTTTTACATACATTATTGATGTGAGGTTGCAACCCTATAGGTTGCATACTCCCATACTGAATATCTCCTTCTCTTCACCTTCTCCCGTATATCAACTCAATGTGGGCATGTGCACCTTGAATTTCATAGGTCGGGCCACAAATGGTTCCCAAAACTTTTTCAATCTGTCTATTCGTTCAAACAAAACCCTGGGTAAGTACCTATAATAGCATTTCTGTTGCGCCCGTTGCCCAACATATGCAGTGCCCTGTGGCACGGACCGACCCAGCGCTGTGTGAACCCAGGACTGTAAAAAGAGGTCCACCGCTTGGTCGCCGCTTGCCCCGTAACGGGCGGCCACGACACCTGCTGCAAGCCTCGATACGCCTCAGTCTGTCTATTACCACCGTTTTACTCCCCGTCCCCTGCACCAATAAAACACGCCTTCGACTCACTAGTGCCAACACGGCCTATTATTTTTTGATAATTTTAGAGTCTAAGAATATCGTCGCTTAGATACAAGGTACATACATTTCAATTTACATACATGAATCTTACAAGTATACAGTTTTACAAATCAGACATAAGTATATAATTAACCTAGGTACATAACAACGTTATTGAAATCTTTATTGTAAAGTAAAAATCAGTATATAAAAATTAATCTTATTTTCTAAGTGTCGCTATCCTGTTCTTCCCGGGCAGCGGGTCGAACAAGATCTTTTGTGGTCGGTTGTCGAGCGGCGTCTCTGTGCGCGCCTGGGTGCGTCTGCGTGTGCCTGACTGCGCCTGGGTGCGCTTGTCTGTGCTGCGTCCGCCTGTGCTGCGTCCGCCTGTGCTGCGTCCGCCTGTGCTGCGTCCGCCTGTGCTGCGTCCGCCTGTGCTGCGTTCGCCTGTGCTGCGTCCGCCTGTGCTGCGTCCGCCTGTGCTGCGTCCGCCTGTGCTGCGTCCGCCTGTGTCCGACTGCGCCTGTGTGCGCCGTCTGACCGCGTGTGCGCCGCGTGTGCGCCGATGTGCACCAGACTGCGCCTTTGTGCGCCCGTCTGCGCCCGCGTGTGTCTGACTGCGCCTGTGTGCGCCGTCTGACCGCGTGTGCGCCGCGTGGACCCGGCTCTCCGAAGGTCCCAACTTGGACCGGCGCTCGAACTCCACGACTGGAGCGAGCGTCCCGTCGACCGTAAATCACGAGTCGGACCGTAATTCCCGACTCGGACCGGCACTCAACTCCCCGAATAGGAGAGAGTGTCTCGTCGACCGTAGTGTCCTTTACTTGGACGGGCTCAATACTGCTCGGTGCAGTAGAGCCGCTCGCGACTGGCTTCCAGACTGCAAGGGCAGCGGAGCGGTTCCAGGTCGCGGTCCTAGTAGTCGTTGGGGGTTCCTTCCTTCCTTCCTAGTCGGTTGACTGTTTGCTGTGGAACTGAGAGAGCGAGTGATTTGGTATGGCCCGGGGGCCCATATTTGTACTCACTTCCGCGGTTCTCGCCGTGCACCTGTCGTGCACCTGCTTTCGTGTCCACCAATGGACACGCCGCGGACAGCTTTCCGTGAAAGGTGGGGATCTTCCCTTTTCTATTGACCTCTCGCACTCTCCTAGGAGAAAAGCTATCTCCTCTCCTCTAAACGCTTTTACGGTACGCTCCGTGTTTGTCCAGACTTCAGGGCCGACCAACCGTTTCTGGTTGGCAGCTACTGGCGCGTTAGAGCGCATTCCTGATTGGTCGGCAACCAACCAATCAGAGAATGGCTCAAAACCCATCCTTTGCTTTGGAGTGGATTCTTCGGGTTCCAAACATCATCAGAGTCTGGCCCGGTACCTCACGTATGCGTTCCCGTTGTTTTCGTGTCTGCTAGTATCTTCGAAATCGGCTGAGGGCAATTTTCCGGCCACGTAAACTTGAATCGATGATTCCTGGGTTTCTGTTTACTTGCCGGTGGTCGGTGGTGATGGTTCTTTGTTTTCTACTCCCATTTAACAGTTTTTCACTATTTTTGGGAGTAGAAAATACCACGTGTTTTCTCTCGTGTTTCACGGTTCCTTGCTGTGAACACGTGAATTTTCACGGCAGGTCGTAAGAGGGGTGCTTTATGCATATACCTCGACTCTTATACAACTGTTTCGGGCAGTATTTCCCGCTTTCATATCCGGTTTGACGAGTTCAAATCTGTCCGTTTTCGGCACCAAAGTTTGTCTCCTAGCTATGTTAGAGCAGGCGGTCGTAGGGAGTCTCGCTCGCTCGGTCTCTGTGTGGGAGCGGGCGACCGTAGGCCGTCTCGCTCGCTCGATCCGTGTGGGAGCGGGCGGCCGTAGGCCGTCTCGCTCGCTCGATCCGCTCTAAGCGGCGCCTGCGATGTCTATAAAGGTAACCCGAGACAATTTTGCCATTTTTCTCGAAAAAATGAGTTTTCTGCAAATATCTTATGCTTCCTCGGGCCCCCTCATAGCGGCCGTGAATCATCTATTTTACGGCCGGCGACGTCGCTACTGACGGCGTCGCAACATCCTCCCCCTCGACACGTCCCGTGTCTTCATTTTCGGCCTCTAGTATCACGGCCACTTTGGTGATGGGTCTTCGGCTGATCCGACCGGTTGCGGTGCGGAGGTCGACCACTCGTACCAACCCGTCTGCGCCCGGGTGTACAGCGGTTACGACACCTCTAGTCCACGTCCCGCGAGTCGTGTTTGGTTCCGCCATGAACACGACGTCATTGATGGCTATGTCGCGGTTGCGCTCGTGCCATTTCGTTCGTTTGGCTAGAGTGGGAAGGTATTCCTTCACCCATCTCTTCCAAAACTGGTTCGCCAAGGCTTGGCTGTACCGCCACTGCTTCCGTATGTCCACCCTTTGCTCTGGGGGGCATAACGGTAGCGCTGGCTGCGGTGACCCAATGAGAAAGTGACTCCTTTCGCCAGTAGTTCGTCGGCTTGCTTGCCCTCGTTGACGTCTGCGGCGTGGCATGACAACTGTTGTCCATGCTTCTTGGAGCTTCTCACTGCTTCAGTGATCCGGTTGCACACTGCTGTGTTGCTTCCGGCATTTCATCCCTTGTTTGGGGTATCTCTTGCTTCGGCTTGCTTGCCAGGACCTCCTTGGCCCTCCTCCGACTCCGTTGCATGGTGGCTGCTCTCACCCGTGCTGACTTGCTGGCGGCAATATCGTTGTGGAAACCGTACGCACCTCTGCGTCGGGCACTACTTGTGCTCCACGTTTTCGCTCGCCAGGCTTCCTCAGCTTGCAACAGGACGTCGGGCTTGCTGCCTTAGCGTGTCGCTTGATGCTCGGCCGCTGTCGCGCTGTGGACTGCGGCCGGCTTCGTTGCGGCTGGTTTCTTTGCCGTCGCTGACTTGGCAGTTGCCGCCTTTTCAGCTGGGGCGGACTTTGTGGCCGGTGCGTTGGCTTTTGCCGCCTTCACTGGGACGGACTTCTTGGCCGGTGCGTTGGCCTGTGCTGCCTTCGCTGGGGCAGACTTCTTGGCCGGTACGTTGGCCTGTGCTGCCTTCGCTGGGGCAGACTTCTTGGCCGGTACGTTGGCCTTCGCTGCCTTCGCTGGGGCAGACTTCTTGGCCGGTACGTTGGCCTTTGCTGCCTTCGCTGGGGCAGACTTCTTGGCCGGTACGTTGGCCTTTGCCGGCTGCTTTGTTGCCGGTCTTCTCGCCGCCGTTGACTCCTTAGTCGTGGCGGACTTCTGGGGCGAATGAACCTTTTGCCAGGTCGTATTCTTCTCGGACGGAGTGCTGTCCGTTTCGAGCTTACGTCCTTGTTTTGTGTCATCATGAGCTCTCCGGGCTCCGTGACTGACTTGTTGTACTTGTGGCTGAACGGAGCGTGCTTGTCCGCGTCCACCTTGTACTGGGCGGCGATGTATTGCTTGCTCGCCTGCATCGACGAATCTCCGTGCTCCATGAGCATGCAGATCGTGACGTTGCTTGTTTTGACCGTTAATCACTTGATCGTTGGTCATGGAGTTCCACTCCATCTTCCGCTGCGTTAGGGCCTCTCCCCCACGTGGCGGATTCCGCCGGCGACAACCAATCTCGAAGATTCCTTCGTTTGGGACTGCATTCTCCCTGGTGTACGCCGGTCTTTCATCGGCTTGCAGCCGGTATCCTTTTTTGTGGACAAGTCGCGATTGCTTCCCTTGACCGCGCTGTTCCTGGTCCATCATTGGCTCCTCTGCCAATGCTTCCAAACCTGCCGTCGGCCTGCAGCTTTTCGGCTGGTTTGGGCGTGTGCCGCTTTGAGGCGGTAGGTAGGAGATCCGTTCCCAGCAACATCTTTCCTCCTCCGTTTCTTCCCTCGTGCAGCAAAGCGGGCCCGTTGCCCATCGGTCGTTCTTTACTTGACTGATGGCATGGAAGCGGCTCCGGGGGGGCCTCTCCCCCTCGTGGCGCGAGTGCAGGCCCGTTTTCCAACGGCCGTTCTCGAGGCGCCTCGTGGTAGCCATTGTTGCCTCCGCATGCTGATTGTCGGTATCCAGTTGATTCCCCGACTGCTTGCGTGTGTGGTAAACTGCCGCTTTGTCTGATTTCTTCTGGACCTGTCCGCTGATCGTCCACCCGAGCAAGCTCCGGGTGGCGGTAGGTAACCCTGGTGGTCCCCAGACGATACTTCGTGGCGCTATGAGGCGGTAATTATCCATGCCGATAATCATTTGTGCCTTGCCCCGATATTGCGGAATCTGTATGCCATGCAGATGGGGCCACTTGTCCCATTTGCTTCCCAACGATTCCTGCTCGGGTCCATTGAGCCTTTTAATGGTGTGGACGGACGTCATCTGATGCCAGTCTGCATTCAGGGCGTCCCTCACTTCAAGGTCCACCAGTCGGGTATTTTCCTTGCGTGGTCCCGCTACGCTCTTTAGGACAATCGCGCTCTGCTTCCCGCAGACGCCGATTTCCCTCGCCACGCTGTCCTCAATCAGCGTGACGCTTGACCCTTCGTCAAGAAGAGCGAGTATCGGGATGCTGCTCTTGGGACCCCTTACTACTATTGAGGCGACGCGCAGCAACCCCTCTCGTTTGGCAACACAAGCCTTGCCGTCTGTTGCTCGCGCTGCTTCGATGTAGTAGTTGTAGCCGGTGCCACTCTTCTGGTCTTCTTCCTTGTCTTCCGTTGGCGTTGGTGACTGCGCCGCCCTTCTGCTGTCGGTGAGCAGTGGGTGTGTCGCCTTGGCGGAGCGGCAGTCCCGCGCGTAGTGCCCCCTCTTGAGGCACCGGAAGCAGGCTCCAGAAGTCTGCACCCATCTTGAGCGCTGGCTTTCTGTCCATTTCAGAAACTTCTTGCACCGTGCGATTGCGTGTCCACGCGTGTAGCACACCTCGCACTTCGGGCCGTCTTCCTTTGGACCGGAAGCTGCGGGCGGTGTGTACTTGGTGTCACTCTTTGGCTGTGGTGCGGACGTCGACTGCTCTGTATCAGCAGTCGTCGCATACACCCGCTTCGGTGCAGGCATCGACTCGTACCCCTTCGGTTTGGACGGCTTAACTCCCCAGTTGGCTCGATTCACCGCCGTGGCCTGTCGCCCGAGTTTGTCCATGTACTCTGAGAAATCGAATAATGACGGATTGCCTCCGTGTCTCTCTATAATGGCTTCACTCCAGCCCGACAGGTGATGGCCCGACAGCTTGGCTTCCAGTTCGCGCAGTATCTCTAGGTTATACGCGTACTCTGGCCGCTTCAGGGACCTCATTGATGCTATAAGGTTGCCAACTGTCACCGTGAAATCGATCACTTCTTCGCTTGTCGATGAAGTGCTGGTCAATGGCCGCAAGCCGCGCACCTGGTTGATAAGGCGCCCGATGAGAAGGTCTGGTCTCCCGAATCGTCGCTCTAGTGTTTCTCTTATCCGTAGTAGTTGCTCTGGATCGGAGAGAAGAGCGGACACAGTTTGATATGCCTTTCCCTTCAGGCACCGCTGTAGTCGTGTCATGACTTCAGCTCGCGTCAAGATCTGGGTCTGCTGCTCCAGCTGTGACGCGAAGACCAGCCACCGTTCTGGGTCACCGTCGAACACCGGCAATTCCCGCGGCAATGTATGCCGCAAGAGAATCCCTTCGCACGCAGTGGTCGCGTGCGGTGTCGGTGATTGTGGCGGGCCTGGTGCTTGCGGGAAAGCGTCTGCGAAGGCGTCCATATCCCTCGCTCGTTGCCGCTGCGCCGTGTCCCCTACCGCCTGGTTTGAGTGGTCGATCCACTGCGGTATGGGAGTTTTCTCGAGGGGAATCCGAGTGCGTGCCATCGAACGTCCAAGGCTTGGAGCGTCCTCGGCCTCTTCTTCCTCAGCGACGATGATGTCTTGCTCGAGTTCCGTGGCTCGGCGCAGGTCGGCGAGTCTCGCCTGCAGCGTCTCCGTTCGGTTACGGATGGAAGCATCGCGCAGCTCGGATATCTCGTCCTCAATCCGCTGTTTCTCGCGAAATGCTCGCTGTGCTGCCTCGGCGAAGCGACGCTTGCACCTACTGTGCGGCGTCATGCCGCTTTCACGGCTGCATAGACTCGCTGTCCAGTCGGCGGGCCTTCCTGTCGCACCCCCTTGAGTTGTAGCGGCTGCATTATCCACGACGTACGGCGTGCCGCGCTCCGGGTATGCGCCTGCTACCCGAGCTGCTGGCATTAGTGGCTGCGCTGTCGGTGGGCCCATCGCCCCCTGAGGCGAGTTGCCAACTCGTGTTACCGTGACGCTCGTGGTTGCTAGGTCGCTCATCTGTGAATCTTGGATTGTGACCTCTGTCACGGTGTCGCCGTCCCTCGCAGCGCTGCGGTCAGCTGCTTGTGGGTCGCGACGACTTTTTCCACTACGAAGGCTCATCGTGATTTATTGGTGCACGACGGGAGAGTAACGGTATTTTACTGATGGCAATCCGGCTCGAAGGACCAGCTTCTATGTTGCGCCCGTTGCCCAACATATGCAGTGCCCTGTGGCACGGACCGACCCAGCGCTGTGTGAACCCAGGACTGTAAAAAGAGGTCCACCGCTTGGTCGCCGCTTGCCCCGTAACGGGCGGCCACGACACCTGCTGCAAGCCTCGATACGCCTCAGTCTGTCTATTACCACCGTTTTACTCCCCGTCCCCTGCACCAATAAAACACGCCTTCGACTCACTAGTGCCAACACGGCCTATTATTTTTTGATAATTTTAGAGTCTAAGAATATCGTCGCTTAGATACAAGGTACATACATTTCAATTTACATACATGAATCTTACAAGTATACAGTTTTACAAATCAGACATAAGTATATAATTAACCTAGGTACATAACAACGTTATTGAAATCTTTATTGTAAAGTAAAAATCAGTATATAAAAATTAATCTTATTTTCTAAGTGTCGCTATCCTGTTCTTCCCGGGCAGCGGGTCGAACAAGATCTTTTGTGGTCGGTTGTCGAGCGGCGTCTCTGTGCGCGCCTGGGTGCGTCTGCGTGTGCCTGACTGCGCCTGGGTGCGCTTGTCTGTGCTGCGTCCGCCTGTGCTGCGTCCGCCTGTGCTGCGTCCGCCTTTGCTGCGTCCGCCTGTGCTGCGTCCGCCTGTGCTGCGTTCGCCTGTGCTGCGTCCGCCTGTGCTGCGTCCGCCTGTGCTGCGTCCGCCTGTGCTGCGTCCGCCTGTGTCCGACTGCGCCTGTGTGCGCCGTCTGACCGCGTGTGCGCCGCGTGTGCGCCGATGTGCACCAGACTGCGCCTTTGTGCGCCCGTCTGCGCCCGCGTGTGTCTGACTGCGCCTGTGTGCGCCGTCTGACCGCGTGTGCGCCGCGTGGACCCGGCTCTCCGAAGGTCCCAACTTGGACCGGCGCTCGAACTCCACGACTGGAGCGAGCGTCCCGTCGACCGTAAATCACGAGTCGGACCGTAATTCCCGACTCGGACCGGCACTCAACTCCCCGAATAGGAGAGAGTGTCTCGTCGACCGTAGTGTCCTTTACTTGGACGGGCTCAATACTGCTCGGTGCAGTAGAGCCGCTCGCGACTGGCTTCCAGACTGCAAGGGCAGCGGAGCGGTTCCAGGTCGCGGTCCTAGTAGTCGTTGGGGGTTCCTTCCTTCCTTCCTAGTCGGTTGACTGTTTGCTGTGGAACTGAGAGAGCGAGTGATTTGGTATGGCCCGGGGGCCCATATTTGTACTCACTTCCGCGGTTCTCGCCGTGCACCTGTCGTGCACCTGCTTTCGTGTCCACCAATGGACACGCCGCGGACAGCTTTCCGTGAAAGGTGGGGATCTTCCCTTTTCTATTGACCTCTCGCACTCTCCTAGGAGAAAAGCTATCTCCTCTCCTCTAAACGCTTTTACGGTACGCTCCGTGTTTGTCCAGACTTCAGGGCCGACCAACCGTTTCTGGTTGGCAGCTACTGGCGCGTTAGAGCGCATTCCTGATTGGTCGGCAACCAACCAATCAGAGAATGGCTCAAAACCCATCCTTTGCTTTGGAGTGGATTCTTCGGGTTCCAAACATCATCAGAGTCTGGCCCGGTACCTCACGTATGCGTTCCCGTTGTTTTCGTGTCTGCTAGTATCTTCGAAATCGGCTGAGGGCAATTTTCCGGCCACGTAAACTTGAATCGATGATTCCTGGGTTTCTGTTTACTTGCCGGTGGTCGGTGGTGATGGTTCTTTGTTTTCTACTCCCATTTAACAGTTTTTCACTATTTTTGGGAGTAGAAAATACCACGTGTTTTCTCTCGTGTTTCACGGTTCCTTGCTGTGAACACGTGAATTTTCACGGCAGGTCGTAAGAGGGGTGCTTTATGCATATACCTCGACTCTTATACAACTGTTTCGGGCAGTATTTCCCGCTTTCATATCCGGTTTGACGAGTTCAAATCTGTCCGTTTTCGGCACCAAAGTTTGTCTCCTAGCTATGTTAGAGCAGGCGGTCGTAGGGAGTCTCGCTCGCTCGGTCTCTGTGTGGGAGCGGGCGACCGTAGGCCGTCTCGCTCGCTCGATCCGTGTGGGAGCGGGCGGCCGTAGGCCGTCTCGCTCGCTCGATCCGCTCTAAGCGGCGCCTGCGATGTCTATAAAGGTAACCCGAGACAATTTTGCCATTTTTCTCGAAAAAATGAGTTTTCTGCAAATATCTTATGCTTCCTCGGGCCCCCTCATAGCGGCCGTAAATCATCTATTTTACGGCCGGCGACGTCGCTACTGACGGCGTCGCAACAATTTCTAAAGCTTACAGCAAACGTCATCGAAGCGAATGCTACAAAAATAAAATCGCGGCCCCTCTTCAGTTGGGCTAACAAGGAACCACAGCGGTTTTCATCTCCAAGCGTGTTTCTTAGAAGCCGCCCACTAAAAATCCCATAACGTGTCGCCTGAACCCGTCGTTAACGCCGCGACTCGCGGTCGAAGTGTAGGGACGTCCGCATGCAACAAAGTCGGCCGCTACTTCGTGAGGACACTAAAAACTCGAGCGCGCGTAAATCAAAACGACAAATCATTCACCAACAAGTTTGGGGTGTCGGCTGTTAACTGCGCCGACACTAATTCTGATACCATTTCTGTTAGTTCCGTTTTTCTCTATCGACTCGCCAACTTCTAACTGCTATTGATTCCTAGGGGTGATTTGCGCCAACCAGCCAGTTAACTACTACTAACTGCCGTTAGCTAACCACGAAAAATAAGTTAACAGCCGGTTAAATTGTGTCGGCTTGCACCAACTATTTGGACGTGCCGGTTAACTAATGCCAGTCGGAGTCCGCAAAATACGTGTTTGAGCGTTAGAACATAACCACAGACACAACGAAGATCGCGATCATTCGCCTCAGCCAATCACAGCATAGTTCGAAATGGCGGACGAAAGGTTTTCAGCTCATCAGCTGTCAAACTGCCAAACGCTTTTAGTGGGGTCTCGCGCCCGCGTCTTTTCACCCGTTCTGCATTTTTGATGGTGTTTTCAGTAGTTTTCCCCTTTTTTGACCAACGGCATACGATTTTTGGGTGACGACCACGGATTTGGAAGAATTTTCCACTTATTAGGTATAAAATCAGCTGAGAGCAAATTGAAGTGGTTTTTTCTGTGATTCGTTACTAAGTTGAATGCATTTGCCTTAATATGATCTCCTCATCATCATCATTATGATGATGATGATGAGGGATGCTCAAGACGTGGCGAAAAATCGTCAAGAATGGAAGCGAATCGTGAATGGAGTACGAGATCCAGCGGCACCGACAGCAGCGTATTGGCTGCGAGGGCGACTCCCTCCTCAATCGCCGGCTACGAAATAAATAATAAAAAATAATCATCATTATACATATCGGAAAACATTTTACGAGCGCGATAACCAAAAATAAGCGAGAAAACCACGGCGCGATCAAATCTAACCTCGAAAATGTACAGTTTTCAGCTGTCGAATTAGTGGCTCTAACCGGGCACCAGGGCTTTGTTAGGGAATTTATCTGCAGTAAGCCTAACAGAGCATGGTGCAAGCAGTTTCGAGTATTTAACTGTGGTTAAACTCTTTAAACACGGTTATCCATCTTAACCGAGCTTGGTGTAGGTAAGTCGCCCTTATTATACTTGTTTACTTTAGTTACGAACTCCTACCCTTTTTTCTATAAAATTCCCGATTATTTCGGCACAGTATACCAGTATCTGGTATACTGTGATTTTTGTGTTCCCTAGCCTATCTATATTATAGAGTTTCGTATAGAAAAATTAACAAACAAGACCTGCATAATAAATTAAATAGGTACCTACAAAATTAGATCATCAATCTGAAGCAGCAAAAAAGCAGAAGGGGATCGCTGAGCGATAGCATAAACTTTAACCCGTTCAGTGCTGTTGATGTCCCCCTTGGGATGCTCCTTTGCTAACCCTTTCTAATTTATTGATGTCTCGCAACGAGTCGCTGTTTATCTGCACCTATTAGCTATGTTGCAACTTTCGTCTCGTCCTCGTCTTTGCCTTTACTAAAATATTTGATAAAGCTGTTTTGGTTTCCGATCCGCCACCTAGCAGTGGTACACAAATTCGCCATAAAGACGCTCGTCTTCTCGGAAGATTGAGCACACATACCTCAACCACAAACTCGATAAACGAAACCGCGGATTCTGCGGTTGCAAAGGCGATATTAAGCCAGGACGTCGTAAATTGATTTATTTATTTCTCGCATTGTTGCTGGGTTTTTGCGGCGGAAATGCATCAATCCTCGTTTGGAAATGCTCTTTTTAAATATGCTGTCCGGTCTGGGCGTTGGAAGGTCGACTCGCAAGGTAAACCAACTTAAAATCCTTCCATAAGTCCTTGGCTGCTTTCCGGGAAAGTTTTGTAATGACATAACCGATTTTTTTTTTACTTTTTCTCTAAATAAAAAGCTATTACGGAATTGATTAGTCCTCGATTTTATTTTAGATAAATTTTTATCAATTTTCAAAATACACTGATTATTCTCTACTATAATATTACTTCAGTTAGGACTTTTTCAAATCGTATATCATTTAGGTATACTTATATATTCTCCATATTAGTCATTAAAAGCATTCCAAATACCGGAAATTTACCCTAGAGTAGGAGAAAGGTCCATTATATTGAAGTCCGCATTCCGAAAACTATGATTTCTTTCGTTTTAACCGCTTATAATGATTTTCCTATAAGGAGGACGTTTTTCTGTTCCAGAAGCTCGATCCAAGATCGAAAGACGTCTCTTACGAATACGGGGGACAAAATCTCTCTATCTCGTGCTAATGACAACAGCCCAATGCAAAAAAATAGGTAGGGATAAGCCAAAACGGCCCTAAATATAAGGCTAAATTCGGACCGCTATGTGATAGCCATCCTCCCATACCTTACTCATCATCATCATCACCTCGCTCGGCATTCTAGCTTCAGGTTTTTGCGAGATAGACTGCCTGCAAGGTACACGTACCTATACACTGAAAATATATAACGATGTAATACACGGAAATAGGCATGCTTTAAAAAAGATTACGTTTATAACTCGGACTGTGGTCCATACGTACGAATTAATATGGCTCGTAAAGGTGCTGGCATGACGGTAATATTATTTAATTACGTAGCGACCTTGAGATTTCGCTTCTAACATGACAGCATGTAGTAGTACACGCACGGTTATAGTCGGACACATGGATCATGTTGCAACTGCAGTATACTGTCATTTCCGTATTAACCGTACATATAATCGAGTACTGGAGTTTCAACAAATTTCCTTGTAATTCAACAGAATTACGATTGAAACATCGTTATCAGTATGAAACCGTAGTAACCAAAGGAATCAATTCAATATTTTTCTCAGTGTATATTTTCGTCTCTGTTTCGCCCGCTTCGCCTAGAGATCCGCCAAAATACCTACATTAACTAGAATTCTGCACGCTCAAACTATCTATATTTAGTTCGTTGGTTGCTATCGGTTCATATTCACCGAGTTATCGCATCATAAAACTCGGGAGAATTTTCACCCGGCTACGAAACTGATTTTGTAACTAGAAATGCTAGAATTCTCTATTAGGATAATGGTCAAGCATGCCGCAAGGGGCGAAACGTTTCAGATAAGTCGTCTTAAGTGAAGAATGCCACGTTAGAATTTTACGATACGTAACGAACAGCGGTCGAAGGCAGCTCATAAAAACGTCACTCTGCGGGCCGCCCGCAACTGGTGACCCCTCCCAGTCGTTTCGGGGCGTTCAACGAGTGGTAATCGATTTTCGAAATAATCGAATGCCCCGCGCGCATGCGTCTTTCGTGTCCACACACAAAGGGTCACAAAATGTGAGTGATGGCTCGTCTTCCGGGACCTAAACTGTGTTTTCACATACAAAAACTACCTTTTTAACAGAATTCTAAGCATAATATCTCGTTTCAAATAGCGATAATATCCACTATTCATAACCCTACTGTAGGATTGCTAGGACGACTAAAAGAACGATTATAGGTAGGTAAATTTCCAAGCAAGAATTGGTCAAACATATGACAAACGAATAAAAATGCATTACTCATTATAAAAGTCGATTTTTAGATGCATTTTTAACGAGACATAATTTTATCAGTAATATTATAGTATCTATCTACCTAAAATTATTATCTAAGCATTTTTTAATTTGTTTTTGTTTTATTACTATTCAGGAAACATACAACTGTTTCAATATAATTGATACTAAATTAGTCAAAGCCAATTACATGTTTCCTTTTAAACATTTCATTGTTTTATTAGAAAAACTAGCTGACCCGTGCCCACTTCGTTGGGCGGTAAAACTTTTTACTTGTGATGAAATTATGAGTGTGGTTCGGTTAGTACTGAGTGCTATGATTTATTTCCTGACTGCCAAAAGAAGGGTTATATTTTTACTGCATATGTATGTATGTATTTGCATGCCAATTTGACTATATTACCGTTATTTGTGAGTGTCTTCTTGAAAGTGTCTTATTTGTGAGTGTCTTATCTCTTTAACCATTTATGCAGTAAAAGGGAAATTATACGCAGTAAAAGGAAAATGTATTTTGTTTTAAATACTTGAGACGATAAATTTACTTATTTTGATATGAATTCATAATTGTTGATAATATGACCAACAAACATGACCTAACGATTTAAATTATTTTTTAATATAAAAAACTACTTTTTATTACTTAAATATAAAATTTAGGCATATGCTGTCGCTGACTATTTTGTAGGCATTACCAAGCTCTACAACTTTTCTCTAGAACTTAATCATATATCTCTCATCGTTAAGGCAGCGTTAGTGAGAAACGTTTTCGTTCGACCGTTTCTTCTCCGACTTACTTTGCAAATCCGACTGCCACGAAAAAGTCTTTTTATTTTTCGGATTAATATATAGCCTATGACACTCACAAATAACTTGGCTATCTATTAGTAAAAGAATTTTCAATATCGGTTTAGTAGATCCAGAGATTACTTCCTACAACCTCACAAACTTTACATCTTTATAATATTAGTATAGATATAGATAAACACACATAGATGGAGGTGGTAAGGGAGGAGTCACAATCTGTAAATAAATTAAATGTGTATACACGTTATATAATATAGTCATACATCATACATATATGTTATTTAAATATATTCATGAATACATATTATCATTATTATTATATTGCAATAACAATGACAAGTCAGCCCGTTACTAACTATTGCTTACTTGAGAGCGATAGATTACGTTTTAATACGTCAGTGTCGCCGAAATACGTATTACAAATTTTACTTACCCAATAAATGTAAAAGGTTTTGTGCATATTTATTGGCAACCTGCGAAAGGTTTAATAACTTTGTAACACACTGTCATGATGGTTTGTTTCTAACAGAAAAAAATCTTAATTTAACGATAAAAATACGATTAAATTGTTATGACTGTTGAGCCCCCAAACCTACGAACAAACATTCCCCGAAAAGGATCAAAAGGGGTATTGACATTCAGAATTCAAAAGGTTTTTTTACGGATTGAAACGCGTCAATACTTCGGACGTCGTTTATCGTTTCGTTATTCATATTCAAAAATAAATTTGAGGCTAAAAAAAGAGTCGAAGTCGGGGTTCGCGCAGCGGGCAGTCTAGGTGTTAAACCGAAAACTCTAAAAACGTCAAAATGAACGACGAAGCGACAGGCGTTGCGGTCTGCGACGCTGCGGGCAGCCACAGAATGGGACAGAGCAAAGTTACAAAGAGAAAGAGTGAGCGAGATGCGGGATAACACGATCGTTTCTTGTGACGCGGTGCGGTGCGGTCATTGTGAGACTCAAAATGTGGCGAAGGGTTGCCACGATGAACTATACGTTTAGTGATAATCATAACTTCGCGAACACTTGGAGAGTTTAAGATATACTATGCTGCGCGGCTGGATCGGGGGACTATATTAATATGAATGTCATGCTAGCATGAATCCTTTTATCTTGGTGACGTGATATGCTGTGTTCCTGGGTCTTATCTTGGTATGAGTCTCATGAGATGTGGCATTTTTGCTCGGGAGGATACTATAAGAGCCCGTTCACACAGCGGTCCGTTTGATATGTTCGTAATATCGTATACGTGT
Source organism: Micropterix aruncella (assembly GCA_944548615.1). Lineage (NCBI taxonomy): Eukaryota > Metazoa > Arthropoda > Insecta > Lepidoptera > Micropterigidae > Micropterix > Micropterix aruncella. Next base: position 7,126,179 of record OX155951.1, read on the forward strand.
TTTTCGTTATTGGGGTGAGTAATTGTCTGAGCGAGTTCACACGCACGACAGTATTCCGGATGCAGTAAAAAATACCGTTTCGACAAAATATGTTTTGACAAAAATACCGTTTCGAAAATTGCGCAGCGACGACTGCGCGCGTCTCTTTCGAGCGCAAGCGAGAAAGAAATAGAGAGCTGTGTTTTATAACCCGCTGATACCGTAGTCTAGAACGACGAATGTAGAAATGACGTACAGATATATAAGCTGATGTGGGACAGGTGACTCTTTTACTAACGTATTTCGAGGACCGCTCGATAGATGGCGACAGTATATTAGATTCGAGTCGAATAATAAAGCATGAAATTATAATGTTATATGTAATAATACATGATTTCAGTATTATAAGATATGCGTTTATTTACCCCCTTTGCCTATTGTATATTCAATGACAATCGAACTTAGAGTAAACTCCTGCAGTCGCGCGTCGGAGCTGACAAGCATATTTTTGTTATTATTATAATTATTAGTGTAAATACTTTGATTATAAAATAAAAATAAAAAAAATAATACAAAGAAATAATATAAGACCACTTCCTAAAAAACGAGTCAACCCTGCTATTGACATTTATACGCTACGATTGTTTGCTCAGGGTTGTGTCGCATGGTAGGCCATCAATTTTTATGAATGAATCGGAGATATTAAATATTATTGATACTGCAGTCACGAGAGGTGTGCCACGGAGACGACAAAAAAACCAGCAATAATAACGCACAAAGCAACCCATATTAATAAAATATGGTATTTACGGACGGACTGTATCCACGTAGAGGTGTCCACGCTGACCGTGCACGGGTTCGAATCCCACGAGATTCTCAAACACTCCTGAGATGACAAAGATAGACTCGTTTATTCTACAGCAGAATACACTAGACTAAGAAACTATATATTTTAAAAAGACATCTTATCAAAAGCGGTATTTTTAAGGGTGGACTAATCAAATTTTTCCAAAATATAAATTCATAGTGACAGCATATTTTAAAAATTTCGCAACAATAAATATTAATTATAATTATTAAATGTAGTGAATAAAGTGCAATTATGCAGTCTAGATTAACCTGCGGTTGACACAGGACGCGTCCCGAATAAACTCGATCGCCGTTTGCATATCGGTCTAATTATAATGGGAAGCAAAAGTATATAGCAAAAGACCGAGTCAATAATATAGTCAAAATAACCATTCCCAACTGGCAAACGGTTGAAGAGCTCTCAGCGACCTAATGTCCTAAATAGACCTAAAATATCTGGTTCAGAAGGCAACGGGAGACCACTGCACTATATATCCCTAGTAGATAGCAATGGATAAGTTAAAAATAGCCATAGCCCAGAGTGTCCTTTAATGGGTCAGGGGTGCTAAGAATCCCGGGTGGAAAACTGGACCGGGATCACCAGTACGGAACAGCTTTTCCGGATGGCGCAAGACCGACAAAAGTGTTCAGAGCTAACGGCCAACCTCCAGTAATGGAGAGGCACTTCGAGAAGAAGAATCAATCTTCGGGGTAAAAAAAAAGCGTGGGTCAGCCATTATTGAGGAAGGCTTTAAATATCGTATCGTAAAGTTTATCAAAATCGGCATGACCTATAATTTGCCTGGTGATATCGACATCCCCATTCAAGCAACGGAATATTTCTTTGTTGCTTAGTAGTATTAAGGCCATAAGTTAAAAAACCCATTTTTGTTCAGTATGGCGATTTGAAGAAGTACTTTAAATCTGATTCGTTATAACAAATCAAACAAACAAGTAAATAAAAAGATTTAAAAACACTATTGCCGTTACAAAAAGTTACAAGCTACCTAAGTGAAAAAACATATATCGACGGTTGAAAGGAGAAATGTATTAAGCGCCAATATACGAATTCATAGGGGAGCCATTTGAATTTGAAAATTTTAGAAAAAAATCATAAAAAATCATTGTGCTGATATATTTCTTTTTTTTAAATACCACTATAAATCTAATGAATTAGATAACGTTTAGGACTATTTGTGAAAAAATAATATCAATTATTTCAGAAAATAAATGGAGTATAATACGAAATGATCCCAGCAAAAAACAGGTAAAATGTGTTATGTTGTTACATGTATCAATTTCAAAAGCAAGTAAAATGGCTTATGTGCCAAAAACTTATTGAGATATTTTTGTTAAAAGGTTATTACACGGCACCATGTAGTGCTTATTACGTCTTGAATAATGTTTAATGTTTTAACTCTGTCATAGCATGGAAGTATGAAATTTGTATTAAGTCCCCTTTAAATAAAATTGCATGGGTTTTCATGGGTATTATTGAAATTAAGAGTCAGTACTTTTAATGAATATTTATTAATTAATAGGCAAAACACGAGCAATAAGTATAAAATTAAAATGTCAAAATTAAATTAAATTTATGGCTATCAAACATAAAAATATACTTAATTAAAAACAACTGTTTTTAAATTTAATTAGTTGTATAAACTAACGCATGTTGTGTAATCATTAATTTTCTTCATCTGAATCATCTTCATCACTTTCGGCCAAACGCTCTCGTATGTTGCCATTTGGTATACCTAAATATTCGACTTGGAATCGTGACGGTGACGGACCACATATGTATTACAAAGCTTTTGTAAATCGTGATTCTTCTGTTTTTTATTCTTCTTCAGCATTTGGTGCCATGGAATATTTGATAAAAATGTTATTGTATTTTTCTTTAATGTTGCCACCCTTGGTTTTTCTACCCCATTACCCTTAAAATACTTTTCTTACGCGTCATCCCATGAAACAAAATCATAGTGAGTTAGACATTGCACTGCGTAAAATTCTAGAACACTCCGTGCTAAAAGATAGCCAGCCATTGTGATGAGACCCTATTAGAGAGGATATAATAACACGAGCAATAATACACCCAGGTAAGTGGGAAAAATAGGGTGTATGAAGCAAAATAAATAATTGGATAATAATATTTATAACACATAATATGATGTAATATAATATAAGGCATGGTATGGTGTAATATAAAGGATGTGGTAAAATATAATAAAGTCATATAATTGAGTAGGAGCAGTTAGATAAATTGTAAGTAGTAGGGGATAGACTTGATTTGATCGAATCTTTAAGGAGTGAAGCAACAATATTTCCGAGGTTATCATTTAGAAAATCGTGACCGTGAAAAGCGAAATAGCGCACATTTTGACCGATTATCTGATTACCCATAGCCTATCCAAACATTTCTACTTATGTATATATAAGCATACAACAATTCAACCATCACCCATGTCAAAGCGGCGGCCAACTGGCGAGTAATAACGGTACTAAATTACAGCAATTAATTCAGAGATTTATCTGCGAAGGATGCTAATACAAAAATTACGGTCTCCCCTTCGCTGGCGGCTCAAATCTCGACCCCTGCAGATTGATGGGGTTACCCATCACCCACACCCCAGCGAGCCCAGCCGGGCGGCGCGGCGGCGGGGGGTCACCTCGGTATTTGCCCCAAGTTGAGGGTTAAACAGAACGAATTTACTAAGTGAAGTGTTATTTGTCGAGTTAATTGATTGCTTGAGATGGTTGGGAGCTAACGGGCCCATGATGGGGTGGCCACGATGACCCATGTGTTCAGGGTCGGTCACACTCACGGGTCAACACCCATCCGATGGCCTCCACGCATGGGGTGCGAATCCTGGGTAGGACACTGGGTCAACCAGTCTCCCCTGGGAATCAAACCTCTGGCGCTCCTGGACGGTCTGCGCACCGAGCGGCGCAAGCCAATCGATTGTGCTCTCCGACTAACAGTCGGGGGAGTCTGGGAACTGTATTGTTTCCTATAGAGCGGGGGTGGTTGCCTACCTTACGGCGACTGCTCTTGAAATGACCATTGGCCATCCGATCCCGGTTCAGAGTCGGGCAAAGGACGCCTTGGTCCGCGATAGATTCGGTGCACACCGTTTCACCGCTTCGTAAGGGAGAGGACCGCGCAAGCGACCTCGAACTCGGAACCAATCGAGAGACCGGAGAAATCTGGTCACAATTGGAAGCAAGGGCGCGAGTGTCGGCCCGCCAGGTAACATACTGGGTGGTAAAGGCGTTGGCTTCTTGCGGGTTGTGACGTAGCTGGACGTTGGATTGTTCTGTCCAAGTCTTCTACGTTCACTGCAGGGCGACAGAACGAAAACTCGTTAAAACGTCCTGTGGTGACGGGCTCGCCCGTTGTAGTTGACACCGCAAGTTGCTTGAGATGGTTAGGCGATAATATGCGTTTCTAATTTTAGTACCAATCGACCTTCAGAGCTAGGTATCAAAATAAAGTTATTAACTGACTTATAGATGAATGCTCACGCGTGTCCTATAATAATAGCCAAGTCCACCTTTATTTACCGTGATAACATGTCTGCAAATTATTGTATATGAAACATGTGCTCATGATAAATATCAAAAATGGTATATCTTTTCACATATCAGCAACAAAGTTTCGAAAATCATGTCAGCAATAGGATTGGTTAGGGCTTCGCTCGCCTAGGGTCTCTCTATAAGATACGGGAATAAGGGTCAGTTAGAAATCTTCTAGTGAATGCCTTGGATTTATCAATCAGTGACTATGGCGAAGGTGGGTACTGCCCGTGATTATAATAGAAAACTGAAGGAAGAACCCAGCGTATACGCTGTGCGAGTTTTTACTATAGCATTCCATCTCCTCATCACGTGGCACCCTTCCCTGCCTCTATTCTGTGGGACAGAATGGGGCATCCATTCTGAATGTGAGACAATAGAGGCAACTTCATCTAGCTACCCAAGTTCCAACACTCGAATCTATAGTCGATGCTTAAGTATCCAATCAATTAAGTAATGTTTGAGTACCTGATTCATTCTTTACTTGTCAGCGATGCTTAAGTTGTGGCTCAAGACACGTATGTTAATGATATTTTAACGATAGGTACTCGTTATTTTAACGAAATTTTAATCTCAAAACCACATTTTTGTCCTACTCCTTCTCCGCATAACGCAGATCGAATACGAAATCAGCTTCCTCTATCTATTAGAGGCGCTAGCTCGCTGTACACCTATAAGAAGTCATTGAAGAAGCAATTCTTTTTAAAATGAATATAAACCACAAATTCTGACCTTTCTCTTATACCATCCTTTTCCATACCTCATTTTGGCAGTTAATTTATCAATATATCCAATATGTTCAAATAATTATTTATTTACTTTTGGATTAAGATACGTATAAACTCCGAAATATTTCTTATAATTTAAAATTTCATTGAAAATTTTGTCGTATCTTATAATATTCCAATTGTGCCTTCTTGTCATATCAACATGTTGATTAACTAGATGATATTGGTTAAATGTTTTTATTGTATAATAAAAAGATTTTCCATTTCATTTAATTTCATGCTTTCCACATTAACCAATCTATAATTACTTAATATTATCATTATATAACTCATGACATGACTGATGATTATTAGGTACCTACCTACTCTAACTTGCATTTTGTGTTTTCTATTTTCGCTCCCCTGAAAAACTGTATTTTAGTGGATACACCCTTTTGTCAGATGGACGACGCTGTGATGTGACAATTCTGTCGTCTTTGATTGATAGTTAGGTTAGGTTAGGTTAACCCCTAGGAATTTCGATGACTGCAATTGTTGTACTTTTATATTCGTAATTATAGTTAGACAGTTTACTTGCGTATTAGCTTATCTGGCTATCCGACACGGTCATTTCAGCGTCATCCCACGGGTCATTTGTTGTGACTAGGGATGCCCTTCATGGCTTGTTAGTGAGTAGCGCGTGCTCTCGTCTCGCTTAGAGATTATCCCATCGCTCAGCGCCGAGGGCTCGCTATGTAGTCCGGACGCCCATGCAACTTTATACCTCCTCATAGGGCACACGAACAAAATGCCGTGTTCATTGATTTAACCCTTTCACCTAAAACCACGTGTGAGGCTCGTGGTCAGGTTTTTGAGCCAAAACTGTTTATCAGGTGCCTCGCCCATGGTACAACAGTCGAGCCTAAACTGACTACGAGCCTGGAACATTGTACGTCAACCAAGCCAAATTTAAGACAGATTTGCTGATTCTTGGAATGACTTGAAACCTCGGCAGTTTTTTTACGATTTGGGACACTGCTGTCGCATCTTAAATGGTAGGACAAGGGGTTAATTATATAATTATAGAAACAAACTCCCACAAGAAGTTAGTGCCCAGAAGCTATCAAAAGTAGACTGTCCAGTACGAATTATTTTAGGTACTTTTACTTACTTTTTCCCTTTTAAACACATTCAGGTACTTTAGGAAGTAAATACACAAAAAATCTAGAATATAGGCACATACATATCTACAACTAAATATATTTTAGTCAATTTGGATTTTTTTAACTTGTCGTTTATCTACAGAAAATTACTACTTTTAAGGCTTACCTTCCGAAATCAAAATAGAATATTATCAATTAGGCAATTGTCTCAGATAAAGCAGGATATCTATAACACATATTAAAATATATCTATTACCACGTTGGTTTCAAAAAAGTTTACTAGTACCTAAGCTTTAGGAATTCGACCAAATATTGCAAATAAGGCTCTAATAATACATAATCACACGTTTTTAAAATATAGAAATATAGAAATTGTAGAAATTTAAATATTTTTATGGTTTTTCGAAAGCCGTTTTTATATTTCTTTTATTAATTATACCCTTTACGGTAAAGGCACACCCTAATGACTAATGTCAATAACCTTACAGGCGGCCGGCTTTTATAACATCACCTAACAGCAGTACTCAGGAGGTCACCCTTCCAAGTACTGACCACGCCCGACGCTGCTTAACTTGGGTGATCTGACGGTAACAGTGTTGCAACGAGGCTAAGGACGTTATAGACGTTATAAACTCTATTGGCACAACATGTTATCGCTTTGAATTTGCAGGACAACAGCAAAAATGAGTCGATGCATGGCACGTTTCAGCCAAGAAATATTTATGTTGATGCATACATTCCCCCCTCGCTGAATCTCAGCAGAGTATTTTTGATGTCATGTGCTCCTGGCCTAATAGCAGGGGTCGTGAGTTATTTGGCGTAAAATTCTATCTTAACACGTACGAGCCCTAACAATGGCCGCCTATAATAAAGAACTGACTCGGCCGTTATTTATCGCCAATTTGATTCGCCGCGGAGATCAACCAAAAGGGGAGATGGCCAATTTGATTGTTTATTTTTTTTAAATTATATTTTTATAGTTAAGTTTTATACATAAACGAAACATTATTTCGTGGCTTTTGCTGCTGTGTTTGAAAATAATGAGTATTATCAACGATCAGAAGGAATTAAATTAGCTTCACGATTTTTATCTGTTTTATTTATTTATTTATTATTATTATTTGGGAAATAAACAGCATTTAAAAAATTACCTATTTATATAAAACAAAGCAAATCATTTGATTCCACCAAATGGATTAAAAATAAAGATTTAATTATTTGCAATTAACACTGCCACAAACGATGCGACGGAGCTGTTGAAGTAGTAGACTCTACAAAACACCTATCTTGAACCCATGCCCTGGATTCAGGAAGAATAAGCTACAGTATAGTAAAATATAAAACGACAGGTAAAGATGAAGTTGCTGGAATGGAGACAGCGAAAGTGGGAAGAATTTTGGAAGGTGGGCAGGCGGGAGGGGGGGGGGGGGAAGATTGTTTTATATCTACACTCACGAAAAGGGCAGTTTATTAAAGAAAATATATATCGTTGAATATATGTATAATAGAAAAGGAAGAAATAGTACATTTCATGGTCGATAATGGAATATGAATTTCTATTTCTGATGCCCATTTTTCGCTCTTATTTTATTTAACAATCATATTATCTCCAAGCTTGCGACTTCAAGCAGCTAATTCAATAGGCTATAACTATTTCCGCCTTCTTAAAAAATACTGTGAAGAAACCATCATCCATATCGGAAAAAGCAACCCCAACACATAACATTCTCTAGAAAATATTTAGTAAGAAGCAATTAAGCACCAAAAAGATCTTGGAATAACAATAAGTGATGATCCCAAATGGGAAAAACACATGTCAAAATCGCTAAAAGAGCCAACACTACTCTATATCTGACAAGGAAGATTTTACAACATCTGTCAATAGAGGTGTTTATAAATATTTACCTGGCATATGTAAGACCTATTATTGAGTATATCTATACACTCTGGAACCCCTACAAAGATGTAGATGTTCTGGCAAAGGTGCAGCGAAGGGCAACCAAAATGCCAGTGGGCCTGAAGAATACAAATTATGAAGATCGCTTGGAATTACTTGAACCGACTACCCTCAAACAAAGAAGGCAAAGAACGGACCCTGTTGATACATAAAACATTCTCACATAGTATTACGATGTACCTGGGCTAAACAATATTTACAAATTCAACTTCAGCAAAAATCTTCGAGGTCAAATAGAAAACTCAGCAGTGCAAAATTGAAATCTAATAATAGAGTGATTGAAATTTGGGATAAACTACCATTTGAAGTAATTAGTGCAAGACCTGTCAATTAATTTAAAACAGGCTATTTGTACCTAAAAACTAGTTAATATTTTTTTACAACTTGCCTACAAGACTTGGTCTGGCAGTATCAGCCAAGCTGTGTGTCCAGAATAAATAATATTAATAATAATTCAAGTTGAGGGTTGATTTATTACACTCAAGTAATTTTTCTTTATATAATAATAGCAATAAGCATCGCAAATATACAAGAATAACAGAATAACTCTAGGTACGGTAACAGAATAACTATATGTAAGGGTTGAAATTGCCAGCACCCCTTACGTTTATATCAATATTATGGTAATCCCTTAATTCAATATGTGAGTGGGTGGATAGCCGGTACAAAACCATAAAAGCATGAAATTATACGACGCAACGACTCGGGCGTCCCGCAAGGTACCCCATTGCCTCCTCTGTTTTATTAGATATAAATTATTGTAATTCGACTGACCTGCCAGATTTGGTGATGATCATCTCAGTGCCGAGGTCGTGGAACTTGTCCCACAGCTCTTTGGTCTCCAGATGGCACTGAACTTGTAGGAGCTCATCACAGTTGCAGCGCAGCACCAACGGAGCCGCCGAGCGAGGAGTACTCGGAGAAGGTGTGTCGCGCTCGCCGACTTCTATAGTAAAACAAAAAACATTGATTGTTAACTCGTCGTCTATTGTTGTCCACCATTGAATATAGCGCTCTCTTTCTTAGTCGTAAATAGAATACAAAACAGATAAGTTTACGTTATTTATACGTTAGATCTTTAGATCTTTCACGCATCATTTGCTTGTAGTGAAACACTTGATAAACGTTGAATATAATTGTTATGTTCTCTTCAGAGCAGTAAATACCATTAATTCTTGTGTTGCGAGTACTTATTTTATTTGGTAGCATTGTACTCAGTCACCACCTCGTTCTCTTCGTATCATCTTTGCACTTCAGCGATGCGTCCGCTGCTGTAGTATGGAATCCCCTTCCTCGTCCGGCTATCGTCATCACTAGTCCTCATCCCTTCTCAGTTCACTTCTTGCAGGGTCAACCTAGTCTGAGACAATCCCAGGAAATTATGAAGTTCTACCTTGCTGGGCTATAGCCGTGCATCAGTGGGCGTCTAAGGCTGTGGCAGTGGAGTATTTCTTCCGGTCCTTTGTTGGTTAGGTTCATTAAATTACGTAGGTACGTTTCAGTGTGTTGAGTATTGTGGTTCGCCACAGATCCTTACCTATGAAATTGCCAATCTAGAAAGGATGCTGTCCCCTATTTTCTACGTAGTTACCATGTAAATGGGTGTTAACGTCTCTGCTGTAAAACTCTAGGAGACAGGAATGAATTAATAGATTAAAGGCGTTTTTACTGTAGTTAGTGCCAAATAGTTTCCGGAATTGATTCTTTTTCCCTGTAATGAGTTTTCGAAGTGCTGAAAAAAGTTGGCGTTTGCCTTGTCTATCTTGCCTTGAGTGATTCGTAAACAATAACTAAGGGCAACACCGTGCGATGGCTCTCCCGCGCTCTATAGGTGGAATCATGAAACCGACTTTACAGAATCATAGTTCTTACTTTACCCTATCAGAATTGGCCACCAGCTCTATTTTTGCAGAAATGTTGCTTGGCACTATGTTACATCATCATTTGTAAATTCTGCAATATCGGTAATATCCAGTTTTGTTGGCATATGCCTCCATTCAAGTACTAACTATTTATTGATAAGATATACCTGATGATGGTGTTGCAGACCTCCCTGATGCCCTCCTGGGAGATCTCTCGCTATCCGAACACTGTTCCACATCCACATCGACGTCCTCTTCACAGCTTGATACTGAGGCCGATGAAGGCATCGACGGTGGAGTACTCTGGCGAGACGCAGAACCTGGTAAAAAATAAATATGGAGCTTTAATTGGTGAGCATACAAAAATAAGACGGTTATTTGTGAAAAATGGTCACTTTTCGATGGTCGGGGCGCATAACTGTGTTCAGTATCTGAATATAGTTATGCGCCCTCCTCTTCTTCTGTACAATAAAACATATAAGTTGCGGCTTATTATGTCTCAAAAACTAGATAACAGGTTTAAAAAATTTAAAAATATGAAATTTCAATTTCTTAGTTTTTTCTATTTTTTAAATAGTAGGGGAGACCTGTCCAAAACCGTATACCGGGGTAAAACCGTACAGCATAAGTAACTCCTTCAGTTTTCAAAAATTCCCGCCGGCGCGTTGCCCATCTCTAGCCACCATACTTTTCTATTAGTCAGCAGAGACCTGTCAAAGCACGATCACCGGCCGACAATTTATCGCATATTTGTTATTTTTCGGTGTCCTGGTGTTATTTTTGAGTTATTAGAATATCGAATATTGAAGATTCCGTACTTTGTAGGTATGTGGCATGTCCAATAATTTTGAATATGTGTGTTTTCTCAATATTAACCTACAACTTTGTCGTCGAATTTTGTTTGCATTTGTAGTTGTGAATGAAATTGTGAATGCAGGGCTTTCGGGGCACAACCGTACGGGGTAAAACCGACCGGTATACGATTTTGACCCAGAGGTTTCCATTATTATGTTTAATCTTACTTTTCAGATGTTATAAACATGCCGCGTAATTACAAGAGAAAAACTAACAGACAAGACTGGGACACTTACCTTATGAGCGTAGCAGTAATGAGTGTAGTTGATGGAAGTATGGGTTATTTAAAAGCTGCAGAAACCTACGGAGTGCCGAAATCTACTTTACAAGACCGTGTCAATAAATATAGAAATAACGGAGATTTGGAATTATCTACAAGCAAAGGCCTCGGCCGATTTAAACCAGTATTTTCTCCTTCTCAGGAACAAGGCTTAGTTGATCACGTTTTGACCATGGAAAGACGCTTATTTGGTCTGACGTACAAAGATCTACGTCGTTTAGCATTTCAAATGGCGGAATGTAATAAAATCACTCATAATTTTAACAAGATTGAGAAATTAGCGGGAGAAGATTGGCTATCCGGTTTTATGAAACGTCATCCGGAATTGTCTCTTCGTACAGCAGAGCCAACATCTGTGGCAAGAGCAATGGGTTTCAACAGGGTTAGCGTGAATAAATTCTTCGATTTGCTAGAGGGGCTAATTGACCAATTTAAATTTTCATCGACAAAGATTTTTAACGTGGATGAAACTGGCGTGACAACAGTGCCTAAGAGACAAAGTAAAATTATCGCTCTTAAAGGAAAAAAACAAGTCGGCTTAGCTAGTTCAGCAGAAAGAGGACAGCTGACTACGGCTATCATTTGTGTCTCTGCTTCCGGAAATTATGTTCCTCCGCTATTAATTTTTCCACGAGTTCGAATGAAGGCGGAACTGCTCGATGGTGCGCCGCCGGGAACGATTGCCGTCTGTCATCCAAGCGGCTGGGTACAAAGTAAAATATTTGTCGAATGGCTTGATCACTTTATAGTTACTGTTAAGCCCAAAATAGATGACCCCGTGCTACTTTTGCTAGATGGACACTCGACACATACTAAAAATATACCCTTGATTGATAAAGCCAGGCAAAATGGAGTGATTATCTTAAGCTTCCCTCCCCATTGCACGCATAGGTTACAGCCACTCGATGTGAGTTTTATGGGTCCACTGAGTATATTTTATAGCCAAGAGGTAAACGTTTGGCTTAGAACCAACCCAGGAAGAATTGTCACTCAATTTCAATTATCTAAACTCTTTGGAGCAGCTTATTGTAAAGCAGCTACCATACAAAATGCTGTATCTGGCTATTCTAAAACAGGAATTTTTCCAACAAATCGGAACGTTTTCGACGAAGCTGACTTCGCTGGGGCTGAAACGACGGAAATAGAAATAGGTGAACGTGCAACATCAATTTCAGAAAGAATGGATGATCTGCCCTATCAAGACCCGATACCTTCAATCTCTACTGCGCCACAAATTGATAGGATGCCATCAACCTCCACTGCGCCACAAATCAACCCAATGCCATCAACCTTCACTGCGCTACAAATTGACCAGATGCCATCAACCTCCACTGCTTCAGTCCAACTTTCTCGTGAACAGATTGCTACACCAGATGAAACTATTCTGATACAACTCGTTTCTCCAGCTGATATTATGCCAATTCCCAGAATTAATGCGGTTCAAAAAAGAAAAACCAACCATCGTAGAGGCAAAACAGCAATAATAACTTCTTCGCCGTATAAAACAGAATTATTGGATATTTCCCAAAATAAGAAAAAACAACCTACCCTCATTTTAGAGAAACCACATAAAGAAACCAAACGGTCAAGAATTCCTTCGAGAAAAGCAAACACAACGAAAGATGATATTTGCTCGTATTGTCATGGACAATATGGTATAAGTCAGCTGGATGAAGGCTGGGTGCAATGCACCAAGTGTAAAAAGTGGGCCCACGAAGGCTGTACAGGCTGGGAGTCTGACGAACTGGAACAGTTCCAATGTAACAACTGCTAGTTATCTTCCGGGGCAAAATCGTATAGGGTATACGGTTTTGTCCACCCCCCGGGGCAAAATCGGAAAAATGAGATGTTTGGTTTTTTTTTTAAATTTAATATTATAATTAATATTTTTTTAATTGTTTCAATTGTATTATGTTCCCATTGAAATTATTTAATAAAAGTGATGATTATTCAGCATTTTTTTATTTTAATAACTGACCTATGGAGTTTTATCCTTAGCTATACGGCTTTGGACAGGTCTCCCCTATTATAAAGAAGCTGCGCTTAATATTAATCAGTGAAAAATTAACAAATGTATATGTAAGTGGCTCCTGTAAGTGGCCCCTCTTATCGCGGGGTAAAAATTCAGCCGTCACTTCTGCGTGTGATAGTTTATATTGGATTTCATATCCAATATTGGATCGCTCACATTCCGCCGCGGGTAGGCTTGCATCCAATGATGGACGGGTCAATCAGTTGGATTAATAATTATTTTTTTTAAATTATATATTCCGAATTCTATTCACATAGTTGATGGTTCATTGTTACTTCGCCTTGAATTAAGATCTACATAATAAAAGGATTTTTTGTTTTAGGAAGGATGATTGCTTAGTTTAAGAAATGGTTAGATGTAGGCTGAGTGTTTTTAGATTAAAAGGCCTTTAAATCTACTTCTCTGTCCGCAAGTCTGATACTTCCAGCCCCTCTCGTTTAATCGTAAAGCATTCTCAAGTCCGACAAAGGGACTCTCGTCTTTACTTAAATGACATTTATTATTACTTTTTTTATAATTATCCCTCTAACACCAAAAAACCACAAAACCAATTTTAATTCCATTTTTACCAACGTTATGATATAAATGAACTTTTTAATTACATAGTTTTATAAGGATTCCTGCAATGAAGATTGCACAAGTCGAGTCGCGGAAAAAAAGCAAGAAACAAACTCATATTAGGTATTGAAATGAACTCAATTTTACAGAAGAAAATGTTTCTATGTTAGAGTAAAATATTGACTCATTTATACTTTAAATAATATTATGAAAGATAATTTCAACATATAGGTAATTAATATAAATCATTATATTAAATACTGTAATATATAAAATGTTACAAAAAATATATAGGTACTTAGTTCTTACCTATTACCTTAAGTTAGCCTTTTTTATCAAACGAAAGTAGTATTAATATAAGTAATAATAATTTGCCATATATGTAGAAAAAAAGTAATCGACAAGAAAAACTTACATGAGATACGCCTGTTTTGAGTAGGAACTGTTAAATACCTACAGCGTTTTTTTTTTCTTTAAAAAATAATATAAACAAACTGATAGGTACTACTTCTTTGGGAATAATTTATTTAATTTTATGATGCGAAACTGCTACAATATATCTATTCCTAATGATGATTACCATAAAAACATAAAAACATCGATATTTTCAAGAGATCCATCCGAGTCTATCTGCTTAAAATCAACATGTATGCCCATAACGACTTCTTAAAATATTTTGAAAATACATAGCATCGTATCTACCCATTTAATCTAATACATATTATTTAACGTTAATTGTTTTGTTGTAAACTGTTATCATATAGTCTATGTTTTCGTAAATTGGTAAGTTTAAAACTATATATTGTATATCATCTCTTGTCTAAATTGAGTAACTAATTTAAGATTAATTACTGTCATTCCTACACAATTGTATGGTTGTATTGGAAATAAATACCTTTTACTTTACTTTACTTTACCGTAACATTATTAGTTTCATGTCCTTGAGAAAAAAATAGTAAACTTGTTTTGATTGCAATGGAAACGGAACATTAACTTATAATTGTATTACATTATTTTCTTTATCTGAATAATCGTAGATATTGGAGTAAGGAGACCCCTCCTTACTAACCACTCTAAACATAAAAAAAAATAATCAGAAAGAAGGTATAATAATAACTATTTTACCTATGCATGTTATAAGAATAGATAATGGTCTAAGGTCTAAAATTTCATGTGACGAAAGTTTTACTTAAGGTGACATGCTTCCTGGGAACGACCATATCTGAAGAATTTTAGTTTGATGTTTTTTTTTTTAAATATAAGCATTAATTTTTAAAAAGTTTCTAAGCGAATCTCTTGATCCTTTGGAACCCATTACAATTGGTACTCAAAAAGTTGCGCATTGCCTTGGACATTAAGGCTTAAAACTGATTTCAAAAAGTTTTAGACGCGATTACTCCTGCAATGTACCTACAAGGTGAGTGTGTTTTATTTTAATTTCATTAAATTGACTGGTTAATTCTGTAGCGTCCCGCTTAGCCACATATTTTATTCAAGCCCTAAATTATTTACAATAAATTAAAACGTAAGAGCGCTCGGAGAGTTACGCTAAATATGCTTGCCATTAACACCCCTATACCACCACTGCGCATAGTTATTCTGTGCTAGCGCTGCGATATAAAGTTTAGTATTCGTCCGATCGCCGGCGTGAGCATACGTGGAATCTGTGCCTAACGCTTCGTCAATGCTGGATTTTTATTGGTCGAACCCTACACAATTGACCCCGCCTATTTCTTCGCGTGTCCGCCCATTTCGGATATTTTTCTGAGGCCTCATGTCGCCTTAATAATTTTATATATCCAGTTTTATATTTTCAAATACCATATACCAGTGTCAATTTATACGCAGTTTACGAATCCTATCAAGAGGTTGGAAATCTGCCAAAAATTATTACTTTTTCAGTAAAACACCGAAAAAATGTATCAAAAAATGTGTACGTTGTGTTGCATTATATGTCTGGAATGAACCTATCAATATGTAATGTATAGTAGAATCATTTGTAAGAATGCTTAATATCACCCTCCTGAGAAGTGCCTTTTGCCTGTTACCGGTTCTTAAGACCTTATAATGAAGAACTCTTAGAAGGTGTTCATGAGCATGAAGAACTTTCTATATTATAAGGCTTTTAGTTATAAAAAATATACGAGCCCTAATATTTATGTCGCTGAACACTAAAACCCTGAAAATTCTGAAACGTTGCGATATCCCTAAATTCAGCGCCATAATGACAAATTGACGAATGAATAATCCAGCCGATTATCTGCTATGCCTTCCGTCAGTCATGCCGAAGGCTCCACGCATTTGCTATAGGCTATTTTCACACGATAAGGTGTTGCCTGGCCACAGAAATTATATTGCCAGCTATAAAATAGAGCCCATTTGATGCTAACGAAAAAGAGACTTCGAAAGACTGAGTAAATATCCATTTTGCAGCCTCCTTAGAAGATTAAGACTATTTTCAAATTGAAGTCAGTCTGTGTGCCTGTGTGGGTGTGTCTTTGTGTGCGTGTGTGTGTGTGTATTCCTCCACGATAGCACCCAAATGCTTAGTCTGATTGAATTAAAATTTGGTATGCAGGCATCATTTGGACTTAGCAAGAGTTGAAAAGTTAGACTGATATAGATTGTGCACTATAGTCATTCTCAAAAAATAAGACTTAGAGACGTGAAATTTGATACATAGATGCCTTGTAGAGCCGAAATTACATTGTGAAATTTTGGTTCGTAGGTATATTATCTCAATTCTCATATACAAGTTACACTAATAATATTAAGGCTAATAATAATTATTATTATTATAACATAATAACTTATCTTACCTAAATAATATTTACTAATAATAATAATAAGTAGGTACATAATAATAATATTAACGCCATGTGTTGTTCCATAATTTTAAATATTAACCCCTGGGAGGCCAAATACGCCAATGGTTGCGGTGATTAACGGATCCGCGCATAGTGCTTTGGCCAGTCTCCGTGTATACTATATAAATATATGTTATACATGACTGACATGATTAATTATTTGGTAACAAATGATAATTCATTTAAAATATTGTTGGTATTACATATAAAAATCGACCAAAAATGAGCGGGACCGATTTTGCGCGCGAAGGCTCGCTTCCAAAAGGTTGAATGCCATCGAAAATTAAATATTAACGCCGTCTGTTGGTGATTGGCCTAAACCTGCCCTGGGCCGAGAAACTAACCGCGCTGACCGAGGCGGTCGCAAACGAACCCAACCGGGTTCGTCCACCGGCCGATGGAGCTCATCGATTCTATGTAGGTATATGACATTTATATTCGGCTAAAGTCTTTGTCTACTTGCCGGGAAAGTCTTGGGGTGACTCTTAGGGTGTTTTTTTTCGGAGTCACTGGCTATCGAATCGTCATTCCGAGGCATGTGGCTGGTTTGCATGTCAAACTTATAAAAATCCACCCGTCAAGGATGCGTTTCAGGTATGTAGCATCCGAATTGCCTCGTTCAAAGTCGTCTTCAGCACCCTGTTTGCGGTGACTTTTTGGAAGAAAATCGCGGGCACACTTTAGATGGACTAACGTAACCAACAGCTGTAAGCTGATTGACATTACAGATAACCAGACAATCTACTCAATAATTAAATACATTGCTATCTTTTTTTTGCATAGCTAATACGTCGATCTTTTAAGGTAAGTTCTTAATATTTATTTGACAGTATGTATTAAGTATAATAATATTATTGGATATAGGATTGCTTATCTATTTAAAATTGAAATGGCCAATAATTCAAATTTCTCCACTTTCCATGCATATCGAGTCCGGAATTTTCAAATCTCCTAGACCGCCTAATCCGGTAGCTAACTCCATACACATTTTTTGGCGAATTAGGCCACGGAAACAAACGGAGCTTAGCGCGCGGCGGCGACAAAGCGCCGAGAGAAATGGCCGGATCCGAAGGCCGGCAGCTGCGGCTTAGCGCGCGGATTATCGCGACAAACGCCGGCGACGCGAAGCTGATCAGCGCCGCCGCCTGATTGGCCTAATCAGCCGTAATCAGCCATCGATCGGAGCGCCCAGGCGCCCAAAATGGGCGCGAAAGGGTATTTCATATCATAATAAATGGCCAAAAGCGGCCCATTATCGAGATATTGCAGTCGTAAGGTCTGTTGCATACTTAACTGGGTGAGAAGCTAGAATTTGTAGCTGTAGAAATACTTGGCGAAAACAAGACGAAAACGGATTTACCGCACTTGACGTTTCGGCGATGTTGCAATCGAATATCTAGGGTAGACTAAAAAGCTTTCAGTCATCATACGTTGTTTTTCTGCGTAGGCCGCAAACCGCTACTGTTAATACACAGATATAAACGGTGGAAAATCACTGTATCATGTTTTGCGCCCGTGCGCTCGGCGATGGGTGCTGAGAACTTTTTAAGGAAATGGTTCCACCTAGTAGAACGCTTTTAAATCGTCGTCTCTAGTAAAGTGTGAGGCTCTTCTTATTTCAGTGTTTTCCCGGATCATGCGGAGAAAGTAAAATTGTTCTTTGGTTAGCACGATGGCATGTATAAACTGCACCCAGTGATTAGTTCCGCTATCCAATACGCGTCTTATAATCGCCGAATTTTTCTCGCTGAGCATATGAACAGGCTTGATGTGTGTCCATCAGTCGAGTCGGCAATGGGTCGCTTTTTTGTCCAATATAAATAAACCGAGCCACAACTCCACACGGATTTATACTCACTATAGTGATTTGCAGTGGTATTAACAACATTTATTTATTTATTTATTTCCCAAAACATAACCTTACAAATGATTCCAAATCGTTAATTATTTTTCTAGGCTATTATTCTAGATTATAACTTTTATTCTACTATAAACTATTATTATTATTCTACTGTTAATAATATTATTATTACTCTACTCCATTACTATTAGTATCATTATTATTCTGATATTCTGATATATACACTATTATTCTAGACCATAGCAAACGAGACTGAGAAATACGTTAGAGCGTAATATTAAACGATTATACTACATATGTCTAATAATACCTTACTACTTTTTAACAATTTTAATACTAAATACTACATATTTATCTAATTACTTAATTGCTAAGAAATGCCATTACCGTACTTTGCAGTGTGCTAAGTTCACCGTCCAAATATCCAATTCTGGCTGAGCCGAACATAGTGCATTTAGGGTACGAAGCGTCCGCACCTTGAAGCAGTGTTGAACGATGTTAGTTCTAGCTCGCGGTAACGCGAACAATACGCGAGCCCTAGCACGGCTGTAATTGGCGGGTACAAACAGACCGATTCTTCTAAGGATGGTCGGATTATCAACGAACCCCCTAAGCAGTTTATATATGTGGCAGATGGACAGATAATCTCTTCTTATGCTTAGTGAGTTGAACATTGTCATACCGAAAGTGAGACTTAGTAAATACCAGCATTCATATCTATATCTTGGCCTCAAAATATACAATTTGTTACCCCATGCCATAAAAGAATTAGATTAGGTAGAAGTTTTAAAAAATCTTTAAAGAAATCTCGCCAAAATGCCCTTTATGAAGTGAGTGACTTTGAGAAGCTGGCAAAAATGTTAGTGTAAATTCAATTGTTGTTTTTTTTCTTGAATGTTATTACTATAACTAAATACATAAGTTTTGAATCAATTATTGTATTTATTGATTGTTCCATTACTGACTATTTTGTTGATATTATTAACTCCGATTATATATATTTTAATTGTTATTTTATTTTATGTAATTTTTAATTATCCTAAAAATGCTTCAATCCAGTTACGAATTGTGCGGTTTTCCATTATGTTTTAAATATTACATTAATGATTTTGCTTCTGAAAATTACTTCAACATGTCACGTTAATTATACATTGTTTATCTTGTCTAGTTCCTTATGCCTACCTACTTATTATCTCTAATCGATTTGTACATAACGAATAATAGCTTCACAGCTGATAATCAACTGCTATCTGAGTTTATAATAAATGATGATGACAAACTTGGCAGGTCTCAGTGATCGAGCTATACTTTGGGTCCGTTTGAAGATGGCTTTTTATCGAATTTCTTCAGTATATTATTTATCCAATCCGTCACGCCCTTAATGTATAGCAACATATCTCGCCATCTGCTCGATATCAAGGTTTTTTCCATATTGGATTGTGTGCATGTGTCATGTGTATTGCGTATCCATTTTTCCATCATTATGTACTAGTTCCTTCTAAAACGGTAAATCTCTTTGTTGCTTTGTTTATAATGTCAAACAGCTGCGATAGTCCTGGATTTCATATCTGGCGAAATCTCCATGATATAGTCGGCCAACTCTGCCACTTAATCCCGTGAAAGATCCGCCTGGGCGGCGAGGATCGCTTCAATGTTTTATGACAAGCGCTGCAACCACATCTGATGGAGTATACTTTGATCGGAAAGTGCTTGATCAGAGCAGATAGATATCGAAAGAGTTGCAAAGGTCGTCTGTCTTCGAGTTGTCCATCGTTGGAAAGTTTTCTCACTCTCTGCTGCTTTAATATCGAGAGGCGGCGAATGAGTTCTAACGTTAATTTTTCGTAAAGATCATCGTGGTGTGGATCGTGAGGTGGATTAATAAGAATATCCTCTATTTTAGCTGCATGTCATGTATCTAGTTGAGAAACATAGTTATATTTAGTAGATTCCGTAGTAATACCAGATAGAGTAATAAATGCTTCAGTTTAAGCAAATCAAATTGCTGGTTTGATTGCCCAAAGAGTGACAGTTTCACTGTTATTTTATTAATATTGCCTATGCGGTGGCCTATTATGTCCAGATGCTGCGCCATCATAGCTATATTTTGCGTTGGAATCGCGTTGGAATTTTTTCTTCCAAAAATAATACCTCTTTTTACGAGATTGGAAGAGACGAGGCAGCTAATGGGCTCCGTTGCAGTTTGGCTACTAGACCCATGTTGTTTAGGGTCGGTCAAACGCAAGGGTCGACATCCATCTGGCGGCCTCTACGCAGAAGTGCGAGCTTAAGTAGGACTCTGGCCTGTGGGCCAGTTTCCCCTAGGAGCCGACCTTCGGGCGCTCCTGGACGGTTTGCGCTCCGTGCGGCGTCAGCCAACCGATTGTGGATTCCGACCGACAGCTGGGGGAGTCTGGAAACAGTATTGTTTCCTATAGAGCGGAGGTAGTTAACCTTACGGCAACTGCTCTTGAAACGGCTATTCGGCTACCCGATACCGGGTGAAGAGCCGGGCAAAGGATGCCGTCGTCCACGATAGATTCGGTAGATACCGAGTCACCGCTACATAAGGTAGAGTACCGCGCAAGTGACTACGAACCTGTAACCAATCGGGAGGCCGGAGAAATCTGGCTGTGAATGTAAGGGTGCGAGTGTCGGCCCGCTGTTTGCAAACTCGGTTTCTCACGGTAAGGCGTTGGCTCCTTTCGGGCGAGTGGCGTAGCTAGACAGTGGACTGTGTCGTTCCAAGTCTTCTACGCTCACCTCACGAGAGACAGAACGATCAAATATCGTTAAAACTTCCTGAGGTGACGGGTTCGCTTGTTGTAGTTGACAGCTCCAGTTGTGACGTTAAGCAATCTAATGCCATTTATAATCAATGATAGTATTCTATCACCGGGTAAGTGCATCTAATATTAAAAAGGGGCAACGAAGCCTATGTGAGATATGAGATTGACCACTTTTCTTCGATGCGCATATCTCCGTTAGGTGTGCACGCGGTCTTATTCATTTTACGACGAAGACGCTACAGCGGGCAGGTCGGATGGAAAGGCGGCAATTTGGCCTGCTCCCGAACGTATCATTTCGTCGCCGGGTTATTATTTAGTTGCTCGAGCCACGATCGTAGCCGTTTAATGACGTTCCACACAATTAAGCCAAAATAATGAAACTACTGCGGCTGTCGTTTCGCTCGCCGCGGACTGCAATCAAATCAATTTCGCTGAGCGGCAATCAAACTGTAAATGATTAAATACCAATTAAATACGTAGGTGGGTACCTACCTTACGTATCTATACATACTTACCTATACATACGTAAACCGGGACACCGGATGTAATGAGACAAATAAATTGACGAAGACGGACTAATTGATATGTCAGCACCGCGGCTTCCCTTAACATATCATTACGTATAGTTAATACCATATAGGCTACCTAATAGGTATACGGCGATTTAAATAATTATAATTGAACATTAAGAAAAACATACCAAGGACATTCATATTAGCATTATTACACGTGATTCTGCAGTGAATGAATGAAAAAACCTAAGATACGATTTTAAACAAACATTTATAAAACAATACTAAATTAAATTTAATTAAAAATAAATTTATTTGCAGCTGACACAACAAAACAAAATATAGACAAAAAAGCAAAATTAAAAATTGAAAGTGTAAATAGACAAAGACAATGTAATAAAACTACAAACGCTGCAAATTAGGGTTATCCTCAGGATATCTCTTATCCAGGTTTCAGGACACACCATGATACGGAAAACCAAGAGTTAATGATTAAAACTAATAATAATAATAATTGAAATGAAATAAATCTAAAAATCTAAAAATATAAAATCAAAATAATCAAAATCAAATAAATCCAAATATTAGTCAGGATAAAAGAATGTAAACAAACGAAGACAACATTATTAATAATCAGATCACATTCTAAAATAAAATAAAAATCTCTGGGTTCTAAATATCTTCCTTCTATAATGCACTCTTATAGCGTATAGGTATATTATTAAAGGAATCAAAATCAAAATATTAGTCATGATAAAAAATTATAAACAAACGAAAAAAACATTAATTATAATCAAATCACATTTTAAAATATATTTTTTTTTAAATCTCTGGGTTGTAAATATCTTTCTTTAATAGTTCAAGTTCAAGTTGTTTATTTTTCAAAAATCTTTACAGATTGTAGAAACATACTAAAATAATAATAATAATTGAAAGCATGAGAAATAACTTAAATTTAAAGGAATAACAAATAAAATTAGTGTAATTTAAACGATTAAAATTTAAATTAAAATATCATTTAAAAATATCAAATCACAAAAATAATAATATTTAGTCGCATTCACTTAAAACAAATAAAATTTAAAAAATATAAAATTTAGAAAAGGAATTACAATTTATAATCATTTCATTTAAAATCGTTATCGTCTTCAAAACTTATAAAATAATATACTCTAATAGTGGTCCTTAAATAGGTACTACAATTGATCGCGATCGCAATGCCATTCCCAACCGAGTCCATACAACCCCAGAATATGACTCCCCCAGATTCCATACAACCCCAGAATATGTTCTACTAGAGAGAAATTTGTGGACGAAATTCAGTAAAAATGCAAATAGAACAGCGTTTACCAAATGGTGGGTTGCGATCCGGCCCCAGGCCATTAAAATAAAATACCGGGTCGCAGCATTGTCTCTTTCTTGTTTAAAGCAATCATACTCGTAAATGATCCAATGGTGTGGCACTCATTGCCGCACGATACTTCAACTCGTATCAAGGAACATTTGCTAGGACTGGAGACTAATTTAAAAAAAACTTAATTGATCAGCAACCAAGCGTGGATAAGGAAGTCATTTTCCGTCACATAGAATCCGAGACAGATTTATCAGATTCAAATATCGACTCATCAATCGAACTGTCATGTGACACAGCACTCAAAAACATGTTCGAGAGAATATCATTGATAGATATTAGGATATCTTGTCTTCAAGAGTAAGCAGCTTCAGCAAAATAAGTGATAAAATATCAAACGCCTTTTCTCACGACCTATAAGTGTGAAGTAGGGTTTTCAAAGCTCATGTTTCTGAAAAATAAATATAGAAACCGATTGAAAATTTAAACAGACCTAAGAATACAGTTAACTTCTTTTCCGACCAAATTGGAGTTCCTTGCTAAAAATAAACAACATCATACTTCTCACTAATAGTAGTCAACTAATATAATTACAAGCTACTTATAACAAAAATAGTTTGGGGAACGCTGCTATAGAAGATGGAAACGTACACAATGCGACATCATTCGTTAATCACGCAAGGTCAAAGAATTGAAGAACACTTAAAAGTCTAAATAAATTGCAAATTAATGAATTTTAAAAGATGTCTAAGGATTCATCAACTTATTGCGACTTATACATTGACACTGGGATGTATTACTTTAAAAATCATAATCCGAAAATCATTATAGTCATATTGACTTATTTTTATTGATATTTCTCATAAAATTTAAAATTTAATCAATTAAAACTTTTGACCAAATCATAGGTATAACATATGTATATAGTTGACCATTTATTTTGATTAAGCGATGTGAGGTTTAGAGTGATATGGATGGATGTGAGGCACCTATACATATTCTTGCCTACCGAAATTAATAATTAACAGCGAGTGCTCACATATAAGTATCGATTTAAAAAGTACCTACATCATCTATCTATCTACACATTCATGAAATTGTCAAACGTCTACTTTTAATAGTAATACTACTATATAAGTAGATGACTAGGTTAATCGTTATACTACTATTTAAATATATTTATAATAGTAGGTAGGTAAGTAAGCAATACAATTCTTTTAATACTGGTTATGGAATAACTGTTGCTTTTATCTATCTATGTAACTAAGAAAAATGTAGGAACACTCGTTTCTATAACAATCAGCCTAAAATTGTACAACCAATCTCTATTATAAATAGGATAGAAAACGAATTTACCGCGTGAAATTTGTAGCACCCGACGTTTCGGTGACGTTGCAGCCGCCGTTGTCCAGGGTAGACTGAAGAGCTGTCAATCCGTTGTTTTGCGGGTAGGCCGCATACCGCTTCCGCCACTGCGTAGGTTATCACGGTGGTGGGGGGCCGGGCTTGGAGCGCGGGAATTTTGAAAATCCATCTTGCACACAACACTCAATGTATCCTGTTTTACGTCTTTGCGTTCGGCGTTCGGCGGCGGGAACATTTTAAGAAGAGGGTTCCACGTAGAAGAGAGTTTGTAACCGTCGTCTCTGTTAAAGTTCGGGGTTCTTCTTATTTCAATGGCTTCCCGGATCATGCGAGGAAAGTAGAATTGTTCTCTGGATAGCACAATGGGATTTTGAAACTGCATCCAATGGTTACTTCCGCTATCCAATATATGTTCGCAGATCGCCGATTTTTCTCGCTGAACGTTTTTAACAGCTTTGATGTGTTCTGACAGTCGCGTGGCTATGGGCCGTTTCGTTTGTCCAACGTAGGCTAATTCACGCGGTAAATTCGTTTTCTATCCTATTTATAATGTCAAACAACCGCGATAGTCTTCGATAATAAATCTTTAAATAATAAATTACACAATAAGAGAAAAACTCACTAATCAAATTCACAAAACAAATTGTCTAAACTTTATACAACGACAATTTGTATTCATATATAAATTGTCTTCATTTTGTAAATACTACTTGTAAAAAAAAAGCAATGTGCGTGTGCACTCAAAAGTGCTATTTGTAAACCGCCATTTTAAAATTCAGGAAACATGAATGGCCGCTATTTATGTATTTATTCATTACAGGAAACATATAGCGCACACAATAATAGCCAATAGTCAATAGTCCTTTATTCTTATAAAATTGAAAATACAGGTGGATATGTCATAATACCTACTAATTGTTTAAAACTTCTAGCATGTTGTACAGAAAAATATTTATACAGAAAAGAAAACATTTGGCTGGTAAACATTTCCTGCGATAGTTACAGTTTAAAGAAATATTAGAATAGAAAATTTAAATCTAATATTGACTCTAAAATAGAAATTCGCTAAGAAACGCAAAAAAATGACAGTGATTACGGATGATTTGGATGATGGTATATGGATATATAGATATATAGTAGGTATCTACAAATACGACGTAGTGAAATATATAGCTTTAGATATGTATAGTTGGTACTGTTGTGCCATGTTGCATTGTAAGTATATAAGCAGGTAAATGAGTTAGATTTAAGAATATGTTTATTAAAGATGCTTGTCTGTTTGTTACATATAATGTTACATGTGTGTAATATAGTATATGTCTACGTTTTACAAATCCAGGTACTTCCAGGCTCATTACATTGAATTGATTTAAATACTCCTGGATGAACATTGATTACGGTTAAAATGTCTATGGCGGAGAAACTGGAAATGATTGGTATTACAGTAGGTCCAACCTCGTATATAAGTAACAAATTAAGATATAAACAATTCCTCGATGTAACTTACCATAAGATCCACTGATATATATATATATATATATATATATATATATATATATATATATATATATATATATATATATATATATATATATATATATATATATATATATATATATATATATATATATATATATATATATATATATATATATATATATATATATATATATATATATATATATATATATATATATATATATATATATATATATATATATATATATATATATACATCTATATGACGAATATAATGCGTCAATAGCCTTGATGTAGCAAATTTTTGATCCTCTCGAAAAAAAACACCTCTATGTAAAGAAAACCTTACTATAGTGAATGTCAAACAGTACATTAGAACAATTAATCGTGTCTCAACATGAGTCCGTAAAAATTTGCGCTAGTGATATGATGCAACAAAGGTAAACAAACCACAATTCGTGTTTTTTCTGCAAAAACTAATGATTAAAAGCTAATAGGCTACTGCACCTATTACTCACCTAATGGTTTACTGTCTT
This sequence comes from Micropterix aruncella, assembly GCA_944548615.1. Classification (NCBI taxonomy): domain Eukaryota; kingdom Metazoa; phylum Arthropoda; class Insecta; order Lepidoptera; family Micropterigidae; genus Micropterix; species Micropterix aruncella. Next base: position 7,152,754 of record OX155951.1, read on the forward strand.
AATTGCCCTTTTTTAGTTTTGATTCTACTCTTTATTGTGAAATTTCACATTAGGCGGGTTTATTATCACACGACAATCTTTTACAACCAACCCTACAATAAAAATGTGATAGTATGTGTGCGTGTAACATGTGAGTATGTGTATGTCTTGTTATCGCTTTCGATCAACTCTTAATTTAATTCCATCAACATAACTAAATATGCAATTCCGTTAATTTAATCACAACAAAAATGGTAACCCAGCCGGGAATCGAACCCGGAACATTGCAATGTAAGATTAGGCAACCTGGCCACTATGCCACCGTGTGTACCTACATGGTACAGCAGTAAAATTGTATATTTAGTCAAACACAGTATGTAGTTATGTAAGTAGTTAATATACAGTATTGAAAAATAGGCAACTGTGTTTTATATTGGTGCGTTTTTATTTTGAAGGGCTATAAGACTCGATTTAGAGAACCTCAACGTTATAAATGCCTTGATATAACGATTTTACACTCCTGCGCAACAAAAAAAATAGAGTAATTTGTTCAGGTTTCATCTATGTAATTATGTATGTTTTCCGTTTTCTTATTCCAACATACCTTCTATAAGCACTTGAGCCGATTTATAAGTATGTGCTATTGTTAGAATTGTTATGTCATCCCGAGTATCATACTGTACATTGACTGTCCAAATATCAACTAAGTAGTTGTCTAAATGTCCAAATGTCAATAAATTAACATAAATATATCGTGTTTAGGGTCAAATGAAAGATCTAATCGAGTACATTCCGGATATATACCAACATGTACCTACATATATGGATAAATACATAAACCGCAAATAGTTTAGGTACTTTCTGTAGTAGTAGTAGTAGTAGTAGTAGTAAACAAATTAGGGGGCTTGTATCCAGCCCTTGATGTCACCTGGATCTAAGTTTAAGATCTTTTTTACTTTCTGTAACGGAAGTTGCGTTTTTTATTCTTTTCTATACGTTTACATGTTTTAATATATCTTTTATGTTCGTTAAATCGTATAGGTATAGTACATATAGGTATAGTACCTATGTGTGTGTGTGTGTGTGTGTGTGTGTTTTTACATTTAGGAATTAGCAAGCTTATTAGATAGAATCTATTTGAATAGTTCCTTGACGACCGTCGCTTGATTAAAAGGTTAAAAATGTCCATGCCGGAGAAACCAGATATGTTTTGTTTAATGTGTATGTACTTTGTGTGTGTGTGTGTATGTTTGTATATAGTATGTATGTATGTAGTTACTTAATTTATATGTTTGGTAGGTAGGTACTTACCGATTTCACTGGGGGAGTCGAGGGCAGCTCTATCGGCATCGGGGCTTCGGCCGGGAAGAGGGGCTCCCGCGCCGCGCGACATGATCGCCGCTATGGAAAAGTCGGTCGCGCGACTTTTCGCGCAAAGTGGGCTGTCGTCGTGCATCCTGCCGATCAGCATTATCCGACTTTCCGCAAAAAAAAACACGACCCTACCACGAGACCGTCCTCGAGATCATTTTCGCGACGCGCGAGTCGACGCGGACGCCCGACGGCAACGCACCGACTTTTATAATCACTTTTTTCGGCGAACGCGCGTTTGGGCGACGTACGTTTTCACTGTCGCGGTGCGTGCGGGTGTCGGATGCGTTAATGAGGGGCGGTTTACGCTGGTGTTAGTGTTGTTTGTGCGCCGTAGCGGGCGACGCGAGGCCGACCGAATCCACGACGAGGCGGTCAGCCGCTGACTGAGTTGCGGGCGACCGCGCGAGCGCGAGCGGTGCGGCGGCGGAGCGGCGGGCGGCCGGGGGCGCGGCGCGGGGCCGGGCGGGGCGAAAAGGGCGTGGCTGACTTCAGCCGCGGGGCACACACGCCGACGAACTGAAGCAGGACGAACGTCTCTTCAGTATTTGGACCAGAAAGGGAAATAAAAACCAAATTTTCACGACGGTTACTTTATTTCAAAATGAGGTATTCATTCAGTTAAGCAAAATCTTCTACATTGATTTTTTTTAAAAGCAATTGGCAATCATATAATATTACAACTAAAATATTATATTAAATTACCCAGCCAACTGCAAGAAATTAAACTCAATTATTAAAAGTTGTTAAGCGTCCGATGTCGGTCAACTAAGCAACAACTAAGTGTGTGCTTAGGCGGATATTCTATAAACGTAGAGATCCATTAATTATTACCTACTTAAGTAAGACTTATAAAAACAATATCACAAATAAACAAGTTACCGAGATTATAAAAAAATAAGAATAGGTAAAATAATCAATACATGATAGGTAGGTATTAAATATTCATTATCATAACCAAAAAATATTAATATATGAATTCTATAATTCCTACATAAATTAAATCAGTTGTAAAAATTAAAACAGTTAAATTAATCATAAACGTCAGTCATCTGATTGAATATGTATTCAACGCGCCGATTCTGAATCTGTAAAAATATTTGCTCTACCTCTACCTATAAATAAACAACATAGGTAGGTAGGTAGGGTACCTATAACCATTTAAAAAGTAGTTTTTTTTGTTTTAATTTTTAAACACTGTAGGTTATGAACACGATTTATATACACGACTTATATATAGATTTATGACAGTAAGTTAATTAACTTTTTTTTAAAGCTTGTTATACCTAGCTATCTACACCTATTTGGTGCTAAGTTTAGTTAATTTAAAATATATATATATTTATGACAGTTAGGTAAACTGCATAAATTTCCAAAATGATGAATACATACAGTAACCGCAGAATAAAATAGTTTTTTAAATAGGTATTTGATGTCCAGTTTCCATTTTCCGTTGGGATAAAATTAGCAGAATTGCATTTTCAATTCTGTCGATCGGATGCAATAACAAGACACACACTTACTTACACACATGTTACATGCACACATACATATAAACACTTCATAGTAGGGTTGATTGTAAGAGATTGTCGTATGACAATAAACTCGCCCATTGTGAAAATTCACAATAAAGAGTATAAGCAAACAAACAAACAAACATTTCCTAAAAATAAATCTTTAGGAGGATTTGATTCATTTATTTTATTTTATTAATATTCAGGAAACACACAGCTGTTTCAATACATTGCATACAAAAGTATACATTTTAGGGAGCAAGCTAATTACATGTTTTTTTAGGGCAATTTAGTTTTATGCGCATGTTACTACAACGTTTAAATAATTTCTTGTACAATTAGAGACCCGTCCACCCTAGAACGGTTTATTCACAGTTGAGTGACAGAATCGAATAAGCATGAGTTTAAGGGTTTTCAATTCGGTTCCTGTTATTTTTGTAGCTAAAATCAAGATTAGGTATATCGAAATTAATTTTGAAATAATAAATAAATAATAATTCCTTAATAATAAATTATTTCCTAAATAATGAATTTATTCCTAATATTTAAATAAAATAATATAAAAATGACTTACCTACCCCATATGTAGGATACATTTTGCTATAGTTTAATTGGATTATGTTATAGGTGTTAAGTATATGTTTTTTTTAATTAAATCTAAATAACTTTTATGTTTTTTTATGTTAAATCTAAATAACTTTTAGTACTTATCTACCTACTTAGTATATGTTTTAATCAAATAATTGTTATTGAATTTTATTCTAAAAACTTCATCGCATAACAAAGTTTCTACTAATTTCAATTCTAACTTAATATATGGATTCGGCTCGGCTCACAACGCCAGTTAATCGCACGGTGTAGACACATCATAAATAGGCATCCGTTGAAGGGGACGGTTGGGTGGGGATGAGGGGGGGAGATTGCCAACAATCGCCGGGGAATGTGGGGGGCCAGCATTGTTTACATAGCGACAGCGCGGCGGGCGTGGCTTGCGGCTAGCTACGCGCTCGAGCGAGACGGCGCTCTAGGGCCGCGGCTACGAGCGAGAGAGACGGCGCGACGGTGCCCGGTGGCTTTCATTCGTCTCGTCCCGCGTGTGGTCGCCGCCGGCGATGACAACGCTATGGCGTTTGTGCCCCTTCCAGAGTTGTCAATCAAACGGAGATGAAAAATAATCTTCAAATAGAAATTCGAGGAAAGAACGACAGATACTTGCTCAATAAATTCTCACAGATGTAGGAAACTGAACGTAGGTTCAGGAATGCTCCTTTTAAATCAGAGAAAATGCTGTCACTTTTCTGAAAATATACCTACCTATTTAAATAAATAAAGCGCCAGATGTTGTAGGTACCTATATTTGCAGTAAAAATGTTATAGATAGGTACATGAATGGACGCGATTTATAAAAAGTGACCCCAAATATGGAATAGATAGGTAGGTACTAAATGATTACTTAGGCACCTACCTATGTGATTACCTAATGATTACTAAATTAAACACTATTATTACCTGTCCGATGTCGCCCAACTAAGAAAAGCATGTGCTTAGGCGGACATACATGTAAATATACAGTTACATACAATAGTGAGTTAGAGAAAAACGTTAGGTAATAATAAAATGTAAAACTTTTAAATTTAAAAATTAAAAAAAGGGCCTAAGTTATATTTTAACTTTGTACCTACTTGTATCAAGAAACTAAAAGGATTTCAATCAATTGTCTCTAATATGGTCTATATTTTTTTTAATAAACATAATTATCTTCCTATTTAGTGATAGGTTGCACTGTAATGGCAGGCCATTATAATCTTTCTTCATTTTTATGGTAGCTGAACTATTCAATTAGCTTATTGGCTTCAGTCGCAATTAAAAATGAAATTACACATACAATAGTACCTAAGTGATTTCTTTAGAGCAGGTCCCGGCCTAGTTAGGTAACGTTGCCACTGAACTATGCGATGACTGGGCATTACATGGAATTGACTCAAGGTTAAAAATATTTTTGTGCATTTCTGCTATTCAGATACAGTTCAACACAATCTTTCCTTTGCCGGACAAAAATATAAAAAATGTAAAAGCAAAAGGTAAAAGAAGCAAGCAATCCTCAATTACTTCTCATATCAATTCCAGTGAAGGTTGTTTTGGAAGGCCGGAAGGAGATAAGGACCCTAAAGAAAGTCAAAGAAATGCAAAACAAATAATAAACAAAACGCGAAACCCGAATCTAAAAAAGATTTTTTTGTATTTTGTATTTTGTAATTGTATTTGTATTTTGTTCATTTTGATTGTGTTCCAATAAAATTGTATTACATTGTGTTATTTTATTCCAATAAAAAAAACATTAAAACACAATGTTTATCTGTGAAATAACACAAAATATTATACAGCATATTATAGGAAAAGTGTACCTACTATATTACACGACTGCTGTACGATATTAATCGCAAGGTTCGGGCAATACCGCACAAACAACTTTTTCTTTTTAATATTCAATTTTTATAAAGTTCAAAAGTGTAAAACTATACTAATTTCGAAATAATTTGGTGTATAAAGATTTAGTTTGAGCAAACAAATAAATGTATTACCTACAGCCGTTTAAATTTAGGTGAAGGTAGGTACCGCAATACCCTCCGCTCCTCTACCAACTTAATTTCCGGATTTGTTTACCTACTCATATTAATATTTGAATTACTAACTAACTAAATAAATAATACAATACCAAATAAAGCTTTTTGTCCTAATGTTTCTTTTTATTTCTACTTTCAGTTGTCATTTTTGATATCGTTGAAGCGCAGGAAAAAAATATAATATTTAATGGAGGATTTGCCACTTGTCGGCTATTCAGCATATTTGCATCATAGCTATGATGGATATTATGCACACAGAAGCAAAGAAGAAAATATTATACAATTTCAAAATAACGAGAATTTAACAAACATCTATTTAGGTACACGTAGAAAACATATTTTACCAGTCGTAATGGTGAAACAGAAATTGGTAAGTAATTATGTTACCCTTATTATTCTGTCTATAAGGCCATGTTTACGTAAGAAAATGTCACATGTCTGAGATATCCAGACAAGACTTTGTAACCTACCTAAGGGCTTCCTTCGAAATTCAGTCGAAATTCAACGGAGATTAATCGTCGATAAAGACACCTAAAACAATCCTAAAACTTTTAGAATTGATTATATAGCATATAAGATTGTTCAAAGACGTAATACGATTTCGCAACTAGGATTTCATAACGAAACTTGATTGATCTTCCCTTATTACCTATGCTTAATATGGCGATTTTCGTGGTATAACAGTATGGCGGCGCACTCTAAATGGCGGACTAAATGCGAATCCACGGTATAAAATAATAATATAATAACAAACGAATTTTAAAATCATATCTCTTATACATAAAGATGTCATTTTTTAGCTTGGTATAGGTACAGGTTTTAATAGGTACCTTACCTATAATTACCCACTTGAGATTAATAGCTAGCATTTTATTTCTCATTATGTATGTGATGTAATCACCTTATTTATAAATGCGATAGGTGGTAGGTACTACTACTTGAATGTTATCATTGGTTAAATTATTGTTTTATCAATTAATCCGTCTTTTATAAAATTTTGTTTTTATAGATATCCAAATAAATTGCTATTAGTTAAAAGGAGAAAAATGCTGTCAGTGCCAACTGCATGTCGTCGGCATAGAAGGGTTGCCAAAACGTACTATGGCATTGAGCAATCTAATACCATATATAATCAATGATAGTACCTACCTTTTGTCTTTAGCTGTCATTGTGCCTTTATCTTAAAACCAGACCGCAATATCTCTAATTGAACGCTACTATTAATATTATTAATATTTTAATTAATATATTAATTATCTTAGCAGAATATCATGTCTCATTTATTAAGAAGCAATTGGTTTTAATTAATCTTATTTATCATACTTAAGTACCTATCTACAAATAAAGCTTGCGTAATTAACTACACAAAATTTAAAAAGAATCAAGTAAATCAGGTTAAACTATCCAGATGAAAAAAAAAACGGCTGGGTCACCCCAAGACTTTCCCGGCATGCAGGTAAGCCCCTTTTGCGCCCCAATCCACAACCCCCCCCCCCCTTCTCCCACAAACCTCCCTCCCACACCTTCTCGCCAATTCAACCCCCCTCCTAATAGCGATTGGGTCAAGTGATTATGATTGCAAATGTAGTATATCTGCAGTATTTTCTTTGTAATAAAATTGCCTTTTTTCCAATATGATGTAGTTTCTTAAATACGGCGGAATTTAACAAATATTTGTGTCGTTTGTATAAGAGATATTCCAGCCACCATTTCACAAAGTGGGTTCCGTCCAACGACGCATCTACCTACGAAATTTTAAGATTGTAATTACAATATTTTGAGATTGAAATATTTATAGCGTGCCCCCACAATCTTCTAAACTCATGATCCATGATCAAGTGATGCCTGTATGCTAATTTTTAACTCGATCGGTTAAAGCGTTTGAGCTCTATCGTGGAGGGATTCACACGCACACACAGACACACACAGCGACAGTCACATAAATATGCATACCTACATACTTCAGTCTGGAAATGGTCTTACTCGTCCCGGGGGGGGGGGGGGGTGGGAGGGGGTGGGGGGGGGGGGGTTAAATAGACATTTTAGTCTTGATCTCAAAAAAAATTTGCGCGTTCAAAATATCTTCCCTCTTCATTGGTTGATGGGCGGGTAAAGTAAACATAAATTCTAATATGATAATAAAAATGATGTCAAGGTCTGGTTCTTCCGAAAGCAATAATATTTAACTACATCTACATATAACTACCTACGTGGCTAGGTACCTACATAGCGTGTAGTAGTTTGTTCAAGTCTCGCACCATTTGCGATAACTAGTGGAGAGATCCCGTTGCATGGGAAAGACAGTCTCGAATCCCCGGTTCTTGTGTTGAATGTGTGCTCATTAGCGCCCCCTCTCGACGTCTTATGGTAGCCATTACATTTTACAACGTCTGCTAAAAAACGCTACTGCGCTTGCATCTCCGAGTATCAGCTTCCGTAGGTACCGCAAGTTTTACTTTGGTTTGAAACTCTCTGGCAAAAATTGAATGACTACCAAGGTAACTAGAAACTATAATCAATATATATATATTTATATATATATATATATATATATATATATATATATATATATATATATATAGGTATATATATATATATATATATATATATATATATATATATATATATATATATATATATATATATATATATATATATATATATATATATATATATATATATATATATATATATATATATATATATATATATATTTATATATATATATATATATATATATATATATATATATATATATATATATATATATATATATATATATATATATATATATATATATATATATATATATATATATATATATATATATATATATATATATATATATATATATATACCTACATACATATATATATATATATATATATATATATATATATATATATATATGTATATATATTGTGACATAGATAGTTGGGGGATACCTTTGGTGACCTATAGAATCTATAGTAACCTGTAGAAACTAGAATCACCTTAGTAAAAGTCACTTGTTTTTATTAGCATTCGATTTATTGGGATCTTAGTCCCACATACGAGAATATAACACTGATCATTTAGGTTACCATTACTAGAATACAATAAAAGTGAAATGCGAGATTACTTCACTAGAATCATTAAAAGTAGAGCAAAAGACGTGCGATCCTTATCCAGGGTCGGCTTACAAAGTATTGGATTTTAAAAGAATTATTGGACTGAAGCACGTGGGCACACGGGAATGTAGGATGTGACGATCTTCGACGGAGTCGCGTTTCTCTTCGGCTGGCCGATCCCCGTTCTTCCTCTTCCCGGTCTACGCCGTGCTTTCCTACGGGAAACGGCGGGTGATGTACATGCGACGGGAGGCACTCTCGTACGTGCGATGATGTTCACGTTGGCCGCGGTCGACCGTCTTGCGACGCGGTAGGTAGATCGGCGGGAGAATGGTCCAACGGAGAAGATTAATCCGATAGGAGAATCCCTGTAATTACACAGGAGCATCATCGCACGTACGAGAGTGCCTCCCGTCGCATGTACATCACCTCATGCTTTGCAAGCTAGGACGGTCATATACGACATACGACTATCGTAGTATCTACAAGCGTACACTTGACACCGAATCCATTGTCGGCTAGTCGATTGCCACATGTAAATCTTGTGAATTGCATCAAGATGGCGCTGCATGCATCTTATGCGTGCGTGTATTGTTGTTTAATTAAAGTGCAATGCGAATTTATCGGGGAAAACAGCAATCGTGTCACAATATATATATATATATATATATATATATATATATATATATATATATATATATATATATATATATATATATATATATATATATATATATATATATATATATATATATATATATATATATATATATATATATATATATATATATATATATATATATATATATATATATATATATATATATATATATATATATATATATATATATATATATATATATATATATATATATATATATATATATATATATATATATATATATATATATATATATATATATATATATATATATATATATATATATATATATATATATATATATATATATATATATATATATATATATATATATATATATATATATATATATATATATATATATATATATATATATATATATATATTTAAATTTATATATATATAGTCGGGTTTGTTCGAACACTTATAACTCGAAAACGGTTGGACCGATTTTCATGGTTTTTTATTTGTAGTATTTGTCTCTGTCCCGAATAGCAGAATAACTATTAAAAACAAAAATTGGAAAGTTAACGAAAAATTAAAATAAAAGAAAAGACATTTTCCCATACAAAATGTAAATCCGTGTTTTTCTAATGGTCAGTTGTACGTGGCATGTTCACGTGTCAGCAAATCATCCGCTTTATTTTCTTGCGCCTGATAAAAAATATCGAGAATTAAACCGAGTGCGTCCCATGCTGCACAATATATAAAAAAGTTCAATTCAATCATGTCTTGCTGACACGCGATTGATATACTTAATTTTTGTACTTTTATATTTCTTTTTGTGTTATTACCTTAATAAAGCAGAGAACTTAATATTTAATTTTCATTCATTGTATTACTTTCATAAAATCATAAATTAAGTTCAGTTAATCTGTAACACGACATTCATTGACTGTTAGGCGGTACGAAGTTTGCCGGGTCAGCTAGTATATTATATTTTATATACATATTATCATATTTATTTTTTATTTTATTTTATTTTAATAGGTAAATTGTTTTATTTCTATAAATCTTTATCCTAGTTATAATCGCAACATGCAGGGTTATTTTATATACATATTATTGTAGTTTTCTAATTTAACTATTTTATTTTGAGTTAAAATTATTCGCTGACTTTTTAATTTTTCGACCCTAAATTTTAAATATTTAATGGTTTTAAATACCTAGCTTAAAATAATAGCTTATGGATTTTTATTATTTTGTGATCAAATGATTATTTTAATTTTTCAATACACCAATAATAATTTCACTGACGAAAGCATATAGGATTAGGTATGCTATTTTAACACTGACCAACAAAAAAGGAGTGTAAGATATTCAGGATTCATCTATGTATATTTTCCGTTTTTTATTCCATTATAACTTCTAAACGCTTGAGCCGGTTTGGAAGTGGGTAGTATTGTTAGAATTGTTATGTCATCCCAAGTGTCATGGGGTACCCTAACTGTCTAATTATTAAGTAAGTAGTTGTCTAAACGTCCAGATACCCAAATATCAATAAATTAACATAAACACATCGTGTTTAGTGTCAAAAGGTCTGATTGAGTAGATACTGGAAATATACATGTATATATATGGATAAATAAATAAATCACAAATATTTCATTATTATTTCAGCGTAATAAAAATGTCTATAAATACAATAATTCACTTTCTGTAACGAAAGACGTGTTTTTTATATTTTTTTTAAATATATTTACTTGTTGTAAACACGGAATTAGGCAAACACAAACAAAATTGTTAATTAAATGTTTAATTAATGTTAAATATTTAGTTAGTTTTTGATTAATGTTAGGTGACGTTGAAACTGGACTATGCGTTGTATTTATTGTCTGTTATTGATTCAAATTCTGTTCAAATGGTTTACCTACACATATTTGCATTATTAAGATAAAAACGAAATTTAAAATATTCTAAGATATTCGAGGAAATTCTAAGAGATAAAGAAGCGTATCCAACACCCCTCAACTACGGTAATTGTTTTAAACTTTATTATAATTAATTTTTAAGATTATTTATAATATTAAAAAATAATAATTTAATATATTTATATTACTGTATTAAATATTGTATTTAAATATATATTTTTTTTAATGCATATTTCCATTTATTACCACGTTGTGAAACCTGTATACATGACACCCTAATATAAATAAGATTAAAATAATAAGAGCTATGATTTTAAAAAATCGTTTTCTATTTTTTTATAATGTATAGGTGTGTTTCGAGCGCCACCTGCAGTGCGCCGTCATACTGTTATACCACAAAAGTCGCCATACTGAAAATAATATTAGAAAATTAATAAATTTTTGGAAATATGAGTGTCATCTACACGTTGCGTTGCCATTGCCAAATCGTAGTACGACGTTAAACAATTTAATATTCCATATAATTAATGATATAAGGTTGACTATTCGAATCGGATACGGTACCTACCTGAAAAAATATAAAGACTTGATAATGTATCAAAGTTCAAAGTGCAAAAACTGTATTGTATCTTTGCAAGCCGCTGCAACTTGATAAGATACAATACCCAATACAGCAACTAGAGCTGTCAACTACAACGGGCGAACCCGTCACCTCAGAAAGTTTTAATGAAATGTCTCCCGTGAAGTGAGCGCAGAAGACTTAGGACAAAACAGTCCACCGTCAAGCTCCGCCACCTGCCCGTCACAGGCCAACGCCTTACGGCGAGGCCCCGGGAAAGGTAACCAGCGGCAGCTTTTCCCCCTGACTACCAGTTTGGAAGGATATCTCCGTCTGGAATTAACCTTCAGGATACCTCCGTCCTCCCGACTG